>LLCB01000039.1:0-277537 GCA_001414345.1 Hymenoscyphus infarciens
GGGGGGGGGGGGGAAAGAAGGAGCGGGAACTTTAATTAAAAACTATTATATTTTATACTTATAAAAAGTAACACTTTGCGATTTGCGATTTCCGATTTCCTATTTGCGATTTCCTATTTGCGATTTAGTTAATCCGACTTTTTGGTGCGTTCAGGATGCCGTACCTACGAACAGCAAGGTTTGATTCTGTGGCTATTTGTAGGTTACCCAGAAATAGCTATATTTTCTCAACGTCCCTTTTTCACTCCATTCTTCTTACCTAGAAATAATTGAAAGTTACAAATTTAATTAAAAGCAATCTTATACTCCTTTTCAATAAAAACATATTTGGAGTTTGTCCTTTCGTGCTATGTGTAGGTTACCTACCATTAGCAGGGGACTTTTATACCCGAGGCATTCCCGGGCAACCCATGAGCAGCAAATTCATTCAGAGGCTATATCCGGGTTGCCTAGAAATAGCGAAGCTTTCTTTGAATCTTCCTTCAGGCTTGAATTCTTGTGGGGACTAATTGTATGTTACATACAAATAGAGATGTTTCGAAATCCGTCGCTTGAAGCTATTCGTAGGTTACTTACTATTTGCTAGAGGCTTTTTTCCCCCGGCAATTCCCGGGCGACCCATGAATAGCCAAGTTCCCATTTTGGGGCTACACGTGGGTTAACCAGAAATAGCTAAAAGCTTTCATTTTCAAACTTTTTATGGGTAACCGATGAGTAGCTCTGTTTCTAAATTTCCTTTTGGCGAACATCTAGCTATTTTTGATTCACATGACGAGACAAATTCAATTGCTTTCAACCATTCTTAAAGTTATCACACTAAATTTTGACATTATAATTACTATCTTTTTCTTGCCCAAAGTCCAAACCTCTAACCCGTATACTCGATTAAATTTTGAAGCTGCGCCTCTAATTTATTAGAATAAGGAGAGGCAGCATCGCAATACGTCTTCATATAGGCGACTCTAACCACCGGAGGAATCCATTCCCCAGTACTCCTTAACCCCTTTTGAAGACGTCTTCTTTGATAACACTTCCAATTGCTGGATTTCTTATTCAAGATGGCGTTCATATACCCAACATAATCCTCGACACTCTCTAGTTCCATATTCTTTCTAAACCGACTGGGCTTTATATCAATGAATTCAGGTACAACTTGACAGTTTTCTCTGTCATCGCCTAGCAATATAATAATTTCTTTGAGGTTTTTCCAAGCACGTTTTGCGCAACTTACGAGGCGCACGAGGAGTTCCCTATCCACTATCCATTTTAGAGCCACGGATTGAGCTTCATTTGACAAGTTGTATTTGTCGGGATATGGCGGACCAATTTCAAGGTATGGTTGGCCGCCTTCAAGCAAAATAGGATCGTGTCTTGGGTTCCAGTGGTGATATGGTGTCTTTGCGTAGGTCCTGAACCAAAATGGCAGGGGTTTGTAAGTTTCTTCTTGGGCAATTCGTCGGGTGTTGTGGGATATGCTTAGCAGAGCAGGCACACCTCTGTATTTGGTACAGATTTTTCGAAAGGAGGATCGTGTGGCGTCGAATGAATCGAGGTGAATCGTAAGGGGAAAGACCCTAGGAACGGCGATTATATGGTTCCAAATCATGTCTTGAATCTCCCTAGGTAGCTTTCTGAATGGGTGAAATTGCAATGTTGGTTTGCGTTTTATTGACATCGCCTAAAAGTTGTTAGTGCATCCAATCGAGCATGCGATCAACTTACTTTGATGATAGGCTTTTCCAACCCCCGATACCAAATACTACAATGATTTTCCTCCCAATATTCTGAGAGGAGCTCTTTCAGTCTTTCAACATCGCGCAAAGCCCCCTTCTCCCGTGGTGTCGAATACGCATTCAATGAGAGGGGAACGAACTCGACTTCGGGAATCTCATCATCGTTCCCAACAATGACCAAAAATTCTCGAACCCCCTTTGCAAAACACCTGATAATTGACTTGACGCGATAAGTGTCGTACAAGTCCTGATATATCTGTTTCAAACCTTCCTCTCCAGCAACCTCCAGCTGGTCGGTAATCTTAAGTACCTCCGCCGGCGCCAAATTACCCAACACCTTTCCAAAGGGAGCTCCTGCTCTTGCACGTCTTCCTGTCATCAAAGCCAGTAGATCCACGGCCAACGTCCTCGTGAAAGCAATTGGTAAATCGTGAATTTGTTGTTTTTTTCCATACTTATCATGAACATGATGTGCAAGAACGAAGCCTTCTTCCCTCTCGGACGAATACTTCCCACGGTAAATAATATCGACATGGCAATTAACATAAATCGGTATGGCCAAGTATTCGTACTGATGGGGTGTTTTTGTACGAGTTGCTTCGTTAATGGCTTTATATATCTTGAGTCCCATCTTTCTAGACACTTTGCAAACTCCAAGAATTGCTGGTGGCCGTGTCTTTGAGTGCATGATCGTGATGTTTAATTGAGTCGCGGGCGTTGCTACACCATTGATATCGTAATGATAATTTCTTTCACCGTGGACTTTTACCCAGCCTCGGTGGTGAGTTTCGTACACCTATCAATAAGTTAGTTGTGGATCTTTGGAGGAAACTAATCCCAAGGTATGGAGCTTTGTACTTACATATACCACTCTCGGAACGTTACATGACAGTTCCCAAATTCTTGCCTGTACTTGTCCGGGAAGCTCCCTAAAACGAGGAAAACTTTGACACTCCATGATCGACACCAAAGTTCCGTCTTCTGCACAAAGCAGAAACTCTCGTGGGGGAAACTCGGCTATAATATATTCTTGCGGGGTGAATTACTACGTAATAATTATTGGATGGCTTGTTCATGGAGCCTTTTGACTACTTTTTAGCTCCTTCCCAATAATTAAGAAACGCCAGCCTCGATCGAAGTAGATTTCCTTCGCTAAGGTGTCAGAATAATCACACCTCGGATTGGGCGAAACAGGTAAAAGTCTCAAACTTTGACACTAAAGGGTCTCGAAAAATCTCAGACCCATTATGCGAACAGTTCAGGTTAATTGAATTTCTTTACTCCCTGTTACCCCAGGTCTTTTGGAACAATTGAGCTACTTGTCCCATAACCTGAAGCACAGTATCTTCCAGGTGACTTGGACAGCTATAATGAGAATTATGATTAAGACTCTTACAAAATCTGGCATCAAAAAAAGAATTCCTTGTCAAACTGTCATTTTCTTGATTCTGATGCCAGAATGACGCCCGTGGTGTTTTCCTCGTCACAAACCAACACTTAAGTAGCGATCCGTGCTTGATAGTTCCTCCTATCCTCTAACCGAGCACCTAGTTTACTAAGATTACTAAGACTCTAAAAATGTTTAATTCAACTTGCAAAGGCTTTCAGGTATACACAGAAACAGAAGGACGTTAATTTTCAGCTATTCGAGAATTATCAGAGTGATGACAAATATGGGGGTAAGATAAAAGAAGATTATTAACCATAACTCCTATCTTTGCAGTGTGTAAACTACACACCCACTCGCCCAACAATTCCTCCAATATGCTGTTAAAATAAATCCCATGATAATTTCGTTGTCACAAACCAACGCTAGTGGCTTAGTTCCCCCTATTTCCTAACCGAGACCCTGGTCACTCCCGGGTGATTGCAAAGAATTAATGCGGCAATATCTGCCCTCTAAGCATCTTAAGTCAATTCCCCTATTCTCTCAAACTCATTCCAACAGTTCAAAACAATGTTTTCTCCTCGAGGGCTATTTTGGTGGTTGAGCCTTCAAGTTACGCGTGCGCCAAGAATGTTCCAGTGGATCGTTTCTCCACAACTTCCCACAATGCGGAGAAATTCCTCCCCTGCGTAAATCTGAAAACAGCGTGCGGAGAAGAGTGAGCGAATGGGTGAGAACTGATTCGCAATGGACTCGTGGTTTTCCCCTGGCAGTTTTTCGTCATCGGAAAGTATAGTCTGCGAGGTAATAGAAAGCAAATTCCGCAATGTAGTTCTTTTTTATTCATCCTCATTCCCAATCAGGGTTCTTTCTTTTTCTCTCGAAACATTCGCTTTTTTTCTTGTACTTACACACTCGCTTCTTGTACCGTACTTTGAATTACATCCCTCTCATGATGCAACTCACCAGCGCCCTCCTGTCGGTGGCTACAGCTCACCCAGGTCACCACAAAGTTTCTGCAAAAGAGTTATCTCGACGAAGTACTCTCTCTAAACGATGCGAATCCTCAGCAGCGGTAATGAACCAAAAATGTTGGGCTCGCCACTAAGAAAAACGTTCTCTCGCAGCACGAAACACAACCTTAGGGCCTGTTTGGCTCAAAAATCAGGAGGTAATATATATATATATGCACCAATTCTGTATATACACCAGTGTTTAGCATGCATATTTAAAAGTAATGCAAATCCCTCGTATATCTTAGTGCATATATAAATAAGATATACACTACCAAAAAAAGAATTAGACCTCTAGAGGTGTAAATCTCTAAAAGTTCGTATATATCTCTTCCTACCCACTAGTTTCATAGTAACAACTTAAATGTGCACCAACATATGCACCACGAGCCAAACGATTACTTAATATATTAAGAAATAAGTGATGATATGCACTAACTTATACGAGGTTACTATTCAGGACATCTCGTCAACTATCCATGCATATATTTTTATAATTTATGCGAGCCAAACAGGCCCTTAGTAGTAATCACAACCGAGGCACCGTACTACGATGTCATCCAAAACGACACCTGTATTCTTGTCCCCGAAGTAACAGGCGGACCCTACGTCTGGCCTCGCTCGTAAACTCTTCGTCAAGACATGTCAGAAGGTCAATCAGGCGTTCCTCTTTACCTGGATATCGGAGTTTTAGACACAAACACCTGTGAACCCGTGCCTGATGTTCTCGTCGACCTCTGGCTTTGCAACTCCACCGGTTCCGACTCTTCATTAGAAGCCTACAACCTCGATACCCCCTTCCCAGAACTCGTCGCCTCATTGAATAAAACCATCGGTCCCGACTTGGAGCTCCACACAGGTGACTCCACCTTGCTCCGTGGAAGGTGGCCTACAGACGCCAACGGAATGATGGAGATGAAGAGCTCCTCCCCCGGGGTCTACGTCGAGCGCACGATCCATATCCACGCTCAAGTGCACACAAACTGGGTTATCGGTTAAAATTGAACTGTCGTATCAGCTAACACCAGCTCCACCGGACAAGTTTAAGAGCTTTTGCAGCAAATTATGGCGCTTGAGTTATTCCCAACATGCTGCCATCTACCAATGCTGTTGATAGCGTTTATGCGGGTGAGACTGCCGGGGGTTGGAACCCTGCTATGAGTGTTGTTCCGCTCGATGGGAAGGATGTTACCAAGGGAATGCTTGCTTATATTCCTCTCGGTGTTGCTTCTTCTGCTACTTCTTTTGGTTAGAGCTTCATAAAGTAGAGTTACTAGTGTAGCTTTTTGTATATATTTCCTCATGTTTTCGTTTAGGAGTTTTATAGACGGTGTGTGGGAAATTTGGTTTCACTCTTTTAAGCGGGTTACCTGCGTATAGCCTTCAATTCGAGACTTGACCGTAATATATTTTCGGGGCCGTTTGACAAACTGATGTGCGAGGCAAAGAAAATTAAAATATCGAAGAATGAAAAAGTTGCTTAGCACCCCCTGCAATAAATAATAACCTTTTGCTTGTGCTCGATAGTTGTTCCGGCTTTCTAGCAGAAGTATTTTATTAATATTGATATTTCAGAATCTTAAGATCCAACCTTGATACTCAACCCTGTTCTAAGAACAATCATCCACATTCTCCCAGCAACTTACAGCCACGATCCCTCACGAGTCTGTATCACATTCTTCCACATCAACATAAAAACCAACATAAAAACCCACTGGTAAGAAAACTAGAGATCTATTAAATAGTTTTATATCCCCAACTAATCCATACATATATGATATATCCCATAACCTATATCCCAAACCCCAAACAAACCCTTAGCCCAAGAATGAGAAATCCCAGAAAGCTCAAAAAACGCCATCCGTATATCCATCCCATCCTGAAATCGTCCCAAGGAAAACCTCCAAACAAAAATAAAACACCTGTATTCTACCCATTTTCCATTAAACGATACATCCTAGATCCCAATTTCAAATTAAATCTCAAATCTCAAACCCCAAAAAACCCGGACCGGAAACCCCCTTCCAATACAACACCGCCAACACACATCCCAACACACACATCCCAACACACACATCCAAACCACCAGATATCAAGACCCCACCATACAACAAGAATCTCATTATCTCGCCCAAGCCTCCGGGCGATCTCCACCGGAAGCCCACCCGAGAAGGATCAATATAGCAAGAGATCACCCGCCCACCTACCCCCTCTACAAAAGAAACGACCCAAAAGAAAAATCCTCCGAAAATCTGCGCTGCACTGTAACCCTTCCATCCAACGGAAAAAATAAAACGCACCAAGCATCTTGCTCTCCCCAGAAAAAGAACCCATGCAACCCCCAGATTTCGCCCGGAAAAAAGCAAGCAAGAAGTAAGCAACACCGCACCCGAAAGACTCCAAAAGCAAGGAAAAAAAGCAAACAAATCAACACCCGCCCACCCCCCGACACAAAAAAAGGAAAAATACTCCGTAGAGCACAATTGAAAACACGCCTCCCCCGCAACAACCCGCTCCCGCGCCCCGCCACAACCCGTTGACCATCCCAGAAGCCGCAGAAAACAAAAGAAGCAAAAACAAACAATGAAAGCAAGAAACTGATCCTGAACTTCCCGCGAGAACAAGCATCATGCCTCGACCCGACGAACAAAGTATCCTTACACGGTAACAACGGGAGAGAACCCCCCCCCCCCCCCCCCCCAAAAAAAAAAGAAAACAGCTATGCCACCATACAGAAAATCCAAAAAGGCGCCACAGAACGATTTCCTTCAACTTTTCCACCTGAATAATAACCAATAAGAAAACCAGAACCATGACAAAAAGAGCAAGAGAAAAAAAGGAAGGGAAAAATGATACCAACCTCGGTAACAAATATTTTTTCGTCGATCCGAAAACTCCAAAATACCTGATCATCCAAACATTTCGACCAGAAAGAGAGGTCGTCGTCGTCGTCGATCCCCAAACCCCAGAATCCGTTGATCCCAAACTCCAGAACCACCTAAACTCCAGACCAACCAAACCAAACCAACCAAACCAAACCACGCACACACCTGCAACTCCCATCACACCCCTCATCAATCCATCAGCTGATCTTCAACTCCTTGAGCGGTTGCCCAACAGCCTCCTTTGCATTCTGGGGCCCGGCTAAACCGCGAGCCTCAGCCATAACCTCATCTGCAGCAATCAATCAGCACAAGGATCATCAATGCGGGTAAAATGCAAGAAAAACAGGGTAGGTAGGTTCCGTAAGGCACAGAAAAAGAAAGAAAAATATGTGACCCATGGGCGCGGTACGAAAAAGCCAACCCCGGACAATAAACAAGTTGGGAGCACACCCATGTCCCCCAAGAACAAGGGGGGCGGGGAGAGAGTAGAAAGTGCACATGCAAGGTTTAAAAAACCCAAGAAAGAGGACGAGGGACGAGGGGAACGACTAACCAACATCCCGACCCTGTAAATCGATCAAGCCCTCCCTGATCAAAGCCCGCAGCGCGTCACCCGTCCAGATGATACAATCGTAATCCCCCAGCTTCGGGTTTCCTCTAGGACAGTCGCCGTACTCGCGTTTGCGCGCTTCCCTGCCCATTGGGACCTTGTTGAAGACCGCTTGCATCTGCTTGTACGTTTCCTCGAGGCAAGCGGTTGACTTGGAGCCCATGGTGTGAACGCGGAAGAGGAGGACGAGGGTTTTGGCTTTGGAGATGTCGGAGATGGAGCGGCTGTCGAGTTCCCAATCCGAGGATTGGTCGTTGTACGTTGCGTGGAATAATGTCCCGCTTGTGGTGGCATCTGACGAACGTGGCGGATAGGTTAGGAAGAGTCCTCGATGCTGTAAAGATATTAGTTGAGAAGTGAAAATATATATGGAGCGCTCACATAGTCATCGACTTTTGGGGCGTTGAATGTAAGATATAGTGTATTGGGGGTAATCGTGTTGATCTCATGGTTCGTGGCGGCCATCTCGTTCTGTCTGGCCATAGCTAGATATCTTATTTGGCTGTGAGGGCCGCGAGATCTGGGAGAAGAGAGCAACATTATATAAGTTGCCAGGGCGTACAATGGTGATTGTTATTGAGGAGAATATAAAGGTATGATTGGATATAGGGGCCAGGACATTGTGATTTGAAGTGCTCAAGATTCATATCAGTCTCAAATAAGACGTTGTTGGGTAGGTAGGTAGGTAGGTAGGTATGAATGTGCAAATCAGTTTTCGTTGGCCAGGAGGATCAAACACGGCTTCATGTGAAATCAGCAGCCCAAGACAATCAGAAGGAAAGAAAGAACTATCAAGGTCGGGGGTCCAAGTTTTAGAAAAAGAGTAACATGACTGCATACAAGTAATAAAGAAAATCACCGATGAACAAATTTAGGGCTGCAACAACGCCACGTGGCAAAGTTAAGCAGAGGTCCAACCGACCTATATATAGAGATCCACATATATCGAATAGGTAGCAAGATCAGAGAATCCGACGGTATTGGGGTCGTAGTATGATTTTTGCTGCACGTGATAACTGAGTCGTCGTACGCAATCTGCAGTCACACTGTTGGCGGATTTTACGGCACTTGCTCCGCAGCAATGTCATGAAACTCGATGATCGAGAGCTCTGATAACAATCTTACAACTTGGTCTTACTTTAGTCTGAGTAATCTTACTTGACTAGGAAAAGGCAGGTCGAGGTTAGACAGATCTGCATGGAGACGTGCCGATCCGAGGGAAGAGGCCGAAGAAGGCAATGTGATTTTTGTTTGTGAATGAAATAGCCCAACGCCGTCACATCAGTTGCAAAGAAAACAGAGTAGCGGGGTCAGTCATGGCTGAGATTGAGAGGTGGACTACCACCCCGGAGAATTATCCCCAGCCCTTAAGGGGAAACTCCTAGTAATACTGCGGCTCGGGCGGCCAACCATTGCATCTGGAATCAAATGTTGGGGTTCGCCACCTGAAGTTAAATATGACTAGTCAAGAAATCAAGCTGCACGACAATATCTCAGCCCCTCCAAGTCACCTATCTTCAGAGACGACTCTGGGTTTTCAGCCAGTCGCTTATCCCAGATTCAGGGCTCAGTTGCCAGGGGGTCAAACATGCGTGAATGGGAACTTGATTCCTTGTTCTGGCCAAGTTCACCGCTTCGGGACTTTTTCATGCTCGAGCACTCTTTCGGTCTTTTTTTCTTGGGATCCGGGAAGCTGATATATCCCCCCGAGTGGCGAACGGTGGACGTTATCAGGATAATCGACCCCGCTAGAATGGCGTGTTTTTGGGGATCAGATTGAGGGATGGAACGGGGATGATCAATATCAGTATGATTTCTCTATTTTGCGTTTGACCCCGCCATCCATGGGTATCCCCTTGCAATGAAGAAGCTGGCAGCCACGCTTACTTGGTGGCCTACTTGGTGGCCTACTTGTACGCTCCAATTAGTCATCCAAAGCCGTGTGAGCTCTCCAAAGTATCAGCAGCATCTCCGTGCCCGTTTGAGACGGAGGGATTGCCGGGCGTGTGGAGAATGGGGTTTCTGCTCGGTAGGCGTCGTTGTCGGTGCATATGAGGGCCTCGTGGGGTCAAGAGACCTCTTGTCCGCTGGCATCATAGTCCGTAGAGTCCGATTTTGCAAGTGCCAGCACTCATTCTGTGATGTGCCCCGTTTTGCAAGTGCAAGTGCAAGTGCAATGCAGAGCACGCCCGGTGTCAGTTCTCGGTCGTGTGTGCCAACAAGGTTGGGCGATCGAATCTACTTTGTGGAGTACCCAGGAAGATACGGTACAAGTACAGTAAGTAAGTAGGTAGTACCATCTGCCAGGGACAGCGGGAGACGTACTGTAGCGGCACTGGCGCCAATTGAATGGTGGATACGGCAGGTACGGGGTAGCATTGGTCGCTGGAGCCGTTTATAAGACTTTTGTCCGGAATGGGCTTACTGCATTTGCAGGCCAGGCCGTCTCAGGCTCAGGGCCGTCTCAGGGCCAGGGCGCCAGGCTATAAGACAAGGATGCCCATTAAGGTTGAGGGGCAATGGCTGGTCGCGCGGTGAGAGTTGTTGCGTCGATAAGTTGGTAGGTCTGCCGGGTGGTTGTTTGAGAAAGCCGGTGAGGAGATAGAAGTCCACTTTCACGGGGGTTTGTTTCATGGGACAAAAGGCATGGCGGAGGGGGCGTAGGATAGAGGATAGAGGGCGGGAGAAGGGAGAGGGGAGAGGCGGCGGGAGGTGTTGATAGTGTTGATAGAGTTGATAGGGGAATTGGTGAGAATGGATGGTGTTGTTGAAGTTGGTGAATCCCCAGTGGTCGGGTAGATTAGAGGAGTCTAGTGCCTTGGTGCCTTGGTGCCTTGGTGCCTGAGAGCCTGACGAGAGTCTTGGCATTTGAGTCCTAGTACTGCTTTGTACGAAGCTAGAGGCGGGCCGAGCAACTTCTTTAGGAACAAGCCGAACTTCAAGGCGTATAAGACAAGTATAAGGCTAAATTGAATTGAATTAATTCAGTAGCCATGGACGAGGTTCCAGCTTGTTGTTAAACCGAAGCTGGAAAAGCGGAACAGGCATTCACTTCCCCCGCTTGCTTGCCCTTGCAACAACGTGGTGGATTCAATGTGCTGTGGTGGAGCTCAAGATTCAAGATTCACCTCACCACCTCCCCCACACAAATTACAACACCAACACCAACACTCACTCCTGTCGCCGAGCCGAACTTCTCCTCGTGACGCTCAAAGCGCATTCCCATTGCACCTCTCCGATCCGCTCCATCCCTTCCCATCCCATCCCATCCCACCTCGCTTGGACTCGTCTCGCATCGATCCATCATCCGCCCCATTAGCCTTTCCGGCGTCTTTCCCGGCATCATCACATCACCACATCACCCACATCACCACAGACACGAAGGGACGACCCGAACCTTCCTCGACCCTCGACAGGACTCTAACCACATTGAGATCACCCCTCTTCTAGCTCGCCGAGCATCTCGCATCTCGCATCTCTCTGAGCAACATGGAACCGACCCTGACCAGCGAAGAGCTGAAGGCCCTGGAAAGCGTTCGTGCTCGAGTTTCCAAAATTACCCAAACCATTGATAGCTTGAACAAGACCGTCAGAAATACTCATCCTCTCCCGCCATGGTGAGTCGACCGCCTCAAGGTGGACGCATAGTTGCTTTGCCCTTCCGCCCGGTCACCTTTTCCCAGTGCTAACCCTATTTCTCGTACCCTAGGGCTTCAATCCATACCTCGACCCAGATTTTGACGAGAAACATGAATGAGCTGGTCGAATATCTGGCACGGAATGCCGAACTCTTGAACAAAGTCGTCGTTTATCCCTCCACTAACTATCCAGGACGCACACAAGAGAGTATCCTTGGCCAACTTTTACGAAAGAAGTTGGAACCGCCCGTCGAGAAGCTGGTCGAGGACGGTCTTGCCATGGAGGCAGCAGAAGCCAGTAAGTATCCAGATGAAGAAAATCTGTGGGACTGGGCTAGTGGTTGGCTACAAGGGCGGGTGCCGGAATACATTGGAACGGAAATGGAAGACAACTTTACCGCTGACGAGAGAGAGAGAGGTCTGGACACTGTCAACACGGGGCTAAGAAGGAAGTTGGATGATGACGATGACGACGACGACGACGAGGATAGTGACGAAGAGGAGGATGAGAAGATGGAGGATGTACAAGTAGGGCTGGCTGTCACATCGGTACATGTCACTTCGGAAGGTCCGGTCGAATTCGGGATGGGTCAAGTTGCGAAGAATCCAAACGGCCAAGTACGATCCGAAGAGAACATACTTACTTTCGCAACGAATGGGACCGCCCCAGCAGCAGGTCATCCGACTCGGAAGTGACGATGGAACAAGCTGCGAACCAACATGGCATGCAATGCACGACTTCAAAGACACACGACTGCTATGCGGCTGAACCGCCACCAACAATGCCTCTCACCAAGTACCATTCCCAAGGTCGAGGTATCATTCCTTGGAAGGCGATACACCCAATGGCTCGTACCAAAGCCGTGGAGTACATCCCTCTCGCGTGTACGCTTACTTGCTTGCTGCACATCGTTCCCAGAAAACTTTTGACTGCATATCAATTGCATGGCCAATCCGCCCCTACGTAATATGACCCTGGAAGACATCTTGCAACATCTCACCCACGCAGACTAAATCACTCCATCACACTCAGGGGAGCCTACATACAATACGACATCACGTACGCTCGAGGCACGGCACGATCCATTTTCAACATGATGGGAATAGGCATCGGAAATATCGGATTGGTTCACTGATGTTGGATGTGTTATTCCGAGAAACAAAAGTAATCAACCGGCTTTGAGCCATCGAGGAAGTCTCGATTTGCATTTCACATTTATCCGTTGCCGGGGGGGGGTCGCACATATCACGTGGTTTTCTTCTTTTTTGTGTAACCTGCAACGGCTGCAACCTGTAAGCCACCATCACCTCGAGAGGAATGTCCCATTTTGGAAATATTTCTTTCTGCTGACGCCCGGCTGAATAATCCCACTAACCGCGGGTGCCACACCTAATAAGAGTTCTCTTATATGAGTATAAGCTCGATGACTGGCACCCATGGGACTAGAATTCGCGATCGAGAGGTAAGGCAGCGTTACAGTACCGCACTATTGCTCTTTTTGGTGACCATTGCTTAGACGAGGACTTGGCGTAGTGATACGGATAAACCAATGGGTAACGTTGGTGGTGTGAGAATATATTAAAAATAAAATAAAAATTAACCTTATAAGTACCCGTGTACCACTGTTAGGTTATAACTCACTTTTTTAGGTGAAGCTTTTTCTAATATTCTATGTTTTCATATAAAGAGAGCTAGGTTGCTTTTAATTTATATTTGAAAAAGATTATCTAAACGTTGGATTTACTAATCTACTCTTCTATCTACTACTATTCTATCTCTAGGAGAGTCGGTCTTTTTAATTAGTCTAACTTTTCAATTAGTCTAGCTAGATAATAGTAAATAGTAAATCCGAGGCTAAAATAAGACGTTAGTTTACTTAGTTTATCTATAAATCTAGTTAATAACTTTACTAACTTGAATTCTTAAGATTTTTTACTTGAAAACGTTAATATTTTATAGCTTATAGCTCTTTATTTATATCTTCTTTCTAGTTTTTAAATATTATATATTATAGAATCTTTAGCTAGAATTTCTCTTCTTTTAATAGTAATTTCTATAAATTATAATATTTAAGTAGTTATAGAGTAGGTTTTAATAGTTTAGAAGTAGATTATTTATAAAGCTTCTAAGTAAATATGAAATAGTGAAAATTTATTAAATAAGAAGTAGTTAAAATAAACTCAAAACCTAGTATATTTTCATAAACTTATTAAAATAAAATAGATAGTCAGTTATATATTTTAAAGAAATAGAGAGATATAATTTATATAATAAAGCTTTATTACTATTATCTAGAGCCTTAGACTAAGACACTTACGTAATTATCGGATTTGTTTTTAGTCTATATTATTATAATATTATAGCTATATAATTAGCTAATATTTATAGAGTTTAATTTTAATACTATTTAGTATTTATTTTAGATATATAATAGATTAAACTAATAGCTAGTAAAATAATATTAATACTTAGAAAGTTAGTAAAAATAACTAGTTTATACTTAGATCTAATATAGATAAATATTAATTCTAGTTAAATAATTTTATAAAAAATTTATAAAACGTTTTATAAAGTTCTACTAATTATATTATATAAAGTAAATTATCTAATAAATATAAGAAATAAATAATAAATTTAAAAGTGTCTTTTATATAGTTTATTTAGTAGATTTAGTTATCTATTAATCTAGAGTTATACTAATTAAAAAGTAAAACTAATTAAAAAAAACTAACTTTTCTAGAGATTAAATAATAGTAGATAGAAGAGTAAGTTAGTAGATCTATTAATTAGCTAATAAAGATTATTAAAGAAAGACGTATATTATAAAGTAGATTATATAAATTTAGAAATAAAAGATAGAATTTTAGATAATATTTGATTTTATATCTAGTTATATATAGTCTTTTAAAGATATAGTTCTAATTTTCTCTCTATAAAATATCTATCTACTTTCTAATATACTTTTTAAATTTTTATTTAGACTTAAATAATACTATTAGCTAGATAAGATAGAATCGTATATATTTTTACTTTTTTCTTTATTTTATAATAGTATTATTCTAAATATCTATCTATTTATCTATTATAATATTACTTTTATAGAAGTTATTAATAATTTAACTACTAAATACTTTATTATAAATCTAGTAAAGTTAATATAAAACTATACTATTAATAGATAAATTCTACTAATCTTAGATAATACTTCTAAGATTATATCTATAGAGAAAGTACTTATTTATTCTTATACTCTATATATAGACGCGTTTAGTAGTCTAGTTTAAAATTACTCTTATTTAGAGTAGTTTTAGACTAGAATCTAGGTAGCTTTAAACTATAGTACTACTAAATTAGTTTAAGAGTACTAAGATATTAAAATCTAAATTAAAGCTATTTATACTTACTCTTTATATAGTAGAGATATACTTCTTTCTATCTCTTTATTTAATCTCTCTTACTCTCTTATATTATAGCTAATTACTACTATAAATAGATATATTATACCACTTATACTAGCTCTTAGATTAATATAGATAAGATAGACGTACTTCTTCTAAGAGTAATTCACTTATTTACTTATATTCTATACTAATAATATAATCTTTTAGTAGAAGCTATATATAAAGTATAGAGTTAGATATAGTATTACTTTTAAGCCTCTTATATACTTATATTATAAGCTAACTTACGTTAAAATAATCTTTCTTTTAGTAGATCTTTTTAAATATAAGAATATAAGTAATAAATTATTAAATTTCTATATTATTATATACTTTAGCAGAGTTTAAAGAATAAGATAATAATTTAACTATTTAGTTATATTAGAGCTAGAAATATAAGATTAGAACTGCTTTCTACTAAATTATATAGAGTATAAGAATAACTAAAGAGATAGTAATAGTTAAAAAGTATATAAAAGGTTATATCTTTAGTATAATAATTAATATTAGAGTAGTATAAAAGTTAAATATAAAGTATAATTAATATCTTATAAATATTAGACTTATTAAAAAAGTCTTAATTAATAAGAGAACTAAGACTTAATTTAGTGTTTAATTTAGTAAAAGATATATTTTAGTTTTAAACTTAATAGTAATTAAGATATCTATTAGAAAAGTAGAGTTTTATTTATATTAAAAATTTAAATAGTTTAGATATTACTTTAAATAATCTTTAAAATATACTTATCTAAAAGTATTAGTATAACTTATAGTTATAAAGGCGATATAAAAAGAGTTATATTATTATTCGTATATACTAAGTAAAGCTAGCTACGATGTCTATTTAAATAGTTCTTAAGTAAGAAGATTATATATCTCTACGTATACTAATCTAAGTAGTTATTTACTCTTAAATATACTAATACTAGTATCTCTTTAAAAAGATAGAAGTTACTTAAAATTATTAAAAATCATATATTCTCTTAGTATCTCTTATTCTATTCTATCTACTCTATAAGCTTAATATCTAGCTTATTAGTATAAATTAACTTTTATAAGATATTAAAATAACCTATTTTAGTTATAATATCTATAGAACTACTTTTACTATTAATCTATTTAGTCTTATTAATCTCTTTTAATTTATATACTTCTTATAAGTATATAATATTAATTATTAGTTACTTCTCTTTAGTTATATCTAACTTAGCTATATATTTATAAATAGACTTAAAATAAAATTTAAGATACTTTCTAGAGTTAATTTAGTTAAGGCTATAATATTAAAACTAGAGCTTATTATATATAATTCTAATACTAAAATATAATAAGTAACTCTCTTATACTTAGTAGAAGACTAATATAAAATATTAGTATTCTTATTCTTATTTATAAATATAATAATATAACTGATTTATAATAATAAGTCTTTATTATTAGTAAATAATCTATTAGTAAAAGTATTTAACTATAAAGAAAACTTATCTAATTTAATAAAATTAAGTTCTCTTATAGTATTATTAATTTACTATTAAATTCACTTATTAAGAAGTAAAAGAGTATAAAATTTAAAAGTTTAATAGTTTAAGTAGTAGAAGATAATTTAAAACAAGTCTTAGATTATAATACTATAGCTAAGTATACTTCTTAGATACGTTATATAATAGATTAGTTCTTAGTATTTACTATATATAAAGTATCTTTTATATTAGATATTTTAGTTAGTATATATTATACTAAACTTAAGTGTTTTATATAGTCTTAAGTAAATAGTATATAGCTATCTTAATACTTAGTAATTAGACTTCTATTAAACTTAATTAGATATAAATCTAGCTTTATTAATAGTAACTTCTTTCTTATTAGTAAAAGCGTTATTAGTAAGTATAAGAGTATTATTAGTTTAAAGACCTACTATACTAAAAGAGATATTATCTAATTATACTTACTTATTATATTATAATAACTTAGTAGATAAAAGATATAGATTAAATATTAAATATTCTATTATAAGCCTTATAATATAGTATTTATAGTATACTATAAACTAATAATTACTAGCTTCTAGAATACTATATATTAGTCTAATTATCTTAAAGAATATATCTTTCTATTAAGAATAACTCTTTAAAGAGTATATAAAGAACTTCTAATTTAAGTTAATTAATAATTATATATATACTTATATAATATTCTAAATAAATACTCATAAGCTTAGAAGTATTATAATAAGTATAAGAATTATTCTCTAACTTACTCTTTAAATAGTAGATAGCTCGATAAGTACTAGTAACTTTCTAGTATTATTATATACTTAGATAACTAATCTTAACTTTATAAAAGTAAGTATTATACTCTTAAATTTAATATTATCTATAAAGCGTAATATAAATATTCTAGTATTAGAAGGTAACTTCTTCTAAATAATACTCTTAAAAACACTTTAATTACTAAATCTATTAATCTTCTTTTATTATAATATAATATATACTATACTATTATTAGTTATAAATACTTTAATATTATAAGGTTTACTTAAATTAGTAAGAAAAGTTTTAATATTCTTAAAAGTAATATAGTTGAAATTATTAATAAAAGTGTCTAACTATTAAATTAATACTTTAAAAAACCTATTTAAAAGCCTTAGATACTTTTAAAGCTATCTATATCTACGCTTTTAGAGAGGTTCTAGTAAAGATTCTAAAATATTAGTATTTTAATAGATTTATAACTAACAAAGTTAGTATTAAGAGAAAGGTAAATATTATTTAATATCTTATCTACTCTACTCTATATAACGGCACGAAATATATATAACTACAGTAGAGGTATATAGAAGTGCGTATAGTAGAATGACGTATATAGATACTAGGCACTGATACGGAAGAAAACAATAACTAGCCTTTTCTGACTCTAGGAGTAGGCTGCTATATATAAGAGGTTTCAGACAATATAAAAGGGGTACGAAACCGAACAACGACATACGTCGGCTAATATAAAAGCCCGAACCTACGAAGTACGTCCGAAAGCTTAGACGTACGTAACCTTCCTAAATTAGATAATATAAAACAACAACTACCGAAAGCTAATATATATAGTATATGCTACGTAATATCGGCTATATAGGACGGCATACCGTTACACTCTACTTCTTACTTACTCTATTATTTAAAAGTTCTTTCTTTTTTATAAGATTATAGCATTATTTTAAATAGTATTATACTAGAAACTTTCTTAGTTACTAGTATTATTCTAGAAGTTTTAGAAGTTTTAATAAAGTATAGCTTTATAACTATAGATTAAAACTTTATAGAACTACTTAGTAGTACTATAATATAGTTCTTATTTTTAATTTCTTAAAAGATAAAAGAACTTATCTATAACTTTTTATACTTCTATTATACTAAAATATTAAGTAAGTCTTTAACTTAGTTAATTAGTCTATTTTATATATTAAAAGCTTTTTTAACTTAATAAGCTATAATCTACTTTTATTACTATTTAGTAGTCTTTTTATAAGTCTTAGATCTTATAAAAATTAGTTAAAAGAGCGTATTAGTCGTAGTTATTTAAGTATATATATTATATACTAATAATATAGAGACTAGTATATTTAACTCTATAATAGTATTAATTACTTTAAAAGCTATTTATAGTACTTAACTTTATAAAAGATATAGCTCTTACTTATATATAATATTATATTTTTATTAAATTAGTCTATAGTATTATTATTAGTAGATCTAAGAGTAAATATCTACTTAAGTTAGTATATATAGAAACACGTAACTTTCTTACTTAAGAACTATTTAGATAGACATCGTAGCTAGCTTTACTTAGTATATATAAACGATAATATAACTCTTTTTATAAAACTTTTATAACTATAGAGTTATATTAATTAAAAAGCTTTATAAGTCTTTTTATTATTAGTATTTAATAGAATACTAGAGTAGTATTTCTAATAGTATAGTTTATTATTACTAGTTACTTATATATACTAATTAATTATCTTCTTATAATAATCTCTTACTTAGCTAAATTATATAGATATATATATAGATATATTAGTTCTTAATAATAAGTATACTAAAATAAAGTAATAGCTTTTTAAATAAGTATAAACTAGTAGCTTTTAGCTTAGAAGCTAGTTATTAATAGTTTAGTAGTAGTATAAGCTCTACGTTTATTATACTAGCTTAAGTTCTTTTTAGTAATATTTCTTACTCTCTTAGAATATTCTAATAAAATAAAGTTAGCTAAGAGCTAAATTAAGATATTTTAAGTATAATTTAAAGTATTATTATATAAGTAAAGTTTAAAGAGCTTAGTATTATTAGATATAAAATTAAATAAAGAGAAAACACTAAAACTTCTTTAATTTAATTAGTTTATTAGCTTAGAAGAACTATTCTAATATTACTTAATCTACTATATTTAGAATATTAATATATTATTAATAACTACTATATTATTAATAACTACTATATTATTAGTATACTTCTACTTAATATAATAATTATTAGATACTTTTTGAATATTTTATTAATAGTATTAGTATTTAAGTCTACTAGTTAAATAATTATATAATTCTAGAGCTTAGAGAGCAAATTAGTCTTAGTATACTTATTACTAAGACTAGCTCGTAGCTATTTTAGTATTATATACTTAATATAGCTAATATAATACTATATTTAATATATTTAGTTATCTATATTATAGTATAGCTAGTATAACTAGACTTAAACTATTCTACTAGTATTCAAAAGTTTTTTTATATAATACGTTTTATCTTTCTAATAACTATAGAACTCTAATACTTAGCGACTATAATATACTAGATCTTAAAAGTCTAATAACTAGAGAATATAAACTTTTAACTAGTCTTAAGTTTAGATATTAAATAAGTATATTAATCTAGAGTACTAATAACTATAAAAATAGTAGAGTAGTAGTAAGTCTACTTTATATATAAGTATATAAAATAAGAGAACTATTCTTATAATTAAGAAAAGAAAGAGATAGAAATTAGCGACTTTCTTAACTTTTATAATAGATATAGTTTAATAGAATATAGTTATAAAATTAAAAACATAAAATATAAATAAAAGCTTAAAGTACTAGTAGTTATTCTATCTAGTTTAGTAGTATTAGAACACGTTTATTTTATATTATTCTAGAGTAAATTTATAACTAGATTTCTATTTCTTACTATTTTCAAGTTTACTAGTATCTATAAACTAATATTACTTATTTACTAGAAGTTAGACACTTCTCTATAAACTTATAGTTCTATTTTAACTCTCGAGTTTAGCTCTCGCTTCTTTATTAAAATCTTCTACTTCTCTAAATTCCTAGCTATCTATAATTATATTCTATTTAGACTAATATAAAGAGACTACGATACTCGATTTTAGTCTAATAGTTATATATCTACTAGATAATTATTAGCTCTTAGAAAGCGTCTAGTTATAAGAACGAATATTAAAGTATAAGATAATATATAATTTATATTATTAGTAGCTTTCTATTTCTATTATAAGTCTTATAAGCTCTATAAGTTCTATAGAATATAAGCTATATTAAGTTAAGATAGAGATTACTAATAGAGAGTAATATCTAAGACGAGAAGTAACTTTAGTAAATAGTAAAGAATATAAGTAAGAGTCTCGGAATTAATACTTTAAATTTCTTAATAAGCTTATTATTTAAGAACTATATAGAGATAAAAGAAATTCTATTAATCTTCTAATAAGCTTTAAGAGTAATAAAGATAGACTAGCTTTACTAAAGTACTAAAGAGTATAAGATAATTTAAGTAGAAAGAGAGAGGAAAATAGAAAGAACTAGTTTTATTAAAATAATTTACTAAGAATAATTATATAGAGAAATATTAGAGAGAGAGAGTTAAATCTTCTAAGAGAGTTATAAAGCTTATAGCGTATATATAGGATATATATAAATTAAAATCTAAAGCTATAAAAATTACTTCTAATAGAATTCTATAAACTATAGCTTATATATAGAATATATATAAAATAGAATCTAAAGTTACTAATACTATAACTAAGAAGATTACTATCGAGTCTACGACGACTAAGCGTCTCGATATTAGCGAATATATAACTTCTATTATCTAATAGCTTTTATAAACTAAGTCTTTTAGTAAAAGCTAGACTCTCGCTAGTTTAAATTAAGCGTCTCTAGTAGAGAATAAAGAGAATTTATCTCTCTATTACTTTCTCGACTTATCTATTAATAATCTTAGATAACCTCTATATTAAATATAAAATAATAGTAGCTTAGAAAACGATAATAAGAAATTAGACTAAATCTTAGTACTAGAGTCGCTAGTTAAAGCTTTCGATTTAAATAATATAGATATTAATTCTACTACTCTAGTTAACTAATAAAAATTATATTCTTCTTTATATTAAGAGAAAAAATAAGAACCTAGCGGCTTAGATATCTATTATTAGTATAACTTATAGTTATAAAAGCGATGTAAAAAGAGTTATATTATCGTTTATATATACTAAGTAAAGCTAGCTACGATGCCTACTTAAGTAGCCTCTAAGCGAGTATACGTATATCTACGTATACTAATCCGAATCGCTATTTACCTCTTAAATATATATACCGACACTGGCACTTCTTTAAAACAATAGAAGTTAGTACTCTAAAAATCATTAAAATCTCCTATCTAATCTAACTAATTAGAGCTCTCTATTCCCTACTCTCGACTAATAAGAAGGCTCTATTTCTATTCTCTATTATCTCTTATTCTATTCTATCTATTCTATAAGCTTAATATCTAGCTTATTTATATTAATTAGCTTTTATAAGGTATTATAGTAACTCTTTTTAGTTATAGTATTAGTAGAGTTACTTCTACTATTAATCTATTTAATCTTATTAATTTCTCTTAACTTATATACCTTTTATAAGTATATAATATTAATCATTAATTACTTCTCTTTAGTTATACCTAATTTAGCTATATATTTGTAGATAGACTTCGAATTAATATATACTATAAGTAGAATCTTAAATCCTAGGATACTTTTAAGAGTTAATTTAATCAAGGCCGTAGTATTAAATCTAGAGCTTATTATATATAATTCTAATACTAAAACGCTATAAGTAACTCTCTTATACTTAGTAGAAGACTAATATAAAATATTAGTATTATCGTTCTTATCTATAAGTATAATAATATAGCTAATTTATAATAATAAGTTCTTATTATTAATAAATGATTTATTAGTAAAAGTATATAACTTTAAAGAAGATTTATTTAATTTAACAAATTTAAGTCCTCTTAAGGGATTGTCGATTTACTATTAAATTCACTTATTAAGAAGTAAAATATTATTATCTTAAGAATCAATAGTTTAAGCAGTATATAATAAGTCAAAAGCAGCCTTAGACTAAGATACTATAGCTAAGTATACCTCTCTAGTATATTAAGTAATATATTAATCTTTAGTATCTACTATATATAATATCTCTTTTATATTAGATATCTTAAATAAAGCCTTTTATACTAAATCTAAGTATTTTATATAATCCTAAGTAAGAGATATAGAGCTGTTATAATACTTAGTAATTAGCTCTCTATTAAATTTAATTAGATAGTTAATAGTAAGCTCTTCTCTCTCCTTAGATATAAATCTAGCTTTATTAATAGTAAGCTCTTCTTTATTAGTAAAAGCGTTATTAATAAGTATAAGAGTATTATTAGTTTAAAAGCCTACTATACTAAAAGAGGTATCTAACTTTGCTTACTTATTATACTAGTATAATTTAGTATATAAAAGATAGAGATCGAAAGTTGACTATTCTATTATAAGCCTTATAATATAGTATTTATAGTACATTATAAACTAGTAATTACTAGCTTCTAGAATACTATATAGTAGTCTAATCATCTTAAAGAATATATCTTCCTATTAGAGATAACCTTTAAAAGAGCGTATAAAGAATTTCTAATTTAAGTCAGTTAATAATTATATATATACTTATATAATATCCTAAATAAATACTTATAAGCTTAAAAGTATTATAATAAGTATAAAGATTATTCTCTAGCTTACTCTCTAAATAGTAGACGCCTAGGTAAGTACTAGTAACTTTCTAGTATTATTATATACTTAGATAACTAATCTTAACTTTATAAAAGTAAGTACTATATCTTTAAATTTAATATTATTTATAAAGTATAATCTAAATATTCTAGTATTAAAAAGTAACTCCTTCTAGGTAATAATCTTAAAAACACTTTAATTAGTTAATCTATTAATCTCCTTTTATTATAATTTAATATATACTATACTATTATTAGCTATAAATACTTTAATATTATAAGGTTTACTTAAATTAGTAAGAAAAGTTCTAATATCTTTAAAAGTAATATAGTCGAAATCGTCTATAAAAGTATCTAATTATTAAAATAATACTTTAAAAGACTTATTTAGAGGTCTTAGATACTTTTAGAGCTATTTACGTCTACGCTTCTAGAGAGGTTTTAGTATAGTTTCTAGAATATTAGTATTTTAATAGATTTATAACTATCGAAGTTAGTATTAGAGAAAAGGTAAATATTATTTAATATCTTATCTACTCTATTACTTAAAAGTTCCTTCTTTTTTATAAGATTATAGTATTATTTTAGATAGTACTATACTAGAAACTTCCTTAGTCGCTAGTACTATTCTAAAAGTTTTAGAAGTTTTAATAAAGTATAGCTTTATAACTATAGATTAAAACTTTATAGAACTACTTAGTAGTACTACGATATAGTCCTTATTCTCGATTCCTTAAAGAATAAAAGGTCCTATCTAAGACTTTATATACTCCCTCTATACTAAAACGTCTAAATTTAATAGTAAGTCCTTAACTCGGTTAATCGGTCTATTTTTTATATTAAGAGCTTCTTTAACTTAATAAGATATAATCTACTTTTATACTTCTTAAGTAGCTTTCTTATAAGTCTCTAACCTCGTAGAAATCAGTTATAAAAGCACGTCGTTTATAGTTATTCGAGTATATACTCTATATACTAATAGAGTAGAGACTAGACTATTTAGGCCTACTATATTATTAATTACTTTAAAAGCTATTTAAAGTACTAAACTTTATAAGAGATAAGGCTCTTATTTATATATAATATTATATACCTGTTAAATCAGTCTATAGTATCGTTCTACTATACTAATTAAATTATATACCTTAACTAGTATAGTTTTTACTATAGTACCTATTCTAGTAGTAGAGTATACGAAGTCTTTTCTAACAAAGTTTATTCTAGTATTTATAATAATATAATTAGAGAGTCTAAGATATATATTAATCTAATATCTTTAGAAGACCTCTTATATAGTCGTTGCTTTTATGTCTAGTAAAAAGCCACCTACTTAATACCTTATTACTTCGTCTATATAGTATAAGACTACTTACTTATTGAAGAAAAAAGTATTAATTAAAACACTATAATTAAATTTAAGGTTATTATAAAAAGTAAACTTAAATCAGCTAAGCGAACTTCTATACTTTTAATAGTATTTATAAAATTTAGTAATATATTAAAGAATATCTTAGTTAATATAATACCTAGCTCTTTCTAGTATACATTATAATCTTAGTACTAATAGGTAGCTAAATCGCTTATAAAGTCTTTAAATATTAATATTTATAAGAAAGGTTAAGTACTCTTATATAAAGTTATATATAGCTTTATTCTAGAGTAGAAAAGAGTATCTAAATTATTATATAATAGAGAACCTTTTAACTTCTATCCTTTTCTTATTCTCTTAGATAAGTATATTTTAAAGATTATTTAAAGTAATATTTAGGTTGTCTATATTATTAATATAAAGAATAAAAGAGGTATTAGATTATACTATATAGAATTTAGCTCTTCTAATTAGTATATTAACTATTATCGATTCTAAAGATAGAGTATATCTCTTTCTAAACTAGATATTAAATTAACCTTTTATATCTTTATTAATTAGAATACTTTTAATAAGTCTAATATATATAAGATATTAGTTATATCTTATACTTAACTTTTAAGCTACTCTGGTATTGATTATTACGCTAAAGAAGTTCTCTTTTATATATCTTTTAGTTATTATTATAAACACCTTCTCTATAAATTTATATATAATATTAGAAGTATTATTTAAGTTATTTAGGTTTTATAGAATATATTTATTAATAGTGTATTTTTATACTAAACTTATTAAATTTATAGTAAGTTATTTAGTATTTAAATTATTAATAAATCTTATAGAAGTAATATTATAATAGATAACTTTGTTATCTAAGCTAGTATCTAATAAGTAACTATCTTCTTTTAATAGAGCGATAGTATAAAGTATCTCTAATATCTTCTCTTTCTAGGTACTCTAAGCGTATACTATATTTATATTATATACCTTTCTAGTATATCTATCTTACTTCTTTTTAAAGTGTTTAGAATTCTTATTAGTCTATTTAGTAAAGTAATAGTTCTACTTTTCTTAACTATAATTCTAAGATAAATGATCGTCTTTTCTATATATATAATATATCTTCTTCTTCTTATATTAATTTATATTACTAAATTTATTTATACTACTATATTATCTACTCTTATAGAAGTGTTTCTTAGTTATTATAGTTTTATTTATAACTATCTCTAAGTAGACTTTTATATAGAATTAAATTAAACTTTATAGGAGAGTAATAGTATTAGAAATCGAAGAGTCTTAGAGTAAGGTTAATATTATAATAGTATAATCTAGGACCTTTTTATATATTAAAATTAGCTTATTTAAAAACTAACTATTAGTATAAAAGTCTATAAGAAGGGAAAATCTTAGTAAATTAAGTCTTAATAATATATTCTTAAAAGACTATAATATTAATACTCTAGATACTTATATTATCTCTTATAAATCGATGTTATTCTACTTAGATAATTAGCCTCTTTTATAAAGTTTATTTTTAAAGTATTATTATATAGATATAGATAAAACTTTAAAAGATTAATTAATATTTTTGTTAAAAAGTATAGTATAAAAGTAATTTGAAGTATTACCTTTTAATATAGTAGAGAAGGTAAGAGAGTAAATTATTAGTAATACTTTACTTCTCTTATATATATCTTTAAATATTATAACTTTAATTATAAAGTTATCTTCTTTTCTATTATACTTTTAATTGTCTTTATATACTTTTATAAGAGTGTTTAATATATAAGAGTAGTCTTAACTCTTTTAAGAATTTTATAAAGTTAACTCTAGTTTAAAATATACTATATTTATTTATACTAGTAGTTTTCTACTAGGATTATCTTATTACTAATTATGTTCTAGATACTTGAAGATATTATTAAAATCATTGTTACTAATATCTTTACTAAATTAATAGGATATAAAGAAGGAGGTTTAGTTGTCTTTTAGTAGACTTAAAGGTTAGATTAGAGGTTATGCTAGATTACTTAGGTCTTTCCTTTTAGTTAGTAGGATTAAAGTTGTTAAAGGTGTTAGTTATTATATTAGTTATTATTATTATTATATAGTAGATGCTTATAAAGCTTTGTCTCTAGCCTTTGTCTTAGATTAGGTGTTTTAAGTAATATTTTTAACTAGAGGTTATTATTATTAGAGTTGTTATTACTATAGCTTTTATTGTCTTTTAGTATATTCTACTATATATTTATAACGAGATTTAAAGACTCTACTACTAGTGTCTCCTCTTAATACTATAGCTTTTAATTCTTCGTCTAACTACTTAGTTTAGTTAACCTTAGTAGTAGTGTTATATAGTACTTAAGATATAAGTATTTTATATCTATTTATCTTAACTTATATACCTCTTTTATAAAGCGTCTATTATAACTTAGTATTTATAGATTAGTAGATCTTAGTAAATTTATCTTAATCTTATTTTTTAAAGTCTACTTAAAATTCGTCTTAAAGAAGAAGGTCTTTATTCTCTTCTTTAGTATACTCTTCTTCTTATTTAGTAGTAAAAATCGTCTCTTCTATTTATATTAACTTTAGCTTTAGTACTAGCTTTAGAGCTTATTTTAGTACTAAAGTTGAAGCTTCTAAAGTTATTAGAATTAGTATTAGTATGTCTATTATATTATAGATATTATAAATGTTATAGATATTATAGATAAATTTAGATATTATTAAAAGTCTGTTTATTCTTTACTTAGTAGGTAAAAGAGATATTAGGTTTTAGGTAAATAGGTGTCTTAGAGAGTATAAATTATCTTAGAGGATAATAAGAGGTTAGTATTAGTAATTAGTACTTCTTATATTAAGAAGCGTTTACTATTTATTATAAATTTAAATAGTAGAAGGAACTACGATTTATAAAGAGGAGTCTACTAGTAATATCAAGTTTACTTTTATATAAGCATATCTATAGCAGAAATATACGAAGTAACTAAGTATCTAATCTATATGTCTACTAATTAGTATTAGTATAACTTATAGTTATAAAAGCAATATAAAAAGAGTTATATTATCGTTTGTATATATCGAGTAAAGCTAGCTACGATGTCTACTTAAGTAGCCTCTAAGCGAGTATACGTGTACCTACGTATACTAATCCGAATCGCTATTTACCTCTTAAATATATATACCGACATCTATAGAGCTTTTTTATAAAAAGGAATAAAGAATTAATATTTTAATATATAGATAAAAGATATCTAATATATTTACTTAAGAACTAGATTATGAAAACAGTGTTTCTAGAGTAGAAAGCGTAGTTTATTTAAAGTATAATATCTTAGTAAGTGGAATTTAAGCTATTTAATTTATAAATGATTTACTATACTATCTAGAAGAAGTGTTATTAGAAATAATTTCAATAGAGAAATAAGAGAGAAAATAGTGAAATATTAGGTTTTCTATATATCAAAAGTAGTAGACTAGAATATATTTAAAAGAGAAATAAGAAAATAAGATAATAATCAACTATATAGAGCCTAGTAGCCTAATTAAGTAAAAGTAAACGCTATATAAAAGAAATATATATATAAGAAATCGCGAGAAATTATCTAAATTATAGCTATAGAGTTTAATTTAGTCTTAAACGAGATAGTAATTTAATACTTTAGCCTCTCGAATATTATCGTATAAACCTTTCTTAAGTAAGATTTTCTATTTAAATTAGTCGCGATATAATATAGAAATAGAAGAGAAAGCATCGACAAATAAAGAGGAATCTCTAAATGTAGAACAGATAATAGTACTAAATAAACTATATAGAGAGTATACTATAGCTATTAAGACGTACTTTCGAACTTACTTATTCTAAAACACCTAGGTTAATATCTCTCAATTTTTCAAAACACTTAAGATAACTTACCTAAGTTCTCTTATAAAGCTAGAACAATAAGAGTTTAATAGACAAGAACAAACTAGATTTATTTACTACGCCACTCGGCAGATTATAACCCTAGTAATTAAGAACCTTATGCTCTAAACAATCCCCTAAGTAGCCCCGAGAATCACAGACAACGAGGGTTCAAACACGAGGTAGAGGACTAAGAATAAATCCAGACAAGAATCCAGGTAGGATGCTAAAGAGAGGCTTGTATTTGTCTAGCCGACTAGTCCAAGTATAGTAATCTATAGAACAGTAGAGAGAAATGGGGTAGTCTGAATTCGAATTCAAATTATATATTAACAGCGAAGAGAGAGAAGAAGGTGGATTTTCGTAAAGAGAGAAGTCTTATAGTGAGAAAGAGAGCGATGATATATACTATGTTATACTATGCTATGCTATGTTATTGAATACTTCCCCTTCTTTCTTCTTTACGGACCACAAAGGCGCTGAATGACTCCATAGATGGCAATACGACCTTGTAGATTTAGACGACCGCTTGGATTATTACATGAACATAATAAACATGACAGAAATCGCATTTTTGCCGGAGGTGGCTGGTGTGAGAAGTTGCGCAACACTCACGACACTAGGTATTTGTACCACATCATAGCTACTCATAAGGTTCTTAACCAGTAGGAGTAAATAAACGGCTCTTCGCATCCATATCCTAGAATTAGAAAACGATCATCAACATCTCCACGATAGTCGTGCTATCTTTTATATCAACCCGCGACATTTCTGGCGAAGGACAGGTGATTGTGATATCAACGTAAACGAACGAGGTACTGCTTTAGTCTCGTTATTTACTACCCTATTCAACACGCAGGACTTATATAGTAGTATAGCAGTAGCGTGTCGGCTAGTGAGATCGAACATCGGTTAAGCGTATATAATTCTTCCTTAGAAGATAGAATAGGTTTAAAGAGAGAAATTCTAAATATATATTATTTCTTATAAGAAGTCCAGGTGTATATAGTTCTAACACTGCTTTTTCTATAGTTAAAAACTCACTAGAAGCTATAAGAGAGAGGCTAATTATTATACTAGAAATAGAAAGTAGTTTAAAAGAAAGTAGAAGTCTAAAAATAAAGAAGTAGCGAATAGTATAAGTATAAATTATTTAATTAATTAATTATTAATCTAATTAATAGAAGTAGATTAGATTATAATTAATAGGTTTTAATTAATTAAATTATATTATATTAATATAATTAATTACTATATAACTATATAAGTATATAAGTATATATATACTAATTAAGAATAAAGTAGTTATTCTTATACTTAAGCTCTTTCTTTCTGCTCTCCTTCTCTTCTCTTTCCCTCTCTAATCTCTACTTTCCTTCTTCCTCTAACGCTTTCTTAATATAGAAACCCTCGCTCTTTAAGCTAGTAATAGCTTTAAAAGTCTAGAATTTATTTAGAAATCACGTAGTTTCGAATCATTTATAAGGCTTATAAAGCTTATAAAGTTTAAAATGAGTAATTACAAATATTAGCAATCGATATTTCTTAGTAAAGAATTCATCGCTAAGGAGTTTATTAAGGCTCAAAATAAGGAAGTTACGTAGTAAAAAGGCTGCTTAGAAGGTCTCGCTTAAGCTCCTGGCATGCTGTGCCGGAACGCCACTCCGACGCCACTCCGACGCCACACCGAGCACTCGGTCCGTGCTCCGAGACCCACGAGGCGGTCACGTGCCATACTAATCAATTAATCAATTATTAATCAATTATTAATCAATTATTAATCAATTAATGATGATTAGATTAGATTAGATTATAATTAACACCTTATTAATTAATAATTAGATTAATCATAGGTTATTAATCTAATCAAATCTAATCTAAGCATTACTTTCGCTAGTAGCAAATAGCAATAAAAAAAGGCAAATAAAGTATTAGAGAAAAACCTATAGTATAGAACTTAAAAACCAAGACTAGTATACTAAAGAATCATAAACAAAGTATTACTCACCAAGAATTACTCTTTAAACACCCCTGGAAACAGAGAAGTGGCGTAGAATTTACTAGATGAGATGATATGTAGGAAGTTTTTCTGTTATGTAAGAAAAAAAGAGTATTAAGAGAGCGAGAGTAGCGAGAGTAGAGTATGTTAAAGTAATAGTAGAAAGGACTTGAATGACCGCGGGCGGGTCGTATGAAGATTATTTAATATAAAATGAAACTCGAGAAAGTAAATAGGAAATCCTAAAGGTATAAAGAGAAAGATCTCTCAACCCGGTACAAACTCACAAACTCACAAACTCATATATAATAAAGCCCGCTAAAAAAGAGACCGCATCTCAGCTATTTCTTTACAAGGTAGCTTGTTATAGTAACTTATAATATGCAAGAGGTTCTACTAATAATATTATTTTTCAATCCAATTCAATCTCAAGCGCACAATACAATTCGGTCTGTCTAGGGAAAGATGCTGAGTGTATGTACGATATAGGTAGCCACATACGCCATCTTCATTCGAAAATGCCTACTGCCTACTTTTGCTGCAAGTCGTCATGTGCGATTCCTAGCTAGCCTAGGTAGGAGTAGCAAGTTTTTTTTTGTTTTGTTTTTGCTATTCGTCAGGAACCGGGGAATAGCAAACAAGCACTTTTGGGTTTAAAGGAACAGAACGGCAACGACGTGGTTGTTGAGATGGGAAGGGCTATCGGACTTCGGAAAATGACAAAGATAAGTAGCGAGAGATTGACTGTAGAGGAAATGCTAAAGAAGCTCTGAGGGACGACTCTGGAGATCTTCATTGACAAATGAGAACATAATCCGACTCCCCTTTCTGTAGAACAAAAATCGAGTAGTAGTTTGGATGAAATGCTAATAATAAGTAATGAATTCACTCCATTACTCTGACTCCATGTTAGGAACTCCTTTAGCTCGTCCCATGAACTAAATCTAAAAGCGTTCTGTTTTGCCAATGTGCAAAATATAGTGAGATAACTTGCCTGTCTCGTTTTCCCACGCGAGTTTTCAAACTTGCCTGTAATTTTCATACTTCCGTTCGTTCCATTTTCATGACTTTGTAGGCGTCGATTTGGTTTCTTGAAACCCTTGAGTAGTAGGTGTACCAGAATCCTCCTTCTCCACCAAAACACACTCCTCATCCTCCGTCTTCTCAACCTCCTTAGAAAGTGTCTTCCCATAATCCCCCCACAACTGCTCCACCGGACGTCCACACAATTCCGTCCAAAACCGCTTCTCCTCGTACCTCTCGATCCTCAATTTCTCATTCAGCCTCCGGACCAACCCACTGCCAAACCTGTTCTCTAGGTATTCCAGAAAATAGCCCGTGTGTTGATATCCTGCGTCCCATTTACCCGTCGCCTCTTTCCTCCAATGCGGAGGACTTAATTCAGCGTTTAATCGTACCCAATCCGCGATCCCTTCTATGAGCCCACCAGGACATGTTCCAAAAGCGTTATGTTGATAACAATGTACCATCTCATGTGTGAGGACCCCCATTATTTCGTGTGTTTTTCGGGAGGCGGCGATGGAATTGTGGATGTAATCGAGTGAGAAATGGATTTCTTTATGATCGGAGTCGAGGTCGGTTCCGGTTGTGTATGCTACTCCGGGCATGGAGCGTAGTATCAAGGTTACTGATCTCGTGGGCGGGATTGTGGTCGTTGTTGATCTGGGGGATTGGTAGAGGAGGGAGAGAACGCTTTGAACGGATTTTTGGAGGGCGGAACTTGCTGTTACTGCGGTGAGGAATGTATTGGCGCCTTCGTGGTTTAGGTCGCGGATTTCGAGTCGGAGTTTTGGGACAGGGAATTGAGGTTCGGGAATAGGTTTTTGTTTGGGTGATTTGGAAGCTGTCTCCTCCTTCTTGGGCGGAGGGGGAGCTGGTGTTTGTGCTGGTGGTGCGGCATGGCGGGAGGATTGGGGAGGCATGAAGACTGGTGTGGGTAATGGACTGGAAGCGGGGAGTTCGACCATATCGCGATAAGGAGGAGGGGGTTGGCACAGAGTTAAAATCCAAGGATATATATATCTATATATATATATATATATATATATATAAATCTAGAAACCAAGTTGAAGAGCAGGAGAGGAGAGAAAGCAGACGGGATATAGAGATACAACAAGTGCAATAGAACAGGAAGTACAAGACAGCGGAACAAGTTTGTCGTTACTCTGAGCGTCAACATCCTGAGAGAGATCGGATGGAGATCCCCGTAACTATAACCGAAACACTGGGGCAATTGACCCCTGTTGGGACACAGACCAATGAGGAAGGGTTGAGCGGTCTGGTTGTGTAGCAACGGCAGGCGCATCTCCACACCTCCACACCAGCACAGGCACAGGCAGGCACAGGGCCAGACAGCAACAGCAACAGGGCTCTTTCCTAAATAACAACAGTCGCGACAAAGAAACATTTCATCCCACAATCGCTGCACCGCACCGCACCGCACCACACTACACTACACGGCACCCCACGACGACCGATCTTGTACGTCTTGGATCCTATTTCTATTGCATCTCACCTCTCACCTCTCACCTCTCACCACTGTGGTAGAGCTTGTGTACTACGCCATCCCATCCCATCCCATCCTATCCCAACCGACCGACGCCTAATCTACTCTCTACTCTCTACTTCATGTGCGACGCCAACTGAATTAAGCTACAGTAACTTCCAGGTTGGCCAAAGAGGCATCTGACGGGACTTCTCTCCCAGCTGTCACGATGACCGAAAAAATCACTGAGGAGCAGGTTGCAACTCTGCAATCCATCCTGCGAACCGATGCCATCATCGATACCAAGGTCGCCCACATCAACAATGCGAAATCCTGCATCAAGCAGAACAATGTCCCCGATGGATGTATCCTACCCCTCTTCGAGGCCGTCCGCACCGCCATGGCATCGCAACATGCCCAGATTGTTCAGGCTGGATTCTCCACCTTGAATCACCTCCTCGCGAGAATGTCGAGACAGGAACCAAAATATGTCATCAAGGAAGCTGGTCGGACGTTGCCCTTGGTGATTGAAAAGATGGGCGACCCGAAGGAAAAATACAGATCCCTTGCTGCGACCTGCCTCACAACCTTCTGGAAGGTAGCGCCTCTGGAGGTGGAACGGATAGTCAAGAACGCTGGTCTGGTGGGCAAGAATCCAAGGATGAAGGAAGCTTCAATGGCTTGGGTGGTCGAGGTAATCCATACCATTCCCAAAAGTGCGTGGAGCTAGGTTGCTAAGATGATCTAGATGCATCAAACATGTGGAATGGCTTTCAAGAGTTTTGTCACAACGTTGATGGACCTTCTCGAGGACGCAGATGGCATGGTCAGAGACGCTGCCCGAAATACTGTCATTACACTTTTCCAGTAAGTTTATCTATTCGCTTGCAATACATTTTCGTAGACTAACACCACGACAGAAATGCGCCAAATGGTGCCAAGTCAGATCTCAAAAAGCAATTGAAGAATTTCAACGTCCGCCCGGCAATCGTCTCAACCATTACCACCGCCATCGAGCAGGGAATTTCGGCCGAAGTAGAGGAGGAAGCTGCTCCGCGACCACAGATGCACAAATCTGCTACCGCCAGACCCGCGACGCCCGTGATAGAGGCCAAAACCGAGTATGTCGAGCCATCATACGTAAATACCACGAGAGAATTGGACGAGACTTTGAAGGATATGCACGCGTGCTTCGAAGGCAAGGAGTCGGAGCAAAACTGGTTTGCCAGAGAGAAGGCTTGCAATAAAATTCGACGATTAAACGCAGGCAACGCTCCGCAGGACCACAAAGACGCCTTCCTTGTTGGAGTCAAGAGTCTCTTGGATGGAATTCTCAAGGCAGTAAATTCACTACGAACGAGTCTTTCAAAAGAAGGATGTAGTTTGATTCAAGAAGTCACGAGGACAAATGGCAGTGGAATGGATCCAATGGTGGAAATTCTGCTTCAGAATCTCATCAAGTTGTGTGGAGGAACAAAGAAAATCAGTTCACAAAATGGTAACGTGACGGTCGACATCATCATCGGCAAGGTTACATACAACAATCGGATCATGCAACACATCTGGCTTGCTTGTCAAGACAAGAATGTACAGCCTCGGACGTACGCGACGGGTTGGTTGAAGACTTTGTTAAAAAAGGAGGCTCATCACAGAAGTCAGCTTGAGCATGATGGAAGTTTGGATTTGATCGAAAAGTGCATCAAGAAGGGTTTGGCAGATGCCAATCCAGGAGTACGAGAGAATATGAGATCAACGTACTGGGCATTCGCACAGATTTGGCCAGCCAAGGCCGAAAGGTAAGACACAGAAGTCCGATGGCCTACTTTCACAGCTAACATATGAAATAGCATTATGGGTGGTTTAGAGCCAACGCAGCAAAGACTATTGGAAAATGCACCAGATAACCCAAATTCCCCGAAAAAGCCAGAAGCAGCCGCCGCCAAACCTGGACTTGGCTTTTCTAAGAGTACCACCGGCCCACCAAAACCTTCATTAAGAGAACACATGCTGGCCCAGAAAAAAGCAGCAATGGCAAATAAGAATATGCCACCGAGACCAGAATCCGCAATGGCGGCATTGTCACCTGTCCGACATGTTTCCAGCCAGAAATCCACGGTGTCGGAAGCACCCGTTAGAGCAAGACCTGAAAGATCCGAGAGACCCGAATCCAGTAATAAAGTATCCCATGGTGGTCTATCTGTTGCACCGATGAGACCTACGAAACGCCCTGGTCCTCGGCCTGAGTTGGCTGCCAGACCCGCTACGGCTGGTCCCTACTCTGTCAGACGACCTGGTCATGTTCCTACTAATAGCGACAGTAATGCCAGTCCGACAAATGTGAGGACGATGAAAGGGAGAACGCCAAGTGCGACCTCAACCACAAATACCACACCGAAGCGTGTTCCTGCTAGACCAAACACCAGCCATTCTAATCACGCTTCACAATCCAGTCATACGAGTCCTGCGAGGAGCACCAAGAGTGTCAATTCAGCAAAGGGCACAGTTGGTAGAGTTGCTCCGTCACCAAAAACTTCAAGTCCACCTAAATCCAGCCCGCCGAAATCCAGCCCCCCAAAATCCAACCCTCCAAAACCAAGACTGGTATCTAGCAAGACCTTGGGTTCGAGTCCAGCAGGAGATGATGAGAATTTTACTATGGTTGTACCCAAGTTGTCTTCTGGCTTGAGAGAAACGCAACCCAAACCATCACGCATGGTAGATTCTTTAGACGAAGAGGAGCTATCGACACCCTCGAAACCCCTACAAGTTTACGAGGATCCATTTTCAAGTACAGGAGACCAAACTACGCCAAGACCTTTAATGACAGCACCCGTCCTTGAGGAAGTCGCCATAAACGAGGATGCTCTAAATCTGATGAGAGGTCCGATGAATATCATTGAACCTGTCAAAGCACCTCTCATGTCACCCGAACGATTCAAACAAAATTCACGATTACTTGATAGCGGTATCAACAAGATCAAATCAAAATCCTTGGATGTCCATGGCTTTCGAAAACTTCAGGGAATGATCAGAGATAATAAAGCAGCCTGGAGCGAAGACAAATTCGATGTTCTCCTTCTGGGATTGTTTGAGTACTTGGAATCGAGTTTGGAAAATCTCGCTCCAGAGAAGGTTCTTGATGTTAAGGCGCAGATTTTGGCGACTATCAAGTTGATGTACAAGAAAGAGCGCGCCAACGTCGAACCGCATGTCGCACGAGGTCTAGAATCCATATTGACGACGAGAAGCGCCTACGACTCAAGAGTCCACATCGTTTCTGGCCTTGAACTTTTGGCTAAAGACCTCCTCGAGCTTGCGCCTCCTAAAGAGACACTTTCCTCCATCACCGCCCGTCTCCTTCATGAGTCCGAGAAGATGAGCGTGGAATCATGTCGCACACTCTCCCTCGGCCTTTCTATTTTGAAGGAGCTTCTCGAGGTCAAGGAACAATTCATGCCAAGTGAGAAGCAGGTTATGGATGTGGGACGCTTGGCGGAACGATGTATTGAGAGTAGTGAAAGTGGGGTGCGAATGGATGCTGTGTTGTTATGTGTGGGGGTTCATGGGAGGGTGGGCGAGGGTCGGTTTTGGAGGAGTGTGGAGGGCGTGGGGGATGGTGGGAAGAGTTTGGTTACTTATTATATCGTGAGGAGAGAACGGGAGCTCGAGGGGAACTGAGCTGGACCATTCATTGGGTTGCGTTTGGGTCGGCCTTGGATGGGAGTGGGAGGTGTGAGAGATTCTGGTTCTGATTCTGGACGTTGTCTTCCTTTTAAGGCTTATTCTCTTGGGGCGATGGATGGATTTTCGTTCCTATGAGGCCTTGGGAGCCTTGGGAGCCGTAGGAGGACTGAGGGGTTGGTTGTTGGGTTGATACACCTCCTCCTCCTTTTTTTGATATACCTTACTTGTAATGCTTGACTTTTTCTTGCTTTCCTTCCTTGGGGCGGGAAAAGCGGGAGTTTTGGGTGTTTGTTAAGGGAGTGTGTGTGCGAGATGGATTGATCGATGGTGTTCTTTTTTTTCCCTCCTCCCCTTGGTGGCTTGCTTAGTGTTCAGGCTACCTCTTGTAAAAAATTAAGCATTTATTTATTTATTCACTTACTTGAGAGGACGCGTGATGAATATAATAGGTAAATCAGCATCGATATCTGCTAGTGTAGGGATAAGTGACGTGGTGTAGAATAGAGACGAGATATAAGGAGAGGTAAATTCGGGGGGAGGGGGGTGTAGCAAGTGAAATCAAATCAAGTCAATTCAAGGGAAGTATGAAGAGAAGTCTTAGTCGAATAAAAACTCAGCGAGACTCCGAGGGAGAGTATAATAAACTAGATAAGAACTAGGTTTATTACTTTAAATAATATAGATACGGCATCCCGTATTACGGCATCTCGTACGTACCAAAAGTCGGAATCGACTAAATCGTAAATTATAAATCGTAAATTACAAAAGTTAAGAGATATAGTAAATCTTTAACTATATTATCCTATTCTCTTACTCTCTTATACTCTTACTCTCTTATACTCTTATACACTTGCTCTCTTACTCTCTTATCCTATTCTTCTATATACTACGTATACTAAGAGAGTATAGGATAGAGTAGAAGAGGTAGGTGGAGGTAAGGAGGTAAGTAAACATTCTAGGGAAAGGTTTTTCTTAGCATAGATAAGAGGAGTTTAAAGTAAACATTCTCTCTACTCCTCCCTCTTCTCTTCTTTCTCTTTCTTCTCTCTTATTTATCTAAAAATAATAGGAAGAATATAATATAAGAGTTAGGTAATAGAGAGTAAGTATATAATAGCGAGGAGGCAATGTTACTACTATATATATAATACTCGTTCTCTCTCTTTATTCTCTAATTAATTACTATAGATAGTCTTAATATAGAGAGAGGGGGAGAGGGAGAGAAGGAGAGAGAGAGAACATATTTTATAGTTATAAAAAGTACGATTTACGATTTGCGATTTACGATTTACGATCTAGTCGTTTCTGACTTTTAGTATATACGGGATACCGTACGTATATACTAAAAGTCGGAAACGACTAAATTGTAAATTATAAATCGTAAATCGTAAATCGTAAAAGTTATATAAATTAAGAGATAATTATAAAAGGTATTAAATATTAAATTAAAACATATTATAGTAAGAGATATATATATATAATATAAAAAGACTATATAAATCGACTTTTATTACTATAATAAGTTCTTAAATTATGTCTTAAAACTAGGCCTTTTTTAAGCTAATTACTCTAGATTACTTAATATTAAAGTAATTAGCTTGCTTTAAAAGCTTAAATAATCTTGATTTAAGATTATTTAAGCACTTTTAGCTACTTTTCTTAATCGTATACTAATTTCCTAATTAGGGTTAGCGCTATTTATTTTATAAGCTGAAAAGTGTACTTATCTTATATACTAACTCTCTTATATTACTTCTTCTTTTAAATACTATATACTACTTCTTATTATTCCTTCTTTTAAAAGTACTATTCTACTACTATATATACTCTCTCTTCTCTCTTAAATTTAATTACTAACGATAATAGAAGAAGAAAGAGAATAAGCTCTAGTAGTAGCTCTAAGTATCTATTAAAGTATAATATCCTTAGTAGTAGAACCTCTTAAGATAAATTAAATTAGTTACTCTTTCTTTTAAATACTACTCTATATTATTCCTTCCTTTAAAAGTACTATTCTACTACTATATATACTCTCTCTCTCTCTTTAAATTCAAGTACTAACGATAATAAGAGAAGGAAGAGGATAAGCTCTAGTAGTAGCTCTAGATATCTATTAAAGTACGATATTCTTAGTAGTAGTATTATAGCGTAATAATCCTAGAATTTTAAGTATAGTAAGAAGTATAAAAAGAGTGGTTTTAAGTATATAATAGGAGCCTAAATATACTATATTAATTTATTAATTTAGAGTTATATAAAGTGTTTATAGAGGAGTTATATCTAAAGAGGACTCTTACTTAAGAGATATATAATATTCTTAAAAGTAATTATAATATTAATATCTCTAATACTACTTTTAAGCTCTAAATTAATATAGAATAGAACCTTTAAAGGAATACTAATAGTATACTCTTACTAGTCTTATATATAGAAGTAGTATATCTTTTTAAAGATATAAGATTATCTAATTTAAGTATAATATATATATTAAATTTAGAGGGCTTTATAATTAGGCCTTAGAAGCTTTAAAAGATATAATAGGATATAGAACTTTAATATAAGAAGTTTTATACCTAGAAGAGGCGTGTTAAGCTAGAGGCTATACTTTAGTATAAGATCTACGAATACAGCTACTTTAGTATCGTAAGAAGCTTTAGCCTTAGGTTTCTTTATACGTACCTAAATACTTATAATATTAATAGAGATAGAGATAAAAGGTAGAGTAGAGATAAGATCTAAAAAGCGTTTTAAAAGGTTAATAAGGAAAGGTATACTTAAAAGTTATAAGAGATTAAAGATATATAAGATAAGTATATTATACTAGGGCCTAATTTTATATAGAGTATTAACAGATATTATAACTTAAGGTTTATTAGTATTAAGATATATACTAGTATTAATATCTATACTTGATTTATCTCTTAAAACTATTATAGTATCTTAAATAATATAGTAGTATCTACTTTATAGTAATATAGTAATATTATAAGTAGTCTTAGAAAGATACTATACTATATATAATTAGATTAAGGATTAGAATCTCTAATAGTAGCGAACGCTTACTATATACTTTATTAATAATAAGCTATAGAAAGTAGTAGAGAGCTATACTAATTTTTAGACTTATATTAGTTTAATACTTCTATAGCTAACTAACGTATTAAGGCTTAGTAGAGATAGCTTATAAAAGAGTCTTTAAATAAGTAGAAGATATACTTCTAGAGTATTTATAAAAAGAGGTTATTTTCTAAAAAGAGCCTCTCTAATATAATCGCTATATTATATATATATATTTCGATTATTTAAAAGGAGGTTTAAACGTTTATATATATATAGAATCGCTATTATATTTGTATTAATACTAATTAAGAGTATAGAGTATTAGGAGTGCTATAAACTAACTTTTACTATCCTAGAAGTAAAGAGTATCTAGTAGACGATTATAGTATTAAGGTATCTACTAAGAAGCTTGCTAAGCTTTAGGAATTATATAAGGATTAGGATATTAATATATATTTACCTTAGACGACTTTAGAGTAGTATGAAATAAAATTATTAGTATATAGATATATACTACTAATTAATAAGATAATATATACTAAAGAGAGAGAAACTTATACTATAGTATATTTAGATTTAAGAGTGGAATTGTTAGCGTATATCTAAGAGAGTAATTTAGTAGAATTAGGCCTTTTAGGTAAGCTAGAGAGAGTATATAAGTAGGAGCTATGCTCTAAGGTGGCTTAAGAATTAAAGGAAGCTAGAGAGGCTGATTAAGATGAATTTAGCGTATACTTTAGTAATAAAAGTAAGAGTAATTAAGCGACGAACGTAGTACTAGATTATTTATATAATAGCGACTTCTTAGACGAGGAATTAGAGGAGTTAGATAACGATAGTTTAGTAAGATTAGATAAGGATTTAAGAGAGTATATAACTAATAGATATACCTTACTAGTTGAAGATGATTTAGAAGGAGATTTAGAGATAGATATTAGTAGATAAACTTATATTTAATTAATCTACTCTAGAGGCTACTAATTCATTCTTAGGATTAAGCCTTCTCTTTTATAAAGCTCTTCTACTAATAGATAGTATTAAACGTCGTTATTATAGTAGAGCGTCTTAATAACTCTAATCCTAGGTTATTTACTAAAAAATACTCTCTTAAATCTATTTAAAGAGTAAGGTTTTAAATCTATTCTCTCTTTCTATATTAATAACCTTATACTTAATATATATCCTTAGCTATAGTAGTATATCTAGGATTATAGTATTATAATCTATTAACTAACTATAGACTCTATAATAGTCTATGATTATAATTACCTACTAGCTAGAGTAAATAGAACGTTAATAGAGAGTAATATAATAAAGGAAGTATATATTACTCTCTATAAAAGGCGTAGAGGGTTAGCTAGTAGCGTTGCTTTTACTATCTATAATTAATAAGTAAATAGATATACTAAACTAGAAATAAACCTATACTAAATATAAGCTAAGCTCTAGGCTTAAAATTTATGTATTTTAAGTATAAAAAAAGACTTAACGTAACTCTAGAGAGGAATAGATATGTTTATTAACTTTTAATTAAATTTAGAAGTATTTTATATAAGGTTTTAGATATAGTTATAGATATATAATTCTCTAAGTGCTTAGGAGAGGATTTTAGTAGAGTAAACCTACTAACTACGACTATTAGTACTAAGCCTAATTTATAAATTACTTACTATTACTAATAAAAGTTAGTAATCTTAGACTCTTAAATCTTTAAAAAATTATAATATTATAAGTTCTACGTCTATTAAGTTCTAGTTAGTTTTATAGATATAAATAACACTATTCTATACTTGAATTAAAAGTAAAAGAATTAATTTAGAATATTATATTTTTAGGCTATTTCGAGTATATAGATTACTAACTTTTATTAGTAGTAGTAAATAATTTACGAATTAGGTTTAGTATTAATCGCTTATCTTTAGAACCTCCTTAGTCTCTTAGAGAGGTTTCTAAGCTAGTCTCTAAGTAGTTACTTAGAGCGGAATATTCTTTAATCTAGTCTTACTTACGCCTACTTTTATAAATACTTATAGAATAGTAAATAAAGTCCTAGCCTTTGTAGAAGATAATATACTATATAGCTAGTAATTATTTAATATATACTAGAATAGTATATTAGAGCCTTACGAATAGTACTAAAAGTGAGAAGTAAGGTATAGAAGATTATATAGTTTAAGTAGAATAGTTCTCTGATTTTCCTACTTTTATTCTATTACTTTTACTTATACTTTTAGAAGCTTTATATCTATTACCTTATAATACTAAAAATATGCTAAGATACTTTAATATTAGTCTTCTAAATACTTAGAAGTCTAGGCTTCTTATTCTAAGAGTTTAAAGCTTAAAGTATACTTTTATTACTTCTTAGTAAACCTAGTAAGTACTTTAGAAAATTATATATCTATGCTTTCTTAGAGGCTAAGTAAACTATTCTTTAATAATAAGATTAAGAACTGTTTATAAAAAGTAAAGAACTACTCTATAAAAGCTATAGTATAAAGCTCTAATAGCTAGAAGAAGAAATAATAGTTAATTATAAAGTCTAGAAGGAAGTAAGAGGCTATTATAGAACGTTTTACTACTAACTACTCTACTCTTATTATTAAGTAAAAGAAGGATAAATTAGCTATAGTTAAAAAGCGAGCTATCTAAGAGGAAAAGGCTAGAGCTAGATAATTCTTCTTTATAAAGACTCTTAGTAAAACTAAAATAATTAGAGTAAAAGTATATAAAGAGAGATTTATCTTTAATAAGAAAAAGACTAAAAGTAAGTAGTACTTTTAAATTTAGTATATACTACTAATTAGTATAAGCTTTCTAGCTCCTTCTCTAATCTATAGAGCGCTAAAGCTTATCTCTATTACTAAAATCTATATTTAAGTAGCCTTATATATCTATATATATATAACGAGTACTAAGGACTTCTCTATTACTAAGAGTATCTTTATAATTATATATACTTTTATAATATAACATAGTAAGATAGTTAAAGTATAAATTAATAACGACTTTCTATTTTAAGTACTTTACTTACTTACTAGTAACCTTAAGGATTTATTTAACTTTAAATTAGTACTCTAGAATATATAGGCTAAAAGGTTCGCTATTAAGCTTTTAAAAGATATCTATTATATAATCTCTACTCCTAGTAGGTAGGATTCTATTAATATACTACTCTTTACTAATAAGGTAAAAGACGTCTTTCTAGCTATAAACGTTACTATTAAGAAGAGGAAAACTAAGCAATTAAGTACTATAGATTATAAGGAGATAGACGACGTATAGGCTCTTATATAATACTTTAATTTACTAAAAAGTCTTATTAATAAAAAGTACTATAAAGTATATAAAGTATTTAATAGCTATATTAATAATAAGCTCTAATCTTCTAAAAAGAGGTAATCTATTATACTCTTATAAGATATCTAAGAGCTACTAATTCTACTTTAACTCTTAGTACCTATTAAAGTATCTAACGACAAGCCTATTATACTCGAAGATAACGCTTAAAATAGAGAGGAAGATGTTAAGCCTATACTATTACTAGAAGATAGTACTAGTACTAGAGTAAGCGTAATATTAGTAGATAATTTAGAATTAGATAATCTTCTAAAAATATTTATAATTATTACTATATATTTAGAAGACTACTCTATAATTATTATTACTTACTTAGGAGACTACTTTATAATTATTACTACTTATTTAGAAGAGGAAGATAATAGAGATAATAATTTTAGAGATAGTTCTAAGAGTAATATAAGAAGTAAGGATATAGATATAGATATAGAGGAGGATACTAATAGTAAAGAAGTATTAACTCTAGGCTTATACTCGTTATCGTCTCTTATAAGAGATAAGAAGAAAGAGAGCTTAATAGTATCTACTAAGTTAAATATACTAGAGAGAGTAGATAAGGTAGTATAATAATAAGTAGATATAGATAAGTAAATTATAAGAGATCTTAATACTTAATTATATATAAATATTAATACTACTATTATTAAAGATAAGCTTAAATTAATTAATAAAGAAGAGTAATTAAAACTTAATTAAAAGCTTAATAAGAGAGTCTCTGATTTGCTTTTATCTACTTCTCTTATACCTATAAATATACTAGTAAGTAAAATAATATCTACTACTATAATTACTTTTATAAATAGTCTTAATTTAAAGAGAAAGAGAGGAGATACTCTCTCTTAAACAACTTTTACTAATCGACTCTCTTATATTACTAAAAAGGTTAAGATTATATATAGTAAGTATAATAAGAAGAGAGATAAGAAGTAAGAGTATATAGTAGTAGATACTTTAGGTGTAGATACTAGGAGGATTGTCTATAATACTTTAATTTTATTACTACTTTTTAGTTACTTTTTACTACCTTTATCTCTCTTTTTACTCTCTTTACTAAAGTGTCTAAATAATTATGATTTAAGATTATTTAAGTACTTTAAATACTACTTTACTAATTATATACTAATTACTTAATTAGGCTTAGCGTTTCTTACTTTTAAGTTGAATTATAGCTATAGTTATAATATTAAAAGTCTTAATTATCTCTTTTCCTCTCCTGTTTATTAGATACTTATATAACGTTATTATTTATACTAAGTATATATATTACTTTTAATAATTTATAATGTTTTAGATAATAGATTTAAAGTTATATTATACTTATATTTAGTATAGTACTAGGTAGTATATATTAATAGAAAGTAAGTATTAAGCGATTACGATATATATATATTTAATAGATATATATATACTATATTACCTTCTACTTTCTACTCTTACTTATACTTAAATTTTACGATTTAAGCCTTATAATTTAAGTATTACGAATTACGAATACTCTTACTTTAAGCTTTAAGATTACTAATTTAAGCTTTTTAATTTACGTCTAAATAGCCTCTAAAAAATCTACGTTTATCGATTTACGATTTATAATTTATGATTTAGCTCTAAAGAGCTATATACTCAAAAATCTAAGCTTTACGATTTACGATTTGTAATTTGCGATTTACTATTTGCGATTTAGTTAATCCGACTTTTTAGTGCATTCAGAATGCCGTAGTATCCCGTATATACTAAAAGTCGGAAACGACTAAATCGCAAATCGTAAATCGCAAATCGTAAATCGCAAATCGTAAATCGCAAATCGTAAATCGTACTTTTTATAACTATAAAATATAATATCTTTTTTACTTTAAGTTCTCTCTCTCTCCTTCTCTCTTCTTCTCCCTCCTCCTCTCTCTCTATATTAAGACTATCTATAGTAATTAATTAGAGAGAGAACGAGTATTATATATATATAGTAGTAATATTACCTTCTCGCTATTATATACTTACTCTCTATTACCTAACTCTTATATTATATTCTTCTTATTGTTTTTAGATAAATAAGAGAGAAGAAAGAGAAAGAAGAGAAGAGAGAAGAGAAGAAGAGTAGAGAGAATATTTACTTTAAACTCCTCTTATCTACGCTAAGAAAAACCTTCCTCTAGAATGTTTACTTATCTTCTTATCTCTTACTTATTCTTCTCCTACTCTCTCCTACTTATTATACGTAATATATAGAAGAATAGAATAGAAGAGTAGGAGAGTAAGAGAGTAAGAGAGTAAGAGAGTAAGAGAATAGAATAATATAGTTTAAGATTTACTATATCTTTTAACTTTTATAGTTTATGATTTACGATTTACGATTTAGTCGATTCCGTCTTTTAGTATATATAAGACGCTCTAATATAATATCTTATTTCAAAGAATATAGTAGATGAAAAACTTTTATTATCTTTTAAAGAAAAGGAGTATTATTCTTCTTATTCTTATTTTTTTTATTTTTTTTATTTTTTTAGAAATTTATAAGTTTTTTTTAGAGCTTTTTTAAGTTTTTTTTTTAGAGTTTTTTAGATATATTTCTTATTATATTATAAATAAGAGAGAGAGTAGAAAGAAAGACTTTATACGCGTAGAAGACGTTAATAAGCTATTTTATATTAAAGAAGATAGAATCTCTCTTTTTAGATAAAGAGGTAATTAGTTTTATAATAAGAGCTTATATTTTCTTTTTTTCTTCTTTTTTTTTATAGCTTTTATATCTTCTCGCTTTTTAAGTATTATATTCTAATATTTATAATCTTATTATTCTTTATACTTCTTTATAAGTTTATTAAAATTTAATTCTAGAAGAACTCTAAATAACTTACTTAGTATAGTCGATTTTCTAGGAAGAGTTATAGTCTTCTCGACTTATTTTAAAAAAAATTATACTATAGTATTATAAATCGCTAGCTTTAACCTAGGCTTCTTAATACGAATATTAATAAAGAGGATATATATAGATTTAGAAGTTCTAACTAGTAAAGAAGAAGATAATAATAAAGTAGATATAAAAAAGATATAGATCTAGTTTTTTTTTAATTTTCAACTTCTTAAGTTATATAATTTAGATTTTATATATAGTTTTTTAAAGCTAACTTTTAAGAGATAGATATATATTTTAGAATTGTTTTAGAGAGTGAAGATAAAATATAGACTTGATTTATACTTATTTACTTTAGCTTAAGTATAGACTTAGATAGTAATATAATATTCTTTATTAGATTATTATAATATATATTATAAGATAGATATTATAGGTTCTTATCTAATATAATAAAATATTATTAAAAAATTAATAATAATTAAAAAGATATTAGATTCTTAGTACTAGTATTATAGTACTAAATAAGTATTATATAACTTATATTTTCTTTTTAAAAATATACTTTATTATATTAAAAGATTATTATCTATAGTATAAAGAACTTATAATAAGATAAGTAATCTCTTAAGAGTTATAAATAAATATACTTTATTATAAAAATTATATAACTTTATTTTTATTTTTTTAAAAATAGTAAGACTAAGTATTCTATTAGCTTTTAAGCTATAAGAACTATTCTTTTTTAGATTAACTTTTTTTCTACTAATAATTAATATATTATTAGTTATTCTTAGAAATCTAGTATTAATTAAATTACTTAAAATAATATAATAAATATCGTAGATCTCTCTAATATATTACTAGTAATATCGCTGTCTAAGTATAGATATATTAATATAAACTAGGTTTATTACTTTAAATAATATAGATAAGTAAGTAAGTAAGCTAGTTCGACTCTAATCTAATAAGCTTTATATTTTATTAAATCTTAAAAAACTATTATAAACTACTATTATACTATTATTATATTTTTATACTAAGTACTATAGTAGTATCTTTCTATATTATATCTTATATCTTATTTAAGATAATAGAGAAAATTTTTACTATATCTTTAAGAAAGAGTATTATTCCTCTTATTCTTTTTTTAATTTATAAGTTTTTTTTAGAGTTTTTTAGACTTAGTAGATATATATATTTCCTATTTTATATATTATAACTAAGAGAGTAGAAAGAAAGACTTAATACGCGTAGTAGAAGTTAATACGCGATTTAAGATTAAAGAAGATAGAATATCTCTTTTTAAAAAGAAGAAGTAACTAAGTATTTAAGATATTATAATAATAGCTTATAATTTCTCTTTTTTTTTTTATATAGCTTTTATCTCTTCTCGTTTCTTTAGTTTATAATCTTTATAATTCTTTTAAAGCTTTAGTAAAATTTAAGTTCTAGAAGAACGCTATTTATCTTACTTAGTATAGTAGATTTTCTAGGAAAAGAAAGAGTTATAATCTTCTTAACGTATTTAAAAATTTCAAAAAAATTATACTATAGCGTTAGAAATCGCTAGCTTCGACCTAGGCTTCTCTACGCGAATATTAAAAAACAGATATATATTTAGGTTTAGAAGTTCTAACTAGTAAAGAAGAAGATAATAATAAAGTAGAGATAAAAATAGTATCTCTTTAGTTCGTTATATAACTTACGTATAGACGTAATTAGAAGCCTAGTTTAAAACTACTTCTATTTAAGTTAGAATTATATTAAAATCTAAGTAGCTTAAAACTATAATACTACTAAGCTAGTTTAAGAGTATTAAGATATTAAAATTTAAATTAAGGCTATTTATACTTCTTATTCTATATAAAGTAGTCGTACTTCTATTTCTACTTCTCTTGTTAATCTCTCTTACTCTCTTATAATCTTTATAACTTCTATTTTATAAAATTCTTTCTAATATAGAAACTTATTATAATAAATAGATATAGTATACTACTTATACTAGCTTATTATTTAACGTATATATAGTAGATATACGCTTTCTAAAGAGAACTTTAACTTAGCTAATTATTTATTCTTTTATACTCTATACTAATAGTATAAACGTATATTAGAAACATAGATCGAATATATAAGTAAATAGAATATTACTTTTAAGCTTTGATAATATTATCTTCTTTATTAAGATAAATAAATTATTATATAAGCTAGGAATCTTTAAGAAGAGAGAGAATAAGATATAATTAGAAAGCTTTATATAAAGAGTAAGTACTTATATTTATGAAATATTAGTATTTACTTCTTTCTTAATTAAAAAACTTACTTAAAATACTTCTATTCTAATTTTAAAGTAAATAGATATTTACTATAGTAATATTTATTATTTAAAAGAATAAAAGCTACTATAACTTCTACTAAGTTTACTAGGTTTTATAGCTCTTATATAATTAATCTATAATATCTACTTCTCTTATATATCTATTATAATTATTAATAAATTATAGAATAGATAAGAGCCTATTTAGCTCGTATATATCTAGAATATATACTACTAAAAAACATAAGATAATATATATATATATATATATACTAATTCGATATATATACTAGTATTTAGTATATATATTTAAAAGTGATATAAATCCCTCGTTTAACCTCGTATAGCTTAGTATATATATAAATAAGATATATACTACTAAAAAAAGAATTAGACCTCTAGAGATATAAATCTTTAAAAGTTTATATATCTCGCTTCTTATCTACTAGTTTTATAGTACTACCTAGGTTATAAACTTGAATATATACTAACTTATACGAGGTTATTATTTAGAGCATCTTATTAGATATTTATATATTTATTTAAATACTTTATACGAGCTAAATAAGCTCTAAGTCTTAGTAGAAGTTTATAATATATTAAAGTATTAGTTTATATACCTTTTTAACTCTTAAAAGTAGTAGTAGTAATAGTGATAATTAATAGATAAAACGCTTATAAGTAATTTTATTTATAATAATATTAATTAGCGTAGATATTATTACTCTTACTAATTATATACTATAAGAAGTATTAAGCCTAGTCTATTATCTTATTATATAAAGGCTAAAACTTAAGAATATACTAGAATACTCTTACTTATAAGATCTCTCTATTATATACTAGAATCTATAGTAATTATCTTCTTTATTAACTCTTAGAATTATAAAAGAGTATTATTCTTCTTCTTCTTCTAGGTTTTAATTAGATATAGAAAGAGTAGTTTAGTAACATAAGTATAGTAAGTACTTACTATCTTAATACTAAGCTTAAGAAGCTTATTAACTAATTCTAGTAATAAGAAGTAATTATTTATATATATTATAAATTAATAGAATTAGTAAGAAAGAGACTTTATAAGTTAATATACTATGAAATTTATTAGTAGGAAGATTAGATAAGATTATACTAAAATATATTAAAATATATTAAACTAGAAGAAGTAAAATTAGAAACTTTTTTATATTACTAGTAGATATAAGACTATTCTTTTAGACTAATTCTAGAGTTTTATAAGTATAAGAATAAAAGAAGAAGTTATATATATATTCTATAAAATATAAAGCCTAGTTTTTATACTCTTTTAGAATTAGTTTATACTTATACTTTATATCACGGAAAAAGAGAGTCTTACGTAACCTCTTTTCCCTATATATATAGTAGAGTTTTCACCTCCTAAATTCAAGCTCCTTAGAGCGTTTTCAACCTAAAAATACGTTATAGTTATAAGCCTAGTTTGTACCTAGAGTGTAATTTATAACTTCTTCTGCTTACGTATATAATAACATTACTATATATTTAGAACGCTCTCCGCTATTAGCTAGTATAACTAACTCTTTAATACTTATATTCAACGAGTATTTAGAAGCTCTACTACGAGTATAGCTCTTCTTACTTTGAATATAAGACTTTCTTAACGAGCGCGAATAAGGACTCTCCTAATAAGCGTAGATAGGACTCTTCTATAGGACTCTCTTAACTTTGAATATAGCGAAAGCTCTACTATAAGTAGATATTACGAACCGGAAGCTTAGTAGCGTACTAGCCTACTCTAAGAGGTGCTATAATCTAGAAGCCTAGTACTCTATAAAGCTGGTATATAATACTAACTACGAGCTACTATATCTATAAACGCTATCTACTGTCTTTACTAAAGCTAGAGCTAATAACGTGCTAGAGTATAAGAGAGGAAGTTAGATAGGATCTAGGAGTAGGACTTTACTTTTAAATATTATCTAGGATCGCTGTTTAGGAGTTTAAAGTAATATATATAGCTCTATAGGTTTCTCTATAGTAGGAATAGAGAGCGATATAGTTAAGAGGTTCTTTTGTAAACTAGTTTAAGTTTATAAGCCTAGGAAGCTATTATTTTCCTAGACCTAAGAGGTATATTATAGAAAAAGAGAGTCTTATATAACCCCTTTTCTCTATATATATAGTAGAGTTTTCACCTTCTAAATTCAAGCTCCTTAGAGCGTTTTCAACCTAAAAATACGTTATACTTTAATATATACTTATATCTTCTTTTAAATCTTATAATTATCTTATTAATAGATACGTCTTATAGTAGGTAAATATATCTCTTAAATACTACTTATAAGTAATTAAAAAGCAATAGTAGCTTTATATATACTATTATTCCTTTATAGCCTTAGTAGATAGATAGTTTATATAAAGGAATAACTTAAGTTTATTAAACTAGTATTATTATATAAATTAGAGTAGTATATATTTATCTTACTCTTTTTAAAGATCTCTTCCTTCTTTTATATTCTTTAAACTAAAGTATATAGTAATTATAAAGAAGGCTTTATATTATTATATATTATTATAAGAATTCTAGTAGTAAAAAGGAGATTAAAAAAGTATATTAGTTTTATATAATTAGAAGATAAAAAGAAAGAGGCTTAGTAAGAAGAATTATCTTAATTTAGAGATATAAACTAAGTATTCTTTACTACTATAAATATATTAGTATATAATTACTTTACTTTCTTAGTAAGAGGTTCTTTAAATAATTATATATACTTAGATATTAGTATATATAGTACCTTTCTAGACTCTTTACTTATATACTTAATATTTAGTAATAGGGATATTTCTAACTTCTCTTCTATAATAGCTTTATTTCTTTTACTATTATTATTATTATTATTATTATTCTTATAATCTAAAGAATCTATAAGCTTATATTTAATAAAGTTAGAATTATAATTATTATTAAGAAATACGTCTATAGAGTATACTTAAGAGACCTACTTTTAAATAGCTTTTTTAATAGACTTTTTATTACTAGAAGTAGTATTAGCTTTATACTATCTTAGAAGAGGTATATTAAGTAAAAAGAAGAATAAGAGAGTATAAAAGTAGTAGTAGAAGTAGTAGAAGTAATAGAAGTAGATAAGAGAAACTTAGCTATATTATAGATAAGCTAACTTAGACTAAAATAATTATTTTTTTAGTAGAGCTTTTTAAATATAAGATTATAAGTAAATTATTAGTAAATTTCTATATTATTATATACTTTAGTAGAGTTTAAAGAATAAGATAATAATTTAAATATTTAGTTATATTAAAGCTAGAAATATAAGATTAGAACCGCGTTCTACTAAATTATATATAGTTTAAGAATAACTATAGAAATAGTTATAACTTCTTTAATCTAAAAGCTATTCTTTAAATAAAAAAAATATTATATTTAAATAGCTCTACTAATCTTACTTTATAAGTTCTATCTATATAGCTTATATAGTTATAGCTCTTTTAAAACATGTCTAAGGTTACTAGTTCTCTATACTAGACTTCTTAAGTTAATATATTAAAACTAAAAAAAAATCAAAGATTCGCTATTTAGTTATTACTACTTTTTAATTAGTCTATTTATTACTATCTATTACTACTTTTTACTTAATAGAGTTAGCGTCTAGTATAGCTAAGCTAAGCTAAGAATAAGATAGATTTTAATAATAAAGAGAGTGTTCTAATATTCTTAAGATTTTAATTTCTCTACTAATATATATCTATAGCTAGATAAATATATAGACGTCTAAGATATTTATAATACTAAATTATATTTCTAACTATATACTTACTCTTTTTATCTTTCAAGAAAAATCTTATTTATATCCGTACCACCTTTTTTAATCATAATCTCTTAATTGAATTTCTATCTATTTAATATCTTCCTAACTACTAAAGTGTCTCATAGTTTACGAAATAGACGGGGAGAAATCTGGCGGAAATGGTTTACGAGGAAGCAACCTTTAGGCTCAAAGTCCCTGTAGCTTCAGGGTATCAAGCCCTAAACGCGATGTGCAACAAAACGTTACGCTAGCGCTAAAATTCACTAGGATCAATTTTTGGAGAAATGGAGTTTGTCAGAGAGTCGGGTTAGTGAATTTCTTTATATGAGGTAAATACACAATAAAAAAGTCTATTCCTCACTGCTGCGATTGTACGCAAGTTTAGATGATGAAATTGGACTTTGTTCATTCGAAGCCAAAGCAAGCCATAAAAGTCCCCCCACCTATCTGAATTGCCTCATGTTGTACTGTTTTCCATAAGCCCATTCGTCCACCTGAACACGCTCAATGATATGACCTTTACATATCATCGCACTGTACACCATAAAAACCAAAGCAACATCAGCAAGATGTAAAGTTTTCCCGGCGCCATGAACAACAAAAATGGCAAAAGAGCAAAACAATCGCCGGACTCCTCGCTATAATAGACCGGAAATCCCCAAAGTCCGTTCTAGGAATCTTATTCATAATCATTCTTCTCCGGTTGCGAATATTGCGGCATCAAATGAGCAACATTCTTATAGTGACCAATCTTCGGAGCGATATTCTTCAAAGCCGCGAGACCACCTGAAGCACCCATTCTTGGAACATCCTCCTGCCATTCTGTGCGACAGTAGACACAAGTGACACGACCACCATTCTTGCTCCTCTTCCATTGTTCGAAACACTCTCGGTGGAAGTTTTGTCCGCAGGCTGCCTTGCACCAGACGAGATCTTCACCGGGTTCCATGTCGAAGACGCAGATTGGACATTCTCCGTCGACAGGCTTGCGTTTGCCGTTGAACATGGATTCGTCTTCTTGGTGGTCGTGGTCGTGGTCGAGGACTGGGGCTTGAGTGACGGGGGCGTTGGCGAAGATGGACTGGAATAAATTAGCCGATAATTAGGTTGAGGACAGGACGGGGTATATACCCGAATTTCACTTGTGAGAAATGCATTCTGATAGCACAGATGGGCTGGTGCTTTCAGAATGATGATGAGAGCGTCTAGCGGAGTCAGTTTGAATTGAATGATGTATTTAAGGAACATACATTTGATATGCTTGCATTTTTGACCTCGGGTTCTCTGTATTTGCGTCAGTGCGGAATCATAGGAAAATAATCCAATGAAAAGGGCAACTTACTGCATCCATACATTCGCATTTTGGCTCTCTACCAATCGTGACCTTGTAAATATTACCAGTGCTACCAGCAATATCAAATCTCTCCGTGGGGCTTCCATATCTGTCGGTACTCTTTTGTCTATCAAGCATGAACAGCCGTTCCTTTCGAACCTTGGCCAACTTTCTCTTGTACTCATCATCAGGAGCAGAAACCCATTCTTTTGCACGTCGCTCACCGCTTGCATCGGTTGGATCATCTTCCATTGCAAGTTCATCCTGGAGAAGAGGGTCATCTCCAGCAAATGCTTCAGCTCGAGATCTCTTCTTCTTCTTGCCAGCCATGGGATTTGCATCGTTGGCTTCGAGTCGTTCGACCAATGTTGGCTTGTTGCCTCCTACAAGGAGATCACGACGTGCGAGCTCCGCCTTGAGTTCCGCAATCTAGACAAAGAATAATTAGCAAGGTTTCGCGCTATTTGGGGTAGGTTGCTGCGAGGAGATCATGGGGCGTTTATAACTAGGCGGGTGGCTGCCTTACAGTTTTAGAATGGTAATCTTCGCCTTGAGGTTCCGGACCTTGCTCTTGGGCTTCCAATTGCTCTTCTTCCTCTGATTCCTCGCCGTCATCCTCAACAAGGCGGGCGATCAGTATCTTCTTGGTTCCCTTCACAGGAAGACCACGACGGACAAGCTCGGCCTTCAAGTCAGCGACGGTGAGACCGGACCAGGTTTGTTCAGACATGATGGGCGACTTTGTTGACAACGGGCGCTTTTCAATTGGAAGAAAGCGAGTTTGAGAGATTCCTGAGAAGGGGAGAAACCTACGAGTCGCGCCGGTAGAAATAGCCGGGTCGCGTATTAGGGGACGAGAGATGGGAGTCGAACTTGAAAGACGACTAAGGAAAAGGGGGCGGATGCGGCACAATGCCACGATTGAGGTTGTCGTCAAGTGAAAGGGAGATGAGGTAGATGAGGTCAAGAAAGTTCAAGAAGAGGGATTCTAGGGTTTTATTTCGAGGTCAGTTGTGGTGGAAGCGGTTTGCTCCTTCCTTCAGTTTCAGGCACATGACGAAATGCAAGGAAGTAAGGAGGGGTCCAGCTGGAATAGGCAACCACCACCAATCGCGAGACTAACGCCAAACCAGCTGCCAGGCAACCAACCACTACATTAGTCAGCCGCCCTTGCTTCGGTTCAACCGAACTTCACCCGTACTTTGGTGGTCGGGTGAGCTCTGGCCGAGGCACTCTCTGACTTTCACTTGACTTCAGTCAACCTGAAGAATTACCAACATGTACTCTCGGAAATCGGATGCCAACGGCATCGCAAAAGATGCCAGATACAGTTGCAACTGCTTGCCAGAAAACGAGCTGATTGGCCAACTCTTTGTTGGAGGCTGAAATATTGATTCCGTCAATGGACATATACCACCACACCAACAAGTACGTACAGAAAGGCGTAGAATACGACTTTACATATGTGTATCCTGTTATCCGAATAAAACCGGTGGAGGGGAACATGAAAAATGGTCGAGTGACCCTACCTTTCCCCTCATTTTCGAAATAAACTCCAGATTCTCTTTTTGATTGCATTTTGAGTCCTCATTTACAACAAAAAAATTGTTTCCGAATTTTCCGTATCACAGCTTTGTAAAATACATTCATCGACAATGCTGCTCCCATTAGGAACTCTCGTGCTCGCAACTAGCTCTCTTGTTTCTGGTCAACTCATCACAGCAAGAGCAGATACTTCCGTCATCAACGCAGTAAGTGCCTTCAAAGTCCACTGCTTAGCATGACTAACAAGTCAAAGTGCAGCACCCTTTCCCATCAATTCCCCGCAAAATTATCATTCCCCGGAAACCAATCCTTCGTGGAAACTGTATCATCCTACTACGCACTCCAAGAACAATCCATCCAGCCACACTGCATCATCTCCCCCAATTTCACCGAAGACGTCTCAAGAATCATCAAGATCATAACATCATTGAAAGCGAAATTCGCCATCAAAGCCGGTGGTCATATAATGAACGCCGGCGCTGCAAATATCGATTCGGGCGTTGTCATCGATCTCCGCCCTATGAACACCGTCACCGCGAAAGCTGTAGATATGGGGGCAGAAACTGCAACTATCGTAAGTGTCGGTGCAGGGGCGAGATGGGGAGAAGTGTATTCCTATCTTGATCCTTTGAAACTTGCTACTACCGGTGGAAGAGTTTCTGATATTGGAGTTGCGGGGTTGACGCTTGGTGGTATGTATTTCTTCCCCCATTTTTTATTCTCTAGACTAATTTGTCTACGAATAGGCGGAATCTCCTTCTTCAGCCAACAAAAAGGCTGGGTCGCAGAAAATGTTCACGCCTTCGAAATCGTCCTCGCATCAGGTGAAATCATCAAAGCCACCAAAAAAGACCATGCCGATCTCTTCCAAGCTCTAAAGGGCGGCTCCAACAATTTCGGTATCGTTACTCGTATCGACCTCCTCGGTTGGGGACAAGAGGATTATCTAGGTGGTTCGATAATTTCCCTGGCTTCAACTACCGATTCCCAACTTGAAGGATTTGCGAAATTGCTTGAGGCGAAGGATCCTTATGCAGGGACTATTTTGACTTTTGGCTGGGTATCTGCTACAAATAGTACTTTTGTTAATACGCAGTTGGAATATACGAAGTCTGGCGTTACTAAGCCGGACGTTTTCAAGCCGTTTGTGGAGGCGGAACCGCAGCTTGTTAATACGATGAGGGTATCGAATACCTCCTCCTTTGCAGAGGAGGCCTGGGCAAGTTTTCCAAGAAGCAACCGGTACGTCTCCTCCATTTCCTCTAAATCCGACGAGAACGAGTTTCTAACTTGAAAAATAGCTACCAATGGGCAACCACCACCTTCGTTTCCTCCCTCCCCCTCCTTCAAAATGTTCACTCCCTCTGGAACGCATCCCTCCCAGCCATATCGCAAACCCCGAACCTTTCATGGCTCATCTCCTTGCAACCACTCCCACCAAACCTGTCCAACTCGACACACCTCGGTCTACCTCCCTTTTCTTCACCTCCATTAGTTCTCTTCAATCTGGGCTACAATTGGCTGGACGCACAATACGATGATCTTCTTACACAAGCAGCGAAGAAGTTAATTGCAGATATTGAGGTAGAAAGTAAGAAAGCGGGTGCGTATGTGGAGTATAAGTATTTGAATTATGCTACTTCTTGGCAGGATCCTCTGGGTAGTTACGGGAGGGAGAATTTGGATAATGTGAGAGCGATTGGGAGGAAGTATGATCCAAAAGGGGTGTTTCAGAGTCTTTGTCCGGGGGGATTCAAGATTTCTAACGCTGGTGGTGTAGTGATTGAAGTTGTTTGAGTGGTGGGGTGAATGTAAGGAGTCTACTGTAATGGATATTAGATATCAGATAAAACATCTAGATGAAGTGAGTTATTTGTTTGAAAAGGTTCGGGTAATTGAGTTTTGTTTATCTCTATCATCTGGATTCTTTTGGACAAAGTAGTTTTTTAAACGTACTCGAGACAGCGAAAGAAATGAGTAGAGTAGAGTAATGACCACTACTCTACTCTACCCATAGTACTCTGAGTAACTCTGAGTAGTACTTTGAGTAGTATAGGCTAATTCGGGACGATTCGGGCCGTGGCTTAGAGTAGCGTCGAGTAGCGCTCCTAGGCCTCTAGTAGCTTAAGCGAGCTCTCTTTTATACTCTATTTACTTCTTAACTTCTTTCATAATACTCTTAATAAATTAGCTAGTGATTATATATTAAGGAATATAAGTACTTACTAATTATAAGAAGGCTAAAGAAGATAACTTTGAAGATAACTATTATATACTTTAGTTAGATAATTTGTTTCTATTTATAGTATACTACTTAGAGTACTAATTAAGTAGTTATAAGTAACTACTCTACTCTACTCTACTTAGACTACTTAGAGTACTATTTAAGTATCTAAGTATTTTTTTTCTTATACTAACTAGAGATTAAATAGAGTAACTAAGAAAGATAATACGTAAATAGAAAGAATTATCACTTAAATTTAAAAAAAAGATATAATCTTAAAATCGTTTAGTCTTCTAAAAATATACTTAATAAGTAATTCGTAGATAATATTATAATAGTATAAGAACTATATCTACGTAATTAAAACTTATTCTTATTATAATTAACTAGTAGCGTTTAATATGAATTTTTATTATAGGTTATTATTCTAAATTACTTAGAAGAATAGAACTTTACGTCTAAAAGGTATTAGATAAGAGAATTATCTATATAAGATTTCGAAGTTACTATGAAAAATTAGTAGATAACTTATAAATAGCTTATAGAGTTAAAGTATATAGTCTTAGAAAGGTCTTAGGCTTACTAGAAAATTCTTACTACGACTTTATACTTATCTAGGAAACATCTTACTTTAGTCTTCTAATTTCGTATATTATTATATATAGTATTACTCGTAGTAGCTAGAATATTATACTTCTATAATATATTATTAAAAATAGAGTTTAATATATACTATTTATACTATATAATTCTAATAATATTTAATTATATTACTATTAATATTATTAGTATTTTAATTAAGATTATAATAAATACTATAGTATTACTAAGCTTATTAAATTTAAGCTTTTTACCTCGGATTTAAACCTACTTATTTTTAGTCTTATACTTTAGACTTATATAATATAACGTATAATATAAAAATTATATATCTAAATAGCTAGACTTAAAGATCTAATTAATTAGAATACTTTAAAAAAATAATTATATTAATAGCTTATAAAATAGCCTTAAAGTTTCTTATATAGCTTATTCGATAAAAGTGGCCCGTGCGAGATATTAAGCTTTAATAATACTATAAATAAATCCGGCGATAATAACGTAAATTCAAGAGCTACTATAATATAAACTAATTTATTAACTTCATTAAATTTTACTCTTTGTATTAGTATAACTTAAGATTATAAAAGCGATATAAAAAGAGTTATTTATTCGTTCGTATATACCGAGTAAAGCTAGCTACGATGCCTACCTAAATAGTCCTTAAGCGAGAAGGTCACGTATTCCCACGTGTACCATCCCGAGCAGTTACTTACTCTTGAATATACCGACACTTTGATTTAGTACAAAGATTAACTAAATCAATAATAAAAAGTTTTAGTCCAGGTCTTATTTTTAAATAGTTGTAAAGTGATAAGAGAGTATATATAGAAAGTGAGAATAGCTTCATTTTTGGGTTTTGGTACGCGAGTTATTAAATGGTATACGATTAGTACTGTCACGATCTTAAATAAGTAGTCTAGTGTGGTGACAATATTAGGTTCAAAAACAAATACACACTATTAAAATCTTCTAATAATATATTTATTTAAAATACTGCAGTGTTTTACCATGATAATACTACTGGCAACACTGAAAAGATCCATTCGTACATTTCTTACAAACCAGAATCCGACTTCAAACGACAAGTTTCCCCTTTCTACTCTTCTTCACGAGCCCTAGCCTCCTCCACCGCCTTTTGCCAATCCGCACACCTCATATAAAGGGTAAGTATGACGGCAACAATTCCCAGCCCGCTCAACGGTCCAATCCAGAGACCAAATTGCGCCATTTTTAGTGGACCAAAGGCCAGAAATAAAGAAACTGGTACCGACCATATATAATAAACACCCAGATTGGTCCATCCTCCGACTCTTTGTCTTCCCAAGCCTCGAAGCAATCCATTTGAAAGAATTGCAAGAGCATCGATCATCTGGCATGCTGCCACAAGAGGAAGCACGCTGACGATGATATCTCGAACAACTGGGTCTCGTGTAAAAAAATCGGCAATGACGTGACGTAGAATTGTCAACATGGTGAGGTTGAACAGGCCAATTCCAGCAAACACTATGTAGTACATCGTCCAAGTTCTTCTTGCCGCCGTCAACGCACCATGTCCAATAAGATTTCCGAAACGTGTGGATGCTGCCACGGCTGTAGGCATGGGAATGTGGTACGTTGTCATAGCCACCGATAGCAGAACAGATTGTGCGGCGAGAGCTTGGTTACTGATATAGCTCGAAGCGAAAGTAAGGATATCAAAAGCAAGCCATTCCGATGAGACCATCAATATTCCCGGAACGCTAAGCCGTGTCATTTGGCCCCAGTTCTGAAAGCCCTTTTTCATAGAAAACGTTGGCCAGCATTCAAGCATATGACGGGCAAATACTGTGACATAGAGTAAGAGTAGAAGTGGTTGGAGAGTGTTGGAAAGAGCCACTGCCAAAGCTGCGCCCCTGAAACCGAGACCGAATTGAAACACAAACAGCCAGTTCCATAATATGTTGAGAGGAGAACATATCATAACGACTATAAGACAAGCGGTGAAATTCCCTTGTGCTTGCATGAAACGCTTGCCAGCTTCAAACATTGCGAAACCGGGAGCCCCCATGAGATAAAGTCGCAAGAAAGAGCCAGCCAATATTGCAAGGTTTGCGTCAGGTACAATAAGTTGTAGGATCCAGGGCGATGAGAGCCATAATGCCCCCTGTTTCCCAAAGAGTCAGCTTACTGGTCTGAGACGGATACTAGAACAAGAAAAGAAAGTGTTGACTGGCGAATTGTTAATCCAAGAAACCGGGGACAACTGCCATGAAGACCTTGGAAGAATTGAGCAATCTATCTCATGATTCATGCAATGAAAAGACATTGTTCCTGAATTTCCAAAAAAAAAAAAACACCAAGCGACACCGCTTAAATCTTGAAACAATCAGGATTGAGGGAGCTTACAATAGGTATGGTGGCCACTAGCATCAGGAGACACATTCGCTGCACGTGGCGCCCAACCAGCTTTTTCTTGCCAGCACCAAAAGCCTGCGCGGCCAGAGTATCAAGTGACGTGGCCAAACCTTCATATACACAAAGCCCAGTGATATTTGCAGTCATCGTTGCCAATGATGCTGCTCCTAGTTCATTTGTACCTAGTTTTCCAGCAACGTATACCATGACAATGTTGTATGTGTATTGTAGAAGATAGGTAAGAACCAAGGGTGCCGAATTCCTTGCCAACAATCTAGATTCAACCTTCCATGTCGTGTCAAAATCGTTGGAATCTGCCTGTTCGATGGTGTGATATCCGTTTGGGTGTTTACATTTTGTGCTTCGCCCAAGGTTTTCGGGAGGATTTTGGTCTCCCATTAAGGTCGCAGTCTCTGAGAGTGCCATTGGAGGGGTTTCAAAACCGTAGAACAACGTCTCAAGGTCGTGAACGTGCTGGAGGTTGGCCAGAAGATGCGAGGCAGTTCTGAAGTGACAGTGAGTTTGAGTTTACGGGGGTGTGGAGTTGGAGGCTCAATGAACAAGCTCTACAGCAACCAAGTCCACGTTCAAGAACCCCGAAGCTCAATCATCCGAAAAGGGACAGTAACCCTGAGAGTCATATTAGTCCTTCTAAAGTGGCCACGAAACCTCGACACTCACTGGTGCACAGAGGGAGGCTGAAGTGAGACATCTTTCGGAGTGGCGTATGTACTCGAGCGGAAACGAACGAGAAACTGGGGGTTTTCTTTTATTAATGAAATCGGATGAAAGACCCATGTGTGGAGTCATGCAAGCCGATGCTTGGAACTATGGTCAATAAACCTTTGGAATAAGGGTGCAGAAAACTTATATTGTACCAGTAGCAACCAATTACTCGGCAGCTGGGAAATGGAAATGCGTGAAATCCATTCGGTCTGATGATCCTGGACCGTGACACCATTATGTCACGCAAATCCAATTGTCCAATTCGCAAAAGGAGTTCTGTGTAATGGGAGTACATTTGTGACAGGCTAACACAAAAAGCAATCGCTTCTGTAACTTGCTTGAGCTGAAATTACATTTCCTGGTGAAGATCAATCCGCTAGGGAGCCCAACATGATTTTATCTAATAAAATCAAGTTGAACCGGCACTGTCATTGCCACGGGAACAGCCATTAAGAGCAGCTTCACCATCAGCCAAAACAGAATAGAAATTGTGCTGACTAGGAACGTCTAATGCAGGGTTTGCGTCAAAAAAATCGGCTGGCTTGAAATGAATCTCGTTTTTTCTACTGGCATAACAGGCCAGTCCTTTACACGAAGGTTGTGAGTGAAACAGAAAACTGCCCACACAACTAAATCCGTATTCTCAACATTATCGTTGCGAGCAGCCGCATCGAAGCATCCGCCTCTATCGACCTCGGAATGATTTGTGAACTCGCCACCAGCCCAAAATTCGTAATCTTCATGCTTAGTTACCCAGGCATGGTGGGTCGCGAACTTCGTCCATGATGCAGCAAGCGAATTCGGAACAGCTAACAGCAATTGAGTGGGCGATGGAGTGAAATTGTAGGCAACGGGCTTTCCTGATATTACGTTATGGTTTGACGGATTGGTTATCTTAACGACTCGAATATTGAAGGGTGAGGCGTCGATGTGTATCGAGTTTTCCACGGTCGTCGTACGAACTTCACAAGAATTGTCATATGGGTTCGTGCCCAAATTCATGGGGATCGAGACCGAGTCTTCCGCCACCACCCTATTTTGGTGCCCGTCTATGGCTGGGTTGCTACCGGCGGCGAAAATGTGCTGATGATTCTGAGCCAGGGGTCCCTTTCCAACAACGTTTCCGTAATTTGAGAAATTATTTTCTTCAATGCTGACTGGTGACATGATACACTACCTGTTTGCCGTGTTTTGACGGATATACTAGGTAGTGTTAATTTAGTGATTCTAGATAGCGTGGAACTTAAAGACCTGCCCTCCTGCGAGGTCAAAAGGATAGGTGAAAAGATACTCATAGTTACCAAGGGTGACGAAAAACTGGATGATCAACTTCCTGTTTCTCACGACGACGGGTCTGCCAGTTACGAGATTGGTATGCTGCCACAGGATGCATCAACTTGTTTGTGATTGCAAACAACGTTTTTGGATACATACCGATTTCTTTCTGAAGAGACTAGCATTGCATCGATATACTAATAGCACCGAGACAGACATCCAAGGGCAGTATTATTTGCAGTACGACCAGCGTCAGCGTCGCCAAATTCAAAAGCCTGTTTCGATAGAACGGTGCCCTTGGGTCGGCATAAGGTACTGTTAACTCGCTAAACGAAAGTCGATGGAAAACGCTCCATCCCTCAAAGCTATGATCGTGGAGAACGGCACACTCCCTCAGTGTAAATGAAAGCCTGAATCGCCAATTTTGCCATTCCACAAGTCCACTGCATTCAGAAACGAAGTACCTTTGGGCTGGACAACATTAAGGGGTTTGAAATCATGAGTGACAGATGCCTCCATCAGCTCGGGAATATACTCTGCTGCCTTACAGTGCTCCGTAGGTTTTGCCAGAATTTCTTACCAAGTTACCATGAAGCAATCCGTCCTCCGTGCCCCCGGTCGGAAGTCTCTCGATACGAACCGCTGTCTTTTTATTTGTGTGCACGATAATGCATATGGGTAAAGGACATGCATAGTGGTTGGCATTCTCCTTTGCCTTTGTCGTGTCTCTTGCAAAACAAAATAATTGAGTCAAACGAGAGTGTTCGTCTGTCGTGTCTGGACCACCAAAAGACCAAGAATCATCAATTTCGGCAGCTAAGGGCTGTTCCTGCATTTTGCTGTATTTGGGATTGTCTTCTATCGTAAAGTTTTCAGACCGGGCGCCTGGTCTTGGAGAAGAAGGCGTTAGGCGAGTAGACAACAATGTGAACGCTTCGTGCAATATTATGGGTATACTTACTTGACAAATAATTGTATAAGAGTATCTCGGAGACTCTAAATTGATAAAATGATGTCCGAAATAATAGGACGATCAGGATTTGGACTCTATCATTTGCGCCTTGTCGTACGAAGCTCTTAAGAATATTTGTGGAAAGAAGATCTGAACTGCCAGCGTTATGGGCAACAGCACAGCTACCACCAACAAGTCACCGTATTCTTGGTGCCAACACATGCAACAACCGCTGAAACGTAGAATACAAATGAAGGTGAATGTATTGCATTTCGCTTAGAGTAACCCCCACCTGCATAGAAAGACAGCATTGTTGTTTGACGCGAGTTATTTACATATCCCACCTTTCTGTCAGCCCTGGAGCGCTCCTATTCTTTCCCGAGAAATTGTTTAAGCTCTCGGAAACATTGTCGGATTCCAGAAAATACACGATTCAGCACTGCCCAGTTGAAAACGAAAGCGGAGAATGGCGAAAGGCTCAGCGGGGCGAAGGATACAACAGAAATGTCCCGGAGCTTGTCGCAACGAGGGCTCGCTGCACAATGACCAGCGATGCTTTGAACGACTCCAGAAATTATTCCCGAAGAAACCAAGTCTGGCTGTGGAGAAAGGATGTGTTTCCTATTTCCCCTCGCAAAAAGAGTCTAGATGATGGTTCAAAAGGGTATTTCAATTATAATGCTTGAAAGCGTTCCGAAAAATCAGTGTTGCCAGTAGTAGTATTATCATGGTAAAATACTGCAGCATTTTAAATAAATATATTATTAGAATATTTTAATAGTGTATATTTATTTTTAAACCTAATATTTTTACACTATACTAGTTATTTAATATCGTAACAGTACTAATCTTATACTTTTTAATAACTCGTATACTAAAACCTAAAAATAGACTCTCTTTTCTTATAAGCCACTTTTATTAATATAAGAAATTTTAATACTATTTTAGATACTATTAATATAATTCATTTTTTAAAGTATAGTATTTAATTAAATCAGTAGATCGAGCGATTTAGGTATATACTTTTAACGTTATATATTATATTATATAATTCTAAAGTATAAAACTAAAAATAAGTAGGTTTAAAATCCAGGGTAAAAAGCTTAAATTTAACAGGTTTAGAACACCATAGTATTATTATAAAATTGATTAAAATACTAATAATATTAATAGTAATACGATTAAATATTGTTAGGATTATATAGTATAAATAGGATATATTAAACTCTATTTTCAATAATATATCGTAGTAGTATAATTTTCCAGCTACTACTAGCAATACTACGAGAAATCATTTTTGTTCTCTTCGTCCAACAACGGCGTATTCGAAATAAATGTATCATGACTTGAGGTCATTTAGCCTTGTTATAAGGAAGTGTTAACCTCTGAGTATCTAGGCTCACAGTAGATCCTCACCCACTCCCAAACCCAGCTCTAACCCAAGACGAAGACGATAGCCTCTGCGCATTAGAACCTCGGGTGGTGGCTCCCACACGGGCAGAATACAGGTTCAATTTTGGCCTTGGGAAAGCATCCTATGTGAATTGGAATTCCACCATTTTCGATTGCACTCCAGTGACGATTGGTGCTCGAACCTTAGTAGGGCCCAATTGGAGTTTCTATGGCGGCTTCCAGGCAACCGATCCCGCCGTAAGAGATGGTGATAATGGGCCCCTCTTCGATAAACCCATTACGATTAGAGAGGGCTGCCGGTCAGGGGACAATGTGGCAGTTCTTGCAGAAATATCAATTGGAAAGGGATCGACGGTAGAGACTGGAACTGTAGTGACCAAGGTTCGTATATGTTGAGTTACCGTCCAACTTTCTTGAGTAATCGCTGGGTTGGATGACAGAATGTCCTACCATTTCATGTGGTGGCTGAGAATCCTGCCATACTTCTGAGAAAGATTTCATCCGCGATGGATCGGGAGTCGGAGGCACCGCCGAAACAAGTGAGCATCCATAGCCTATGACAGGCTGCACATTTAATCTGGGCACGGCATGAGAACCGCATTCTCGTTTGTGTTACTGAGAGGCTGAGGCACCCGAAAATCAAAGTGGGAAATCGAAATGCAATGTGTACACAGCGAGAATAGAAGTCGGAAATTAAAGTGAATCTTGTGTGATGTGTACAGTCTGGACCCGATATGAGAAGCGCATTTTCGTATGTGTTACGGGAAGTCTGAGGCACCCGAGAATAAGTTGGAATTTAAAGTGCATTGTGTGACATGTGTCGAATTGGGAGCTGCATTTTCGTAAGGCAACTTCAAACAGCATCGGCTGTACACGAATATTCTCCTACTTCTGCGTCAGTAACTCGAGTATATAGGTGTTACCTTTGGTTTCGTCGTCATCTTGAAAAAATAGAACCGAGAGCAGGCTCGAGAGCGGAGTCTCGATGGCGAATGGTTGGACGCAGCGATGTCCGCTGCTAGATGCTGTTAGATTGACCACAAGATCCTGATTATAAGCGAGGTATTAGGCTGATCGGACCTAGGTAAGTACACACGAAACGACATCGTTAGTCACGCAGTAGCAATGCCCCAAGTGACGGAGCCGGAATTACAAAGCACACAAGCATCGTTTTGGCGGCCTGTGACAACTATCACTTTGCTCTACTATATGCTTTAAACGCTGTAGCGACTCGAGAAAACAACATCCCATAATACAATGGCGGACGGTTGGGAATCATCTGCAAGAGAAAATCCAATGTCAGCCCTGGACCCAGCGGTACAAAATCTTGGAAGGTATATCGAGAAAGAACCAGATCTTTTGAATCTCTTTGCCCAAGCATTCCGGGAGATCCCAGAAAATTTCCAGGATCAGCCCAACGAAGATGGATCTTCACGTATTCGCGATTACCGCTCCATGATGGAAGCCATTGACCAAGCTATCAAGACCGCCCCAGTCTGGAAATCGAGTTCAAAGTCTGATTTTGTGCTTGGTTGTCCAATAAATGAGGTACTGGTGCGTAAAGGATGACTCCTTCGACAGTGAAGTTCACAGCTAACTCTTGTCCATTCGTGTAGGTCTGGTTGATGAACACTAGAACTGGCTCTGAGATTTTTCTTCGCGAAGATATCAACCTTCATTTTGCCAATATTCTTGGTGTATGGGCTAAACACCTTTCAACGACAGCTACAACCTCCGTGCTGAATGATGGAGAAGACGGATGGCTATCGAAGAACGCACTGTTCGAATTTTTACAGGAAGTCAACCAAGCCTATAATACGCCATTTCAAGCCTCGTGTTTTGAAGAGGTCTTTGAGTGCCAGGCAGCACTGCCATCGTATGGCTTCAAATCGTGGGATGAGTTTTTTGCACGTCGTTTCCGGCTCAACGCACGACCCGTCGAGTCCCCGACGGACGATAACGTTGTGGTCAACCCATGCGAGTCTCGGCCTCTTTTGATAACAAGAGATGCGCCATTCCAATGTCAGTTCTCGCTGAAGGGGACATCGTATTCTTTGGTCGATATGCTTGGTAACGATCCACACGCGCAAGATTTCGCTGGTGGTACGGTATATCAAGGGGGCCTGTCAATATTTAACTACCATCGGTGGCATACTCCTGTATCAGGACGAGTTATAAGAGTCTTGCAATTAAGGGGGTCGTATTTTGCGGCCGACCCATCCCAAGGGTTCGAGAGAGTTGACCAAGCGACCAAAACACCAACTCCCGACAGGCATCCTCCGGACGCATCACAACAGTTTATAAGCTCCATTGCAACAAGGACGGTGATTTTGCTACAGGCCGACAATGCGAAAATTGGCCTAGTAGGATTCGTTGCCATCGGCATGTCTGAAGTTTCAAGTTGTGTCGCGACTGTCGCTGTGGGGGAGCATCTTTACAAAGGCCAGGAGATGGGTAGCTTTCACTATGGCGGGAGCTCTTTTTGTCTGCTTTTTGGGCCCCAAGCCAGGATCCAGTTCTCCGCGGTGGTGACTGACGCCCCGAGGCAGCTGGCTGAAATAGGGAGCAGAAGTATTGCGGTGAACACCGAGTTAGCACGGCTAGAATAAGAGACCGTAAACTGTTTCTGGTGTGATTGGCAAACTGCTTCTATATTTGCTCAAAAATGTAGTAGTCAACACTCTACTTATCTCGTCTCAGAGAAGGCTTACAGATCATTTCCAAATGATTACCAGGAACTAAGCCAGTGAAATCGATGACTTTGAAGATACTAGTAGGCAAAGATATCTAAAAAGAATCAAAGATCTATTAAACGTAGACCTTTATTATTAAAGGTTCTTATAAAGGCCTTAACACATATAGTAAGATCGAGTTCTAACGACTCCTATAAAAGGAACTCCTCGAGCTAATAGTATATAATAGGTTAGAAAGTCTTTTCACTAATTTCTATAAAGATTAAAGATTATAGCTCTATCTTAATATCTTTGACTAAAGTATACTCTAATACGAGTTAGTAAGCTTACTACTTCTACTTAGATACTAATTACTCTTAGTATACTCTTAGTATATTTAATTTACTTAGAAACCTAAGTACTTTAAGCAGCGTATCTAAGCTAGTCTAACTATTCTATAATTAGGTACTAAAAAAATACTATTATCTAAAATCCTCTTCTAAGATTTATTTACTAAATAAAATTATAATACTAAAAAGACTATTCTAAGAACTCTTTTCTTATGAAATACTTTAGTAAGTAGAAATAGCTTATATAATTAATTTTTTATAGTTTAAAGTCTTTTTCTTCTATTATAAGCTTTTATGTTAAGATACTAATTTATAAACTAGTCTATTATAGTTTAGTTCTTTAAAGTATTAGTAATTATAAAGCTACTTTTCTATTAAGTTATATTCTTTTTATTTATTAAAATCTCGTTCTAATATCTTTTCTATTTAAGAACTTCTAAAATAGCTAAAAACTTAGTAAAGTATATCTTATATTAGAAGCTATAGAAAAGATTCTTAATTTAAGTATTATTAAACTAGACGAGTAGCTTAAAAAACTAATAAAGAACTACTTAATACTATTTCTAGTTGAAAATAGAGATAGTATTTAAACTATTCTTTAAAATTAAATATTATTAGAGATCTATAACTAGAAATAAAGAGACTATATTTAAGATTCTTATTAGCTTATTTATTCGTATACTAGTAGAGTATATATAAATAGTCAAGGTAATTCTCTTTCTTTTATTTTAAATTAGAACTATATAATATAAAAAGGTTTTAAATAATAGTAGACTTGTTTTAAACTAGATATATAAGATATACTAGTAGCTATAAAGTAGTTTTAAGACTCGGTAGCTAAGTTAGTCTTAGCGCTTATAGTATTAAAGCTAGCTTACTATCTGATTCTCTAATACTAAGAATACTAAAACTAACCTTTTTACTAACGCTTAGAATTATATAATTCTATAGCTAGTTCTCTACTTCTTTATATACTATCTAGATATAAAGAACTATTATAGATTAAGAACCTAGATAAAAAATAACGTATATAAGTAAAAGTTTAGTTAATAAGAATTCTTTTAATATATATTATATTAGAAATATAGAAATATATAATAAGCTTAATATTTAAAGATCTGTCTAAGCTAGCTTTTTATAGCTAAAAGATACGCTAGACGCTAGCTAGCTAAGTAAGTATATAACTAGTATATAAGAGGCTATTCACTCTTATAATATATTATATAAAGGTTATTATTATAGTATATCTAGTATATCTAGTATACTAGCTAGTATATCTAGTAGTTAAAAGTTTTCTATAATATAGCTATTTAGTATTACTCTATTATTATATATAATAAAATATACTTACTATACTATAGTAATCTTACTTTTAAGTCTACTTCTACTACTTAACTATTACTTACTTTATTAATTAGATAGTAAAACTATCTAAAGTAATAAATATTAAAGCTATTATAATTTAATTTTATAAGAGAACTTTAATAGATATCTTTATAATAAATAGAGATAATAAATTAGTTATAAACGCTATATATATAACTTTCTAATAGATATTCTCTCTTTAGTTCGCTATATAACTTATATATAGATATAAGTAGAAGTCTAGTTTAAAACTACTTCTATTTAGATTAGAATTATATTAAAATCTAGGTAGCTTTAAACTAGAATACTACTAGACTAGTTTAGAAGTACTAAGTTATTAAAATTTAACTTCTTATTCTATATATAGTAGTAGTATCTCTCTTTCTATCTCTTCTTCTAATCTTTCTCGTTCTCTTTATTACTATTCTTAGCGTTTCTATATACTAAAGAATCTATAGACTTATATTTAATAAAGTTAGAATCGTACTCGTTATCGAGAAACACGTCTATAGAGTATACTTAAGAGACCTACTTTTTAAGAGCTTTTTAAGTAGCTTTTAAGACTCTTTTAGTAGACTTTCTAGTACTAGGAGTAGTACTAGCCTTACGCTATTCTAGATAAGATATATTATATAAAAAGAAGAATGAAAGAATATAAAAGTAATAGTAGAAGTAGTAGAAGTAATAGAAGTAGACTAACTTATACTAAAATAAATATTTTTTAGTAGAGATTTTTAAATATAAGATTATAGATAAATTATTATTGAATTTCTATATCTTTATATACTTTAGTAGAGTTTAAATAATAAGATAATAATTTAATTATTTAGTCGCGTTAGAGCTAGAAATATAAGATTAGAACCGTATTCTACTAAATCACGTAAGTTATATAATAAACTAAAGAGATAAGAATTCTAGCTTATTATAATAAATAGAAGTTACTATGTTTCTACTATAAGTATTCTACTAGAACTAGCTATCTATAGCTTATATATATCGCTTAAATAATAAATAAATTAACTAAAGTATAAGTATAGTATAAAAAACTTTTAAATATTAGTAGAAAAGTATATTACTAGCTTTATTATAATATAAATAGCTAAATATATTAAATATACTACTATACTCGCTTTACTAAGTATATAGCGCTAAACTAGCTATAAACTAGTCTTAGTATACTTAGTACTAAAACTAACTTACTCTCTAATCTCTAGTACTCGAGGTACTAAGACTTATTCACTCTCTAAATTTTAGAATTATATAAGTATATAACTAGCTTTCTACTTCTTTATATACTATCTAGCTCTATAAAACTATTATAGATTAAAAAAGCAAGTAATAAATTAAGTAATTAAGTAAAGTTTACTTTTTAAAATATCTTTTATATAGTTAGAGTATATAAAATAAGTATAGTATTAGAGAAAAAAGAGTAAATAGAACTTAAAAATAGATAGAAAAGTTTTTTATTAAAAATTAATTATAATATACGTATTTACTTCTAGTACTTATAGTATACTTAAGAATTAAATATAATAAGTATATTAAGTATATAAGAGGTACTATATATATTAGTAATATATCTAGAAGCTAAGAAGTTATTTACTAAAAGTTATTTATAATATAGTTTTAAAGAAGTTTCTTATATAAAATATAGTCTAGTAAATAGAGTTCTAAAACTAGTATATAGACTATAATAATCCTTTGAACTATTATTAAAGAATTTTAGTATAAAGTTTAATAAATAGAGAAGATTAAGATATCTTAAATACTTTTAAAACTTTCAAATACTAGTTATACTATTAGTATTTCTATTATTTCTAGTATATATTATAAAAACTTTTATATACTAGTAAGATAGCTTTAAACTAGTTATACTAGCTATACTAAGTTTATAATACTAAAGTACCTAGGATTTAGCTTTAGTATACTTAGTACTAAAGCTAATCTACTATCTAAATCTTAGTACTAGAAGTCTTAAGCTAACTCGCTATTTAACTTCTACTACTAGAGATACTAAGACTAACTTACTATCTAACACGCGATACTAGTTCTAATATACTCTTTAAGTCTTAGTAATAAAATTATATAACTAGTCTTCTATCTCTTTATATACTACTATAATAGTATACTATTCTATATAGCTGAGATTATATAGTATATACTATATATATAAGGTTTTAGTAGTTATTATCTTCTATTATCTAATTTAGAAAGATTATATACGTTTAGACTTTCAGACGTACTTTATAGAGTTCGAGCTTTTATATTAGCCGACGTATATTGTTATTTAGTTTCATATCTCTTTTATATCGTCTAAACCTCTTATATATAGTAGCCTACTCTCCTAGAGTTAGAAAAGGCCGCTTTAGCCTTTTCTTCTATATTAAAGCCTAGTATCTACGTATATTATTCTGCTGAACGCACTTCTATATACCTCTTCTATAGTAGTATATATTTCGTGCTATTATAACTACTTAGCTTTAAAAAACTATAATAGATTAAAAAAGTAAGTAATAAATTAAGTAATTAAATAAAAGTTTACTTTATAAGATAACTCTTATATAAGTAAAGTATATAAATAGATTTAGTAGAAGATAGAACTTAGAGATATATAGTAGATAGTAGAAACGTTTCTTATAAAGTTCTATAATAATATATATATTTACTTCTAGTATTCTTAGTATATCTAGTATAGCTAGTATCTCTATTATAACTAGTAGTATAATAGTATACTAAAGAGTTAAGTAGACTAATAATATATCTAGTATTTAAAGGTTTTTTATAATATAGCTTATAGATTTAAGTCTTAAGTCTATAATTTATATATATCTCTTTAGTAGAAGTATTAACTAGTATAGTTTATATTAAATATATTAGAAGTTCTATAAGTATAAGTTTATATTTATATAAAAGCTCTTACTAAGTAAATCTTTACTTAATTCCTTAATTTATTACTTACTTTTTTAAATTATTATTATATTATAATACTTAGAGGTATATAAAAGTAGAAGAATTATTATAGAATTATATAATTCTAGAATTTAGAGAGAGATATAGTCTTAGCTACTTAGTACTAAAGCTCTACTATGTTATATAGAGTACTAATCGCGTAATATATATTTATTATAAGTCTTTTCTACTAGTAAATTATAAAGCCTTTAAATACTAGTAGAATAGCCTAGTATAAGCTATACTAGCTATACTAGCTATAGTAGCTCTACTCTATTATAGATAGCTAAATATATTAAATATATTTATAATAGCTAGCTATCTAGAATTACTAAGTAAGTTACTAGTTAGACTTTAGATATTTAATTATTTGAATTATTTAGATTTAAGACTATAGAATTATTACACTTTTTTATAGTTTAATCATCTATATATAGATACTCTAACTCTCTTAATCTAAAAGACTACTTTAGTCTTTCTTATAGTATTAAGTCTAGTATTTATATATATTATTCTATCGAACGTACTATTATATATCTCTTTCGTAGTAATATATATTTTATATTATTATAATATTAAATATACTACTTTACTAATACTAGTAAGTATATAATACTAAAAGTAGCTATAAGTTAGTCTTAGTACTAAGTATACTAAGACTAATTCGCTCTCTAAGTTCTAGGATTATATAACTAGCCTTAGACCTCTTTATAGACTATTAAAATAATATAAAATATATACTACTATCGAAGAAGTATATAAAAATGTGTTTAGTAGAATAACGTATATAAATACTAATTACTAATATAGAAGAAAAGACTAAATTAGGCTTTTATAAACTATAGAAAAGTAGACAGCTATATATAACAGGTTTAGATATTATAAAAAGGTCTAAAAGCTATTTAAAAGCTAAATCTAAAACCTTTCTAAATTATAGAATATAGAATAATAACTACTAAAACCTTATATATATAGTATATACTATATAATCTTAGCTATATAGAATAGTAGACTATTATATTCTTCTCTTTTAAAGAAGACTATTTCTAAGTTTTTATTATTATTATTAGAGTTAAATTAGAATAGTATAAGTATTATTTTATTTAAAAGTTATTAAGTAAGAAGTTAGTTTAAGCTTAAATTATAAATACTATAAAGTTATAAATAGATACTTATAAAAGAGACTTTATTCTAGTTATTTTAGTATTAAAAGTAAATATCTCTATTTATATTATACTAAAAGAGTACCTCTTTAGTTATTCTTATACTCTACGTATAGACGCGTTTAGTAGTCTAGTTTAAAACTACTCTTATTTGAGATAGTTTTAGACTAAAATCTAGGTAGCTTCGAACTACGATACTACTAAGCTAGTTTAGAAGTGCTAAGATATTAAAATCTAAATTAAAGCTATTTATACTTACTCTATATATAGTGAAGGTATACCTCTTTCTACCTTTTTATTTAATCTCTCCTACTCTTTTATATTCTTAATAACTTCTATCTTATAGAATTCTTTCTAATATAGCTAATTACTACTATAAATAGGTATATTATACTACTTATACTAGCTCTTAGTCTAACGTAGGTAAGATAGACGTACTTCTCTTAAAAGTAATTTACTTAAAAGTTTATTCTTTTATATCTTATACTAATAATATAATCTTTTAGTAAGAGCTATATATCGAGTATAGAGATAGATAGAGTATTACTTTTAAGCTTTTATAATATTATCTCTTTTATTAAGATAAATAAATTAGTATATAGGCTAGGAGTCTTTAAGTAGAGAGTATATAAGAGATAATTAGAAAGTTTTATATAAGAATTATAAAGTGGAATCTATATTAAATATTAGTATATATCTCTTACCTAATTAGGTATACTTACTCTTATTCTAAAGCTAAAGTAAATAAGAGTTTACTATAATAATATCTATAAGCTAATAAAATAAAGGCTACTATATCTTCTATAGAGTTTACTAGGTTTTATAGTTTCTATGTAATTAATCTATAATATCTACTCCTTTTATCTATCTATTATAATTATTAATAAATCGTAGGATTAGTAGATTTTAGTAGAAATTTATAGTATATTAAGGTCTTAGTTTATATATCTTTTAGACTCCTAAGAATAGTAGTAGCGAAGACGATAATTAGTAGATAAAAGGCTTATAGGTAATCTTATTAGCTATAGTACTAGATTAGTATAGATATCGTTACTCTCGTTAGTTATACTTCTTACTAGTATATATTATAGAAAGCATTAATACTAGTATATTATCTTACTATATAAAGGCTAAAATTTAAGAATATACTAGGACGATTTTACTTATAAGATCGCTCTATTATATACTAGGAACCGTAGTAATAACCTCCTTTTATAACTCCTAGGAGTATATACTCTAGGATTATAAGAGAGTATTATTAACCTTCTTCTTTCAGGTCTTAATTAGATATAGAAAGAGAGGTTTAGTAATATAGATATAGTAAGTATCTACTACGCTAATACTAAGCTTAAAGAGCTTATTAAACAATTCTAGTAATAAGAAGTAATTATCTATATATATTATAAATTAGTAAGATATATAAGAAAGTGACTTCGTAAGTTAATATACTATTAAACCTATAAGTAGGAATATTAGCTAGAGTTATACTAAAATAAGTTAAACTAGAGTTATATAGAAATAAGTTAAACTAAGGTTATATAGAAATAAGTTAAACTAGAAGAAGTAAAGTTAGAAAACTTTATATATTACTAGTAGATATAAGACTATTCTTTTAGACTAATTCTATAGTTTTATAAGTATAAGAAAAAAAGAGGAAGTTATACGTATATTTTATAAAATATAAAGCCTAGTTTTTATACTCTTCTAGAACCGGTTTATACTTATATTTTAATATATACTTAGATCTTCTTTTAAACTCTATAATTATCTTATTAATAGATATGTTTTATAATAGATAGATATATCTCTTAAATATAGTATATAAGTGCTTAAAAAGTAGTAATAGCTTTATATACTAATTCTTTTTTAAGATATTAGTAGAAGAATAGAATATATAAAGACAAGACTTAAGCTCTTTATATCTACGCTTTTATATAAATTAAAGTAGTAGATAGAAGCCTTTACTCTCTCTCTTCTAAAGTTCTAGCTCTTTCTATATATTCTTTATACTAAAGTATATTATAATTATAAAGAAGACTTTAAGCTCTAAAACTAATATATTTCTCTAGAAGCACGTACTAGAGCGATTTAGTATAGATACTACTATTTACGTATTCGTATTATTATATATTATATAAAGGATCCTAGTAGTAAAAAAGAGACTAAAAAACTTAATCGGTTTTATATAATTCGAAGGTAAAAGTAAGAAAGATAGGTATAGAGAAGTGTCTTAATATAATAGTATAAACTTAGAAACGTTCGCTACTACTAGTATATTCTTATATATAATTAATCTACCTTATCTATAAGTAGTCCTTTATATACTTATATATATATAGAAGTTAGTATATATAATATATTCTTAGAAGGCTCTCTTATATATACGATGTTTAGTATAGGTAATAATACTAAATTATCTTCTATAATATCCTCTATCTCTTTACTATTATTACTATTAGTATTATTTATATATATAAGATTGATATCCTTCTCGAGAAGCTTAGAATCGTACTTATTATTAAGAAACACGTCTATAAGGCGTACTTAAGAGGCCTTCTTTTTAAGGACTCTTTTAGTAGATTTTAGAGCTCTTTTAGTAGACTTTTTTATACTAGGAGTAGCATTAGCCTTACGCTATTCTAGAAGAGGTATATTAATTAAAAAGAAGAATAAAAGAGTATAAAAGAAGTAGTAGAAGTAGTAGGAGTAGGTAGGAGAAACTTAGCTTATATACTTATATTATAAGCTAACTTATACTAAAATAACGATTTTTTTAGTAGAGCTTTTTAAATATAAGATTATAAGTAAATTATTATTTAATTTCTATATTATTATATACTTTAGTAGAGTTTAAAGAATAAGATAATAATTTAAATATTTAGTCGCGTCAAAGCTAGAAATATAAGCTTAGAACCGCGTTCTACTAAATCACGTAGAGTATAAGAATAACTAAAGAGATAGGTCTAAGCTATTTTATAAGTTAGAAAAAAGATTAGAAAAGAGTTAGAAGTAAAAGATTCAAGATAATAGTAATAACTTAGCTAAGAGCTTACTTTAAGAGTATACTAATTTATATCTAATTTAAAAAATTTAAATAAAAGTTTCTAACTTAGCTATAAGTAAAGAAAGTAAGACTCTAGACTAAATTAGAGAGTTAATAGAGTTTTAGCTAGTTAAAAGAAGTTATTAAAAGTTAAAATTATTATCTAAAGTTCTAGTATAATAAAAGAGATAGTTACTAGTATAATACTTATTAGTTCTATTATATAAACTATATTACTTAGGCTCTTAAGCTCTCTCGTACTCTCTTTGATTTAGATATAAACTATAACACTTTTATAAGAACTTGTTTTTATCTTCTAATTCTACTTCCTCTATACTAGAAGTAGAGCTAATAGTCGAAGATCTACTATTAGATTATAGAGAGTTTAATACTAGACTAGATAGAGAAGTATTCTTTTAAACTAAAGTTTTAACTATAAGTAACTTAGCGTTTTAGTATTTCTCTTTATCTAGAGCTAAAAGATTAAATACTATTTTAACAAAGTTCTAATTCTAATATCTCTTATTTATAGTTAGTGTTTTAGATTTCCCCGCTTAATCTATTATTCTATTCTACCTCGACGCTTCTTCTCTCTTCTACCTCTATTTTAAAGCTATTCTACCTTCTTCTATTCTTAAATTCTAGCTTTCCTAGCCACTTCTATTCTATAGTATATACTTACCTTTCCTTACTAAATAGAGAGGCTAGGATAGAAAGAGTTAGACTAGTTAATCTTACTTAAAGCTTAGAAGGTAGCTCTAATTTCGCTTAATATCTAGAAAGTAGATAGAAAAGAGAGTCTAGGTTCTAATTAAAGAGTTACCTTCCTAATCCTACTCTAGCCTAGCCTCCTTTTTTTATCTGCCTAGCTACTTCTATTCTGTTTTTAGAACTTTCCTAGCCACTTCTATCCTAGTTAGAGTACCTAGCCTACTAAACTTAGCCTAGCCTTAATTCTAATCTAGCCTAGCCTCTTCTATTCTTACCTAGGTAAGTAGCCTATCCTATCCTAAGTACTAGGCTAACTAAGGCGAGGAAAGCTAAAACACTATTTATAGTAGCTAAGTTTTAGAGCTATAGTATAATCTTCTCTTATATATAAAGAATCTTTCTAATTCTAGTATCTCTCTAAGTATAGTTATACTTAAAAAACAACTCTTAAAATTAGTAAAGATTTCTTTAGTATAATCTATTATTTATAAAGCTTTAAAAGCATTTCAAGTATTCTTTTTCTTCTAACTAGTTAAAAAGTATATATTTAAAAGAGTAATTATATTTTCTTAATTTTTAAAAGTATTCTAAACTAACTCTAACTCGTATCTAGGTTCTAAGTAGTTTCTAATAAGTTTAGGTATTATATTTTAAATAGGAGCTTTATATCTTAGAGAAGTAGAATAATAGTTAGTATTTATAAGAAGTTTATTATATACTAATATCTTCTATTATTAATATATAAGTAAAATACTATTATCTAAAGATTTAATCTTTTTAGTAATCTTACTTTTTAAAAGTTAGAGAGTGTTTATAGCATGTTTAGAACTAAGTTAGATAGTCTGTTATTTAGAGAAAGTATTAGAAATAGTAGCGTTTCTTTATTAAAAGTAATATAAATTTAAGCTTAGAAATAGAGAAGAGTTTAAACAAGAGTTTAAATAAGAGTTAGATTAGAAAGAGTTTAAAAGCTAGGAAAGTTAAATTTAAACTTTATTTATTATCTTTTCTATCTTAGTTATTTAATTCTTTATCTATTATCTTTCTATCTCTATCTTATCTATATTTAAGAAGTTTTAATAGTCTCTTTAACTTTTTATGTTTTAGAACCTTTTAAGTCTTAGTATATAAGTATAATTTAGAAAGAGTTTAGAGAGTTCAAATAAAAGATATCTTTTAAAAAGAGAGATATCTCTAGAAGATTACTTAATACTTTATAGCAGAGGTACTTTAAAGAGATCTAAGGTCTTTCTAAGATTTAATATCTTAGATATTAGTTTAGAGAAGAGCTACACTGCCTACCTAAATAGACCTTAAGCGAGAAGGTCACGTGTATCCACGTGCGCTAATCCGAGTAGCTATTTACTCTTGAATATATACCGACAATAGTAAAGTAACCTCTATTATCTTGACACTTTGTTAGTGGTATATATCCTAAATAATCTACAAGATATGCTAGCCAAACAGGCCCTTACATTAGGCAGTTCTTTAAACTTCTTTTCGCCTAAGCGAGCTCCCGTTTGCCTCCTATGTCTTCATCTGCAATTTAAGTAGAAGATTAACTAATTCTGTGCTTTCTTTCCTATATTCTGTGGACTAAACAATGGTATTTATATTTGCCCTTCAAGAATACAAAATTTCTCTATTACCATAAAAAACAGTGGGATGTGTCAACAAAGGACCTCAAAGGATTTTGCTCTAATAATGTCTTTTAGAGTTGACAACAGCGCACAGAACAACAGGCCGAGTTTGAAAATGGTGTTGATAAATTGAATTGGAATTCCAGTTCATGTTACGCGTAACACAATTTCAAGTCTCTACTTCTTCTAGTTTCTACTACTATATCACTTCAGCTTTCCACTTGTTTTTGCTGTAAAAGCCTCTAACACACGATGGAAGAACAACCTGAGTGTATAAGAGGTTCCATAGGACGTGGCCCAATGGTCCAATGGACCCTAGACCTAGATTTCTTTCTTTGGACTTTAATTGAAGAGATGAGACACCCGCTTGGTGTATCCTGGCGAGCCTGGACACGCGTGGCAGAAGAGATAAGTTTAATGATGGAACAAGAGATTGCAGTGACGGGTGATAATGCTACAGTCGCAGCTACGGTTACTGCGCAAGGTTGTAAAGCTCACTACGGTGGCCTCAGAAAAAATGGGTTTGCTGAAGCTTACGAGGCCGAGCGACAAAGGAGAAGTCAAACTGGTCGACATTTATTCGCAAGACCAAATTTGACTTGAGAACAACATGATCTGGGTACTCTTTTGAATTGGACTTTAGAACTATACTTGCTGTGGTCATTCGTTGAAAAGTGCAAGAATGCTTCGCCAGAAAAACAGATTGACCGCTTCTGATTGGCACCCAGATCAATGGTCTAGAGATGTAAATTCAGGCTCGCATCAGCCTTCAGGCGAAATATGTTGCCCTCTCAAGATCCTAACCTCCACAGCCCCTCCAAGGGAATGTAAAATTGCAGACTCCTAAACCAGCTCCAAAGTATACCCCTTTGTAAACAACTATATTCCTGTTCACACCCCTAAAATCAAGGGTTTCAAATGCTGTGTTGTTCCTTTGTTCCCTTTTTCCTACAGCGCACCCCACTTGACCGCTTTAACCATTGATCTCATAAGTAGCCTTTCCTAACTGTCTTGCGGTGGACAATAAAAGCGGCAGTAAATACAACTTTTTGGGATAAGAGTCCAAACCATTAACAAGACCGTTTAAGACAATTAAACTTGATTGTTCTAATTGTATAGCTGATTTTTAAATTGTTTCAAATGTTTCAGACAATTTACTTGAATTACCTCACAAAAGTCAAACAATGATGGCGAGGTTGGCAGTTACGAACCTGCCACTTTTAAAGTCTCAGACTGTATTCACTTTCCCAACGTCTCGCTTATTTGATTCATGTTCTGTGCGCTTCTTTAGGGCCCTTGCAGCTGAGAGAAGAGAACGGTTTTAACTGCGAAGACTAGCAGAAAAGCCCAAAAAAGTTAGGCAGGTACCTATTTCTTTTATTAACTTGGTTAGTGGAAATCATGACCAAAAAGTTTTAAATATTTTGAATGTAAGAGTTGGGGCCACAGCTAGTGGGCCCCCTAAGCGAACTCTACCAAATTAACACTTATTACTTAAAAATCTATTATAAATCTAACTTTAAGTCTTTTACCTTAAAACTTATATATATTATTAATAAATAGTAGCTAATCCTTTTACTTTAATAATATCCTCTAACTTATAAGTTAATTACTTAGTATATTACTTATAATTACGTGGATTAACTAAATCTTAGAGTCTTTAAATCTCTCTAATTAATCTCTTCTTAGAAGTTAGTATAAAAGGTAACTTCTTTAACTCTTCTTTTATCTACTACTAGACCTTCTTTATTATGTTTAAATTAGGCGAAGAAGGAGGCTAATTAAAGCTATAAATGTTATATTTAAGCTTAGCTAAATAAGTATATCCTTTATATACCTTTAAACTATCTTTTATAAAGATATAATTAGTACTAAGCTTATTAAATAGTAGAAAGATAACTAGTTTAAGAACTTGATCCTTATACGTCTAAGAATTCACTTCTTTATAACCTTATTCCTTCTCTAGAAAGATAAGAGAGAACTTATAATCCTAGCTAATCGTACTCTAAATTATAACTAATACTCTCTTTAAGCGATATATTAATTAAATATAGTCTAGATATCTCTTTTTGTTTATACGCTATATTACTTAAACCCTCCTACTTTTTCTAAGCTTAAATATATACTTATCTAACTATATAACCTTCCTCTAGTCCCTCTTTTGCTTATAAGTAGCTACCTAATCTAATATCCTCTACTAGTAGTATAATAACATAAAAGTAAGATATTTCTTTACTTATATTTAGCTAATAAAGAGTTAAGAATATATAATATATTATTAGTAGCTAGTATAGCGAAGTTCTTAGTAGATAGTATAAGGAGAAGTAGGTAAGTTAAGAGTGTTTTTAACTTATAAAAAAGATATCTAATAAGTAGTATAATTTTAAGATATAAACTAAAGAATTTAGTAGATATATTATTTAGATAGTAATCTCTTTTAATATTACTTTCCTTTATAGGTTATTTATGTAATAGTACGCTATCCTAGATTATCATATAATAGCACTATTCTGAATTACTAGATTATTATATAATAGTACTATCTTAAATTATTAGTATTTATAAAACTACTAATATCTCTAAGTACTACTAATATCTCTAATACCTCTAAAGCTGAGATTATAAATAACTAATACTTATGTAAGCGAAGTGCTAAAAGTATTAATATCTAATATTTATATATAAAAGAGATTAAGGTTTAGATATTATATATTTAGCTTTCTAAAGGTTTAGAGGTTATATGTTTAGCTTTTTAGCTCTTATTATTTAGTATTAGCTATATTAGACAGAGCTCGGTTATTATTATTATTAGAACTTAGAAGCTTCTAACCTCTTATATATAAACGTTTATATTTAGTATAAAAGAGAGATAGTTATTATTTTCTTTTATATTAGTACCTAGTATCTATATATATTATTCTACTATACGTACTCCTATATATCTCTACTATAGTTATATATATTTCGTACTATTATATAAAAATAATAACTCTTCTTCGCTAGTAATAGTCTTAATAATATCTCCTTTAAGCTTATTACTACTCTTTGTTTAAAAGTCGATTTACTCTTAATTTAGAATATTATAATAATATCCTTATATAGCTAGGTAATTAGAGACTACTTAGACAGCTAGTAATACTAGGGTTTAGTATTTATATAAATAGCTAGTGAAAATCGTGTTTTAGTATATATTAAGAGATTAGAATATACTAAGTATTCCTAAGAGTTCTAATAACCTTAGATTTAGTAAATAAGTTAACTTATAATAGTTATCTAGAAGGCTTTTAAATCTGATCCTACTCTCTCTCTCTCTCTCTAATTTAACACTTTAATATATTAGAATCTAAAGCGACCCCTAGTCTCTTCTAAGCTCTACTCCTAAGCGTAGAGCTCTCTCTTAAGGAATAAAGTTAAGCCTCTACTAAAAGGTCTCTAACCTAGTACTATACTCCTAAGAATAGTAAGAAGCCTAAGAATAATAAAGGTAAAAGCCTAATACTTAGAAGCTAAGAGAGATTAATAAGACTTCTCTAATATAGATAAGATATAGAGTATAATCTAAGCTATAGAGGCTAAGGATTAAGAAAAAGAATAGAGAATTTTAGAGTAAGATAATTAAATTACTTAATTATTAGACCTAGTATAGTAAATTAGTTAATAACTACTAAATAATAACTAAAGTCTAAGTCTTATCTAACTTATATAAATACCTCCTTTTATCTCTTTAAACTATTATTAGAGATAAGACCCTACTTCTAATATTCCTTTTTTATAATAACCTACTCTATACTTATAACTTAAAAGTACTCTAAAAGCCCTTTAACTTATTAAAAGTAAGATTATAAAAAAAATTAAACTTTTAAATAATAGTATTTTACTTATATATAAATAATAGAGAATATTAATATATAATTAACTCTATATAAATACTAACTATTATTAAACACCTTTAACTTATAAAGCTCTTATTTAAAAGATAATAATAAAACTTACTTAAAACTACTTAGAGCTTTAATATAAGTCTAATATAAGTAAAATAGTATTTAAAGATTATAAAGAAATAATTAAACTTCTTAATACTTACTATCTAACTAGTTATAAGAAGAAAGATACCTAGAATACTTTTTAGTCTCTTTAGATAAGATAGAAAGATTATATAAGAGAAAGTTTTATAGAATTTAAAAGTCGCTTTTTAAATATAGTAATACTTAGAGAAGTATTAGAGTAAGATAAATTCTACTATATATAAAATAAGCTTATACCTTAGCTCTAAACCTAATTAGTTAATAGTAAGAAATACTAGAATACTAACTTTAATAAAATAATAAAAGACCTATTATTTATAGATAAGAAATAACACTATAATACTAAGTTATATATAACTAGTATAATAAGTACTAAAAAACCTATTATAATAAGCTTATTATACTAAAAGCCTAATACTAACTAAACTTTATCTAGTTCTTTAATAAAACCCTTACTACTCTTATATAAACTTTATTCTACTTTTTAAAAAACTTCTTAAACTCCTAAACTCTCTTTTACTAATAAAAGATTAAAGACTTTATCTATAGACTAACTCTCTACTAGTATAAAGTACTATAATTATAAGAAACCTAAATATATTAAGCTTAACTATCTTAATCTACCTAGTATTAATAAAATAAATAATTAACCTAAAAAAGAATAACTACTTAAAAAGTACTCTAACTCTAATCTAAGTTAGAAAGAAAATAAAGAAGTCTAGGTAAAAATACCTTCTTAGGCCTATATAAATATAATCTAGCTAGACTTAACCTTTCTAAGCTTATAGAAGGAAAACAGTTTCTTATAAATACTACTCTTAGTATATAAAGATATAGTATTAAAATATAAGCTTTAATAAATATAAAAGTAAATAAGTACCTATTTCTAAATCGACTTCTAGCTTTATAATTATTAAAAGTAATAAGTTTAAAGATCTAGAAACTACCTTATTTAGTATTTATTTATAAATATAATAATAGTACTAAAAGCTAGGTAACTTAGTTTATATAACTATATTTAAATATAGATAAATATTATATTTATAACTACCCCTTTATTATTCTAGACCTTAGATAATAAGACTTAATTATTAGTAATAAGTAGTTAAACTATTTTAAAGTTCTTTTTAATCTTTTAAAAAACTAGATTACTTAACTAGCTAAATACCCTTTAACTCTTTACTATAATAAGGAAATTTTACTTTCTCTTTCTAACTAAAACTAGAAACCTTTTTTAAATTACTAGTTAGATATAAACTAAAGAGAATATACTATCTAGTAATAAGAAAGACGTAAAAAGAGTAGACTTATAAATATAGCTAAGTTATTACTTCTATTTATAATAATATCTTCTAAAATTTTAATATCTAACTTTAGTCTAAAACTTTTATAAACTACTAGTATAGCTTTAAAAGACTAGACCTTATACTCTTTTTTTTATAAAATAAGTATAAATATAATATATTATAATATAAAATAGCTTAATTTAGAATTTTATATAATAAGCTTCTATAAGCTAGATTAGGTTATTAATAAGAGATTAGCCTTTCTCTAAGATAATAATAAGATAAGAGCTCTAATATAAGCCTAACTCCTAAAATATTACTTATTCTATAAAAACGTGTTCTTAAAAGTAGCTTCTAATAAGCTTCCTTCTTACTATAAATACGATTATAAAATTACTTTAAATAAGCTACTTCTTAACTCTTTTTTACCTCTATATTAATAGTTAACTATAAAGCTTAAAGCTATAAAAGAGTATCTTATAAAGAACCTAGATAAAAGGTTTATTATTAATAGTAATAGCTCTTTTACCTCTCTAGTACTCTTTATTAAAAAGGCTAATAGTAATAAGTTATAGTTCTATATTAATTATAAGAAACTAAACGCTCTAACCTAAAATAATCTCTACCTAATCTCTTATATTAATAAGCTTCTTTCTAGAATAAGAATAGCTAAAATCTTTACTAAATTAGATATTAGATAAGCTTTCTATTATATCTAAATAGACTCTAACTTAGAAGAGATAACTATATTTAGAACTAGGTATAGTATATATAAATATAAAGTCTTCTCTTTTAGACTCTATAATAGCTCTACTACTTATTAACGTTATATAAATAACGTCTTAATTAACTATCTAAATAACTTCTATATTACTTACTTAAATAATATTTTAATTTATTTAGATATTAATAAAGAATATAAGAAATAGGTTAAAAAGGTTCTAAATTAGCTCTAAGAAGTAGGACTTTAAGTAGATATTAAGAAAAGCAAATTTAGTATTACTAGAGTTAAATACTTAGGATTTATCTTAACTATAAAAGAACTTAAAGTTAACTTTAAAAAAGTAGAGCCTTTATAAAACTAGGTCTAACCTAATACTATAATAGGTATAAAGTCTTATCTAGAGTTTATAAGATTTTATAGATAATTTATTAAAAGTTATACTAAAATCGCTAAACCTTTAACTATAATAATATGCCTTATAAAGCCGTTTCTATAAACACCTAAATATAAAGAAGCTTTTAAAGTACTAAAGACTAGGCTACTTATAATTTAAATATTATACTACTTTAACTTTAATTATAATATAAAAATAAAAATAGACTACTTAGAAGAAGTAATAGTAGATATATTCTTATAATAATATAATAGCTTTTAGTACTTTATTAAGTTCTACTTATATATTCTAGTTAGCTATAAATTAAACTAGAAGATTTATAATAAAAAGCTATTAGCTATTATAAAAGCTTTTAAGAAATAGTGTCTTAAACTTATATTATATTAAAAGTATATTAATATATATTTAGATTATAGATTATTAGAATACTTTATAATAACTAAGCTACTTATAGCTAAGTAAGTCTAATAAATAGAGTTTTTATTAGACTTTAACTTCTAGATCTAATTTATATCTAGAAAAAGTAATTAAAAGGTAGATATATTAACCTAATATAAGTAAGACTTAAAAACCTATAATTAAGCTAAAGTAAATAGTTACTTATATACTCTTTTAGTATCTAATTATTTAGACTTCTAAATTAACACTAAACTTACTTAGACCTTTTTATAAGAATAGTCTACCTCTTTTAATATAATTTAGTTAAACGTTATTCTAAGAATAAGTTTAGATATAATTTAGAAGTTAAAAGAAGATAACCTATACTCTTTTTAAAAAGAACGTTATAAACTTCTAGATAAATACTACCTCTTATTAGATAATTTACTACTTTTTAAGAATCGACTTTATATTTAAAAGAATACTAAACTTTATATAAAACTAATCTAAGAAGTCTATAACTAAGTATCTAATACTTATCTAAGTATAAAAAAGATATACTAGTTATTAGTATAATACTACTACTAAGCTAGAATGTTTTTAGATTATAAGAGATATATAGAGAATTATTAAGCCTATAAATACTTCTATTCTTAATAAACTAAGTAATAAGGCTTTCTTTACCTTCTATTTATACTTAACTATCTTATATAATATTTATATATAGACTTTAAATTATTTCTAAAAGATAAATATAGATTTAATACTATATTAGTATTTATTAACTAACTTAGAAACAATTTAGTATTAATACTTTACTACTTAACTATAGATATTAAAAGACTAGCTAAACTTTTTATTTAATAGATTTACTATTTTAGCTACTACTCTAAATTAATTATATCTAATTAAGAACCTTAATTTATATTATTATTTTAGACTAAATTTTATTAAATAATTAGTATTAAGCTTAAACTTAGTACTACCTACTATAAATAAATAGATAGATAGATAGAGATAATAAACTAATATATTAATTAAAGACTAAAACTCTTTATAACCTACTATTAAGATAACTAAAGTAAATTAAACCCTTTAATAGATAGAGTATAAATAACACTTTTATACTTATCTATTAGTATAACCTCTTATTAGCTTAAGTTTAGACTTAACCTAAAGACTTTATAAGACTAGAATATACTAAAGACTTCTATTCTTTAAAAATAACTTAACTATAATAAGATAGTAAAAGTAGCTTAATATATATACTCTACTTAAAAGATAACTAAAGATAATATAAGTAAGGCTTAGAAAAAGATAGAGAATAGTATAAACTAGTACTAAAGAGCTATTAACTAAGACGTTAGAGATAAAGTCTACTTATCTACTAAGAATCTTAAGATAAATTGTCTTAGCTAAAAGCTTACTAAATAGTAGATAAGACCTTTTAAAATATTAGAAAGTATAAAATACTTCTATAAACTAAAACTTCTTAAAAGCTTATTAATTTATAATGTTTTTACTTCTAATATACTTTTAAAAGATCTAAACACTCTCTTATTAAGATAAGAGGTTCTAGAGCTCCTACTAGATATTATTAAAGGTATATAAGAATAGAAAGTATAAGAAATACTTAGTAGTAGACTTTTTAAAAGATAGCTATAATATTAAGTAAAATAGGTTAAATATAATTTAGATTCTACTTAGTATTTTTTAGATAATTTTTAGAGTTTATTATATTATCTAAGAGACTTTTATACTAAATATCTAAAAGAGCTAGAACTACTCTAATACTTCTCTAAATAGCTTAATATATAGGAATTAGATAAGAATTAAATAAAAAAGTTAATTTATAAAACTCTATTAATACTCTTTAATTCTAGTTACTCTTAATAAAGAACTTATAATAAAAACCTAAGATAAAATACTAACTAGTAGAAATGTTTAAAATTAATAAAGTAAAGAACTAAGACTAAGTTACTACTAAAATAAAACTTACTAACTCTTTCTAGACTATAGCCTCTCCTTCCTCTAACTTATTATCCTCCTCTCTACTCTTTTAAGCATAAGGAGCCTAAATCAGCTCTTCCTCTACTACCTCCTTCTTATAGGGACGCTTCTTACCTTAGTAACTTCCTATAACCAGCTTTAAAGAAGACTCTTATAAACTCTTTAGATAGACTTTAAAGAGAACTCGAACCTAGGTTTAGATAGAGGTCCTACTCTTTATAGTATAGTATAAGAACTATTAAATATTAGTAACTAAAACCTCTTTAATAAGTAAGGGGTACTTATAATAACCTTAGTATAAAGCGCCTAAGTCTCTTCTAAAAGAGTAAACTATACCTCTAAACTATTCTTTAGTACCTTTATACTAGTAACGACTAATACCTTATCTAAGGCTTTAGTAGCCTTCTTAATCTTCTTCTTCTCCTTCTTACTCTTAAGCTTACTAAACTCCTTTCTAATAAACTATAATAACTACTTAAGTTAGAACGAATTTAGTATATATTTAAGATTAAACTTACTAGGATATATATAGTATTCTACTTAATATAATACTTATACTTCTTTAACTTTAGCTTCTTAAAAGTATATATATAATCTCTATTCTAAGATTTTACCTAAAGATACTAAATATAATAGACTTAGTAAGTAGCTAGAAGCATACTAGGAGGATATAGAAGAGGCATTTTACTATATTAGATTAGCTTTAAATTAGGTCTGATTAAGAAGAGAAGAACTTACTTTTATATATATATATATATAATAGTATATATATTCTAAGAGATAAGTTAGTATATAAGAATATATCTAATTAGAAGGTATTCTTACTATTTATATTATTTAGATAAAAAGAAAAGAAGAAGAGAAGTTAGAATTAGAGAAAAGTCGCCTACTAATATACTACTTATAATAATAGTTATTACTTTATAATTATTATTTATTACTTAATTATTACTATTATAATATATAATAATAGTAAGAATATAATAACTCTATAATAGTATACTACTTTCTACCTACTAGCTAATTATTAGCTTCTTTTCCGTTCGTATCCTATTATTATATAGTATATAATAATAAATAAATAGTAATTAGCTCTTAAATAATAATACTACTAGCTACTAACCCTACTCTAACTACTAGACACTATAATAGTAAGATAAGTTATATTCTTTATAATAAAAAGACAAATAATACTCTAATTAACCTAATACTATATTAATTAATAACTAAAGACTCGGGACAAGTCTTTTTAAAAGAGAGAGAATATAATAGCACGCTATCCTAGATTATTATATAACAGTACTATCCTAAATTACTAGATTATTATATAATAGCACTATTCTGAATTGTCGGTATTCGTAAAACTGCCGATACCTCTAAGCACTACCGATACCCCTAATACCCCTAGGGCCGAGATTATAAATAACCGATACTTATACGAGTAAAGTGCTAAAGGTATTAATATCTAACATTTATATATAGAAGGGATTAAGGTTTAGATATTATATATTTAGCTTTCCAAAGGTTCAGAGGTTATATATTTAGCTTTTCAGCTCTTATTATTTAGTATTAGCTATATTAGGCAGAGCTCGGTTATTATTATTATTAGAACTTAGAAGCTTCTAACCTCTTATATATAGACGTTTATATTTAGTATAGAAGAGAGATAGTTATTGTTTTCTTCCGTATTAGTACCTAGTATCTATATACGTTATTCTACTATACGCACTCTTATATACCTCTACTATAGTTATATATATTTCGTACTATTATAATTTAACTTAAATTAGCTTTATAGATCCTTTACATAGTAGATTTAGGTACTCCTAATTCTTTAAAAATAGTACTCTAGGATTTTCTATCTACTTAGACTTAGTACTCTAGCGCGCTTTAGTATAGGCTAATTCTAGCTAGGCTTATATATATAAGAGAGAGAGAGTATTCAGTCTACTATCTTTAATTTAAAGAGTTTTAGTTAAAAGGTTAAATTATAGTAGGTTTTTAAAAAGAGAGTATTAGAAATTAAGATAGAGGGTTATCTCGCTTAGAGAGGCCTACTAGCTATAGCTCTAACTCTTATACTATATATGAATTGATTTTGACTTAAAAGATGACTAAATATCATAGAGTCGTATAGATACTAAAAGTGAAAAGACGTGATATATATAATTGAGATTCTTTACTAAGTTTTATTTAGTAGAGGAATATAATAGCTCGTTTTCCTTCTAAGAGAGATAGCTGATTAAGATATATATTTCAAGGGTTCTACTGTTTATAGTATTACTAGTAGTATCTAGAATATTATACTACTACGATATATCTTTGCAAATAGAGTTTAATATATACTATTTATATTATATAATTCTAATAATATTTAATTATATCACTATATGTTATTTATACTATATAATTCTAATAATATTTAATTATATCACTATTAATATTATAAGTATTTTAATTAATAGTATACTAATACTATAGTATTGCTAAGCCTATTAGATTTAAGCTTTTTAGTGTTTTTTACTCTAGATTTTAAACCTACTTATTTTTAGCCTTATATTTTGGAATTATATAATATAATATATAAAGTAAAAAGTATATATTTAAATAGCTATCTCTATAGATCTAATAAAATAGAGTACTTTAAAAAAAATTATAATCATAGCTTCTAAAATAGCCTTAAAATCTTTATATATAGCTTATCTTAATAAAAGTGGAAATAGCTTCATTTTTAGGTTTTAGTACGCGAGTTATTAAATAATATACGATTAGTACCGATATGATATTAAATAAGTAGTATAGTATAGTAATAATTTTCGGTTTAAAAATTAATATCTACTATTAAAATATTCTAATAATATATTTATTTAAAATACTATAGTATTTTACTATAATAATACTACTAGCAACACTAGGTGTTTATAAACAGGCAGTTCAGTTCGCTCGTTTAATTGAAGTTGAACCAATTCTTAGGGCCTATTTGGCTTACACTAGGATAATTATAAATAGTCTATTAAATATGCAGAGACCTTTTAAAAGTAGTATAGCATATATTTATTTATTATTCAATTATTCGGATCACATATTCGGTAATCTTTTAGCTCGTATATCTAATATCTTAGAGCTGGTAGTTTATCTTCGAACGATAAGTGTATGCGAAAGATATGCTAGGATAGATTCGAATTATCATGGTTTTGGCGATAATAGGATAATAACCTTTTCTTAGTAGGGGTAACCTTTTATATAAATATTAGATTATTTTGCTAAATAATCTAGCTTAAAAAATATGCGGGCTAAACAGGCCCTTACCTCTTGCATGACAATAACATTATTTTCCTTCCCCAAAGAAAAGACAACTCCTCTTACTCTACAAAGAGAGTTGTGATAATAAAGAACCTCAAAATTGTTTACCAGGGCAACAACTGCATTCTGAACAATGAGCATTGTTTATAAAGGTATGTTGGAACAGAATCTTAGGTTACCCAACTCGAGATCTAACTTTACTCTCACAACATCATCTCAGCGAACCTCACCACATATTTACTAAGAACTTCGCTCCAAGCTCACAATGAGTAGATTCACCTACGATTGGACGCCAGAACTAGACTTTACTCTATGGAGTATTGCTCTACAGGTCACAAAGACTAAAACACAACACGGGCGTTTCATCAAGGTTGCAGGCGAGATGAATGCAGTTCTCGATGCAAAGGATGATAAAACACTTTCCCCTGTTGAGATGGCGCGGCAGACGGAAGCCAAAGCTAACGCTTTGCGCGAACGCCATGAGCTTCTCACTCAGCAAGGATACTCGAAAGAGTACGAGATTGAGAAAGCTAGAAGAGTTGAAGCTGTTGAGCCTTTGCCGAAAATTTTTGTACCCCCGAAGAGAAAATTAGACCCTCGGCCTAAGCCAACGGCGTCTCAATCTTCTTCCAAGAAACGGAAGCTCTCAACTACGATGTCTCAAACTCAGCCAAGAAAATACCAGAAGACACAGACGTTGCCGCCACCGAAGACTCGACAACCTCAGCTTACGGAATTTTTCACTGCAGAAAGTGACTCCCTTCTTTATTTGCTTGTTCAAAAGTACTCCCACAGGCTCCCAACAAGTGATCTCTGGAAATTTGTTTCCGAACAGATGAACTTGTACATTCAAAAGAATGGTTGGAATCTCTACAAAACGGACGCCCATTTCTGCAAAGCCCGTTATGACATAGTCGCGAGTCAAAGAAAAGCTCAAAAGCTTCAAGCTACGACTGGGCCACCAAAAATGATGGGACAGAGGCAAGGAAATCAATTTCGAGCTTCGGTTGCAGAGATGGCCGGTCAAGCCAACCCGTTCAACAGTCCCCTCCTTCAACATGGTTCATTAGCTCCTATAGATCTTACCCAAGTAAACTGGAATGGATTTTCTCCATCAACGTGTTATCAAGGGTCTCAGACAGAACTACGATCTATGAACCATAGCCAGGTGAACTGGAGTAGTACTCGAAGAATTGCACTCATGGGCCCTGACAATGTGGGACAAGCACCTGGGACTGTCACTAACACAGCAAATCTGGGATTTGGAACCCAATCCTGGAACAATATTGTGGTCAACCAAGTACCAAATACACCCAGGAAAAATTCCACGAGACCTTTGGGTTTTGAAGATCTGCCGCAACCCTCGTTAGAAGAATCTCTCGCTCAAGACGCAAGTGTGCTCTTTGGAAACGAGTAGGAGTTTCGAGAAACATTGGACTCCGAGTGGGATCAATTCTTTTCGTAAGCTCCCGATTCTTTGCACTAATGAGGCTAGATGACTTCTATTTTCTCCAACGAACTGACTCTAAACGAAAAGAATAAGTTGTACAATTTCCTTTGTTGCAGGCGAGTTGTTATGGGACAACACTTCTAAACTTTCAATATAGTCTTCTTTCAACCCACAAAAGGTTCTATTCTGCATTATATTCAAAAACAAACAAAAAATGATACTTATTTCAAATATGTTTCCAGCTATGTTCTCTCCGCCTATTGACAATATAGGCCACGGCAATACCCATCATGGCAAACTACTTCATGGTAAACTACTTCGTTTTATAATTACTTCAATTTATAGTTACTTGACGTAAATTCAAACAGAAAGTGAAATTCGCTCAAGCCCGTTTAAGTTTTGATAATTTCATCCAGACCCCTTTTTGGTAGAGGACAAAGCTAACTGGTGGTGGGCGGCAGCAATCAGGTTGCTCTAACTTTCAAGGCTGATTCAAACAATTAACCCATGAACTTGGAGCAGCCTATACTATTTACCTAGATGGTTTAGAGAAATGATTTCAAATGTCCAAAACGATCTAGGTCAATTGTTGTAGTGGAATCAACAAGAGCAATCTATTGCCGCTTTTCTTGTCATCGTGATCCTGGTTACTCTCTTTAGTCTTTGCTCTCAATCTAGGACCCTTCAAGATCTCGGAATTTTATACCTAGAATGGTAGCGAACCAAATTTTAGTTGTTCCATGTCAATTCTTGTCGGGTATTCGTCTTTTTTTGGACCCCTGCTATTATTTCTGTGAACTCCAACCCCCACATTTCTTATCGCAACTTGGTGACGCGTAACTTCAGACCGCCAGAAGAAAGACCAACATCATCACGATCATGTATCATGTCCTTGATAGTTCTTGGGGCCCTGGATATCATGAATACCAGTATGCGGATCCTTAGTATTTTGATCGCATTTGCTAGCTTGCTCGCGGGCATTAGCGCAACTCTCCAAAAACCCCTCTATGAGGAAGATTCAACCAGCCACCAGAGCGCTCCTAGCAGCTGGAATTTGAACTTCTCCTCTTCGGCCCCCCACTACTTCGCATCAGTATACGGACTGCTTCAAGAATGGCCGAATACCTTCTTCCCGCATGGACATAGCATCGTTCCTTGCGAAATTCCTCCTCTCACGAGCCTTTATCATGGTAGGAGAGATGCCGAAGCACCTCCAAGCCCAGAATGGTTCGCATTCGATATCGGAATGGCTTATGGAATTATGGGAGGCAGTCGAGAGTCGTTCATGCATATATACCAAACGAAACGAAGAGTGAGGTGTATTTATTTTGATGGGGAATCTGCGACTTTGTTTGGAGCTGGACAAATGGATACCCAGATGCTACAAATATATGGAAACACGAGCGGACCTGCAGGAGGAGGGGGTTTTGGCTTGTGGGAAGAATATGCCCGGGCAAATGGACTCTGCAAATGGCTCGACGAAGCTGGTCTTGGTGGTCCTGGCGGATATGAGGGAATTGTTAGAATGAATGCTGGGTTTGAGATGATCTGGTGTGATTTCGCGAGTCCTTCGATTCGATTGGTATCACGGCTGAATGTTACTGCACCGCTTCTTGAGCCCCCCGAGGACGATGCCCAAACCCAGTCGAACAATTTGGAACCCTCATACGTCCCTCTTCCTCCATCACCAACTCGCACCGAAAAATCGACAGATCCATCGGAGCCTCCCTTTCCACCAGTTGGGGGCGGAAAATGCGTTACACTGGAGCCGTTTTGGAATACACAAGCATGGAATTGGTTTGTGGCTGGCACAGCACATTATGGATCTTCGGGAGAAGGGGCCGGTCGTGGGGAGAATAGAGTCAAAATATGCCATAGTTGTGGGATTTCGAGTTACTACTCACCCAAATTTCTTCAACCAGTAGATAAATCGCTCAATCTTACTGGTGATGGTCGTTGGCTGGGTCCCGGAAAAGACGATAGAGGAAAGAAGGATCGGGTAATTGCCCTCGATTCTCTTACTCGTCGTCGAAGACAGCATTCTTTGCATTCCGTCACTCCCAAAGAAGCAGCTATCATGCGAGAGGATTCGGAGCGTGTGTTGAGAAGTCTCATTACTTCAGACTCAGACGTGTGTAGTGGGATTGACTGGATTCTCTTGACCAACGAGATTGTCCAGACCTATGCTTCAAACGGACACTGTCCGAATTCGAGGAAGTGTCTCGCAACAAGACAGCTCTCCAGCAATGGATGGCATTAGTTCGAGATAAAAGTCACACTTTTCTTCTGCCGTTTCTTGAATATCCTTCGGATAACGAGAAATAGCTTTGGGAACGAGGATCCCGTCTTTACAATGATACCTACTCTCGATGTAAATACCAAAGTACTCGGTTGCTGGCTCCAGAAGTCGGAATTCCCCTCAGTGAGGAGGAACAAGTACTGAAATGGGCAGTAGAAGAGACTACTGGAGCAATATGTTCTGTGCTAGTGGAAATTGGTTTACAAATCGAAAGCATCTGGCAATCTGACTTCAACACCTTGACTCCAACTTCCACTGGTCAAGACATTGAGCCGAAAGCTTCGAGGTGGACCCAAGGCATTGAAGAGTTGATGGCTTGGTTGGGATGGGTAGGGGAATGGACCCGCTGTGAGAAGAAATGCGGGTGGGACGAGAAGTGCTTCATTCCAATGTATGCATCTTTTGCCTGAGTGGCAGAGAGGACGTTTCTCCTCATTCGCTCCTCTCGACTCAACTCCTAACGAGTTAAACACATGCTAATGTTCTGCAGGTGGCCAATGATTCCAGTTGGCAGGCGCCCTCAACCTGGATGTAGAACTGGACATGGTGATCGTCCCCCTCATGGTCCACCATATGGTCGCCCTCCTCATGATAGACCCCCATATTCTGGTCCTCCGTCAAACAGAACCGGACGACCTCTAGGAGGTGATTTCGGGTGGGGCCAAGACGAGACCAACTTGTGGGATCCCATTTGTGTGAAGTCTGATTATATATTACATGGGTAATTTTCTGTTTATAGAGTTTTTCTTTGATGGAGATTGTCCTAATAATAATCTCGTTTCCTCTTGTTAACTCTGTTACCAGGTTTATCATGTTGAAGTTCATTGAATTAGCATTCCACGAGTTCTGAACCCTGACAATCGTAATTCTTTGTCGAGTTTCACTCGTTAGTTTGACAATTTCGTACAAATTGTACAACTCTTGAAACTCTTTATGAGTATTTTTAGCCTCCTTGTTGTTGCGCGATGTGTCGTACCCGGGAAATCTTTACTTCTATGTAGTTCTTAAGCGTGAAACATACCGAATAGCTGCGAATGGGTTGTCTTTGAACGAGAATCGATTTGGACCTCTTCCTTGTCACTTTTATTATTGTTTAGGTTGCACTCAAGATGGATGAAAGAATCGAACCCCCATGGAGTCTAGCAACTGGATCTACCAGATGCTTCGAGGTTTCATTTTCGAAATCAATGAATGCTTAGTTGCTGTCAGAGCTTCTTATACATGCTATTGTACTGCAGATTCTTGTCGTATTTTCTCATTCGAGAACCCACATACCACGACCAAAATGTTGCTAACTCGAAAATTACAATTGTTATTCATTTTTCTAACTCTGAACATCGGATTGTCTACTCAAAAATCTTCTCTTTCTTCCAGCTTCGAGTCGAATCAACCTTTATATGTCAGCAAGAAAATCGATATTGCTGAACGTCATGAACCACAATGGTCCTCCTTTGACTCATCGATGCCCGATGAAGAAATTTCGCCAGTAAGGACTACGTCCTATCGTCCCCCGACACATGCATCTCTTTCAAAACTTGCTAATTTCAACTCGACGGTCTCTTCTCCGAGTACATATGTCGCTTCGACGACACGGGTGCATTCTATAACGGACTCATTGGCCCTTCCAACATCCATTCTGGAAACAGGAGCTTCCTCAAATTTTGAAATTCCTGGAGTACCTCCGACGGTAACCTTCACGTCTCCTATCAATGTCACAGTAACGTCAATATCTATCACCACTGTCACTAAATCGACTCAAGTTACTGCTTCTCCGACTACCGAAACTGTTACTTCGACTGTGGCTGGAGCGAGCTCTTCTAGCACAGTCAAATCCGATTCTGGAGTTTCGGGGTTTCATATCAATCTATTCATCATTTTTCTTGTTCTGTTCGTGGTCACGTTTGTGGGATACCCCATAAACTGGTGGTCAGCAAAAAGCCACTACATGAAAAAAACCGAAAGTTGGAGAAGATACTACGAGAAACAGAGTGAAGAATGCAGGAAATGCCACAGGGTGTGGAGGTTATGCAATTGTTGCACCCTGGAGGATTGCCACAATGAGATGGAAAGGACCAAAACGAAAGTCGAAGCAAAAGTCAGGCAAGAGTTAATGCTGGAGATAGCAACGCTCCAAAAGCAACTTGAGGATGTATCGGATGGTGTTGATCGTCAGCATCCTCAAGAAAAACCGCGACAGAATCCGCCCGGTCAACTCCCTCTATACCATGCTTACAATCCTGGCATGGAAGGGGAAAGGGCTTATGACCGACAGCCTGAATATGAACCAAGAGATGAGTGCTCTCAACATACTCACGAACCAATGAATCACAACATGCCACCTATTCCAATCAAACCTCTGCAGTTACCACCACCCGCCCTTAACCGTGAGAATCATACTCGGAGAAAAAAGCGAGCGAGTCAACAGCCCCAAGAAGAAGCCAAATAGCACCACCACAGCAGATTTCTGGTCCAAAAACTCACTTCGACCAAAAGAGCCACGAGTCACCAGCTTCCAATCGTGTATACCGCCGGCAATTCGTTATGGCACGATATCCGATTCTTTCTACCTATTCAAGAAGAAGTGAAATCATTCGGAATTGGAGTCGCCAATGGGTACTCAGATGACTTGGAGATAAATACCCAGTCATTTTGATCGAAGGATTTGTTTAGGTCAGAATGTAGCCTAGGAATACTGGCCAGTCAAAAACCACTTCTCAAGCCCCCTACTGCGAGTTTCTTCACCAGGCGTCGCCGTTCTTCACTTTTGGTTACAATGTTAGTGTTTTCTTTCTTCGTGTTAGCATCCAATAATCCCATCTTCTCGTTTCGTTGAATCAGGTGTTGTGATACGGCATCCCGTATGTACCAAAAGTCGGAAACGACTACAGTGAGTTGCGAGTTAAGCTTGAATTTGCCTACTTTTTTTATAATCCGAGCTTTTTGAAAAAGTCCTTGATTTCCCCCCTTTTTAGGCACTCTTTTACCTATTTATTAATAATGACATATATTAGTATACTCTAGATAATAGAAAACGAGAGCTCTATATATCCTCTATTACTCTATAAAATTTATATAATAAAAATAGATAATTTTATATCTATCTTAATTTTTATAAGGTCTAAGTATACCTTATCGATTAACCTTACTAGAGTACACAGGGGTAGTAAAAAGATTTCAAAAAAAGGGGGTTTTTTAAGAATTATCTATTTTTTAGTTTACTTTTATTATACTTACTTTAAATTGATAAGTAATATAGAAGAGAGATAATTAGATTTAGCGCTTCTTTCTAGGTAGGCCTCGTCTCTTTTAGAGTACTTTTATTTTCTGTCTTCTAAAGAAGAGAGGGAGAAAGCTTTGAAAAAAAAAAAAAAAGCTCGGATTACGAAAAAAGTAGACAAATTCAAGCTTAACTCGCAACTCACTGTAAATCGCAAATCGCAAATCGTGAATCGCAAAGTGTTACTTTTTATAAGTATAATTTTTTATTTTTCTCTCTCCTTCTCCCATCTCTCCCCCTCTCTATATTAAGACTAGATAGTCTTAACTATAGTAACTAACTAAAGGATAGAGAGGGAGAATAAGTATTACGTATATAGTAGTAACCTTACCTCCTCGCTATTAATCCCTATTACCTAACTCTTATATTATATTATTCCTATTATTTTTTAGATAAATAAGAGAGAAAGAGAAAGAAGAGACAAGAGAAGAGAGGAAGAGAGAAGGAGGGAAGAGTAGGGGGAATATTTACTATAAACTCCTCTTATCTATAGTAGGAAAAACCTTCCCCTAGAATATTTACTCACTCTCTTACCTTATTCTTATCCTTCTCCTACTCTTATCCTTCTCCTGCTCTTATCCTTCTCCTACTCTTATCCTTCTCCTACTCTCTCCTACACTCTCTTAGTATACGTAATATATAGAAGAATAGAATAAGAGAGCAAGAGAGTAAGAGAGCAAGAGAGTAAGAGAGCAAGAGAGTAAGAGAGCAAGAGAGTAAGAGAGCAAGATAGTAAGAGAGCAAGAGAGTAAGAGAGCAAGAGAGTAAGAGAGTAAGAGAATAGGGTAATATAGTTTAAGATTTGCTATGTCTCTTAACTTTTGTAATTTAGGATTTGCGATTTACGATTTACGATTTAGTCGATTCTAGCTTTTGGTATATACGTAGAGCGTCCTAGATACACCAAAAATTCGGAATCGACTAAATCGCAAATCGTAAATCGTAAATCGTAAAAGTAGGACTTAAACTTATTATCTGCTCCCTTTCTTAAAAAAGAGGTAAGAGTTGATACTTCTTAGTCTCTCTCTCTCGCTACTCTTTCCTTCTTTAGTATATTATATATATATAAAAGTATAGAAGAGAGAGGAGAGAGAGGGAGAGAGCGAGGGGATAAGAGAGCGAGTAAACATTTCAGTAGAAAGTTTTTCCTAGCGTAGGTAAGAGGAGTTTAGTAAAAGTAGTAAATAATCCTCCTCGCTCTCTCTTTCTCTTCCCCCCCCCCCTCTCCTTCTCTCTCTCTCTCTCTCTCTCTCTCTCTCTCTCTCTCTTATTTATCTAGAAATATTAGAAAGAATATAATATAATAGTAAAGAGACGGTAGCGAGGGGGCGATGTTACTATTATATACGTATTACTTATTATTACTTCTTATTCTCGGATTAGCTAGTTATTATAGTTAAGACTATCTAGTCTTAATATAGAGAGAGAGGGAGAGGAGAAGAAGGAAGGAGTAAGAACTTTAATTAAAAACTATTATATTTTATACTTATAAAAAATAGTATAGTTAATAGTATTATCGTAATAAAATACTATAGTATTTTAGATTAATATATTAGTATAATATCGTAATAGTACGTATTCAAATACGTAAGAATATTATAGTAATATTATAATACTAAAAGGTATATCTTTTAATAACTCGTAAGCGTAGAGGCTTACTTTTTCTCAAAATAAAGCTATTTATACTTTTTCTATATATACTTCTATTACTTTAAAACTATATAGTAATAACACTATATAATTTATAAATTTTTATATATAAATAAAGGGCTAAACTTAATAAGTTTAATACTCTAAGAAATATTAATTTAATATCGTCGAATTAGTCCTTATTATTATTAAAATTCAATATCTCATATAGTCTACTTTTATTAATATAAACTATATAAGAGCTTATAAGGCTAATTTATAAGCTATCTATACGAGTCTTTTTTTAAAATACTCTATTTAAATAGATCTATAATTCTAGCTATTTAGTAATATATTCTCTATACTATACGTTATACTATATAGTTTCAAAAGATAAGGCTAAAAAGAAGTAGAGTTAAAATCCGAGGTAAAAAGCTTAAATAGTTAGGCTTAGTAATACTACGATATTATTATAATATTAATTAAAATACTAATAATATAAAGGATAATATTATTGGATATCGTGGTATTTAAATAGTATAAATAGTACGTATTAAAGTGGGTTTCTAACAATATATCGTGGTAGTATAATATTCTAAATACTATCGACAACACTAATAAAAAGTAACACTTTGCGATTTGCGATTTCCGATTTCCTATTTACGATTTAGTTAATCCGACTTTTTGGTGCGTTCAGGATGCCGTAATACGGGACGCCCTATGTGATTTTCATCATGGGAAAAGATGCAACGATAATCAGTTGTTAGAAGTGCGAAAGCAAATCGACACGTAGTTTTACTAAGCGACCACTCATAACCCTTCTCGCCATGGACATTAAAAGAGGCAGTACATACATCAGCTTCGTACCTCCCTTTCTAGTCCTCGTTATTCCAACTTTCTAGAGTAATTTAAGTAAATTATCTTATGCGCTTAGAACAATTTGGGACTATTAACCCAGGTGTTTTAGAACAATCAAGTTCCCACTTTCAATCTCCACGCGAGCCGCTTTATATTTTTAAGACCTTTTGCATTCTAATAATTATATTAATATACCTACAGGGGGGGTTCTTTGTCAGGCCGAAGTATGATGCTTTCAGTGAACTTTACAACAAAGGCATAAAATTGAAACCAAAGAGACGAAAGCAACCCGACAAAGGGAAAAAGAGAAAATATCATACTACTAACATTTTTATTTTGGAATTACCTTTACGTTCGAAATCCTTACGTTTGCCATTTTAAGTTGACTTACTCCCTGGCTCAAGTATGTCGAATCCATCTATAGAGCGATCCGATGACCAAGGAGGATTTGGAGAACTTCCATTCCCCCCATCCTCCTCCACAGGCACAAATGTCCCCAATCCCCGAAAACGACCCGCAACAACCGGAAGTGATGGACCAGCTAGAAAACGTGCTCAGATAGGTGGACTGAGAAACATCCGCCCTTTACCTAGACCTAGGAATCCAACTCCACAGGCTCCACCTCCACTCCCTGCTCCTTATCCACAAGTCGACCATAATCCGCCTTCGCCTTTGGATCTCAACTATGAATGGCAAGGTCTCCCAAAGGATCTCAACAAGGGATGGCGAGGTCTCGCAAACCTTGTCCAGGACCCAAACTTAAACGCCCAATTCTTCGCCGTAGGCATAGAAAAGGGCACAAGGAAAAGAATTCTCATTCCAGACTATGTCGATTTCGAGCGCGAACGACAAGGGGGAGTAAGAATGAAGTACGCACTTCCGCAAGGTGACTTTAAGGAGCTAAAAGGGGCAGGAGAGTTTGCACAAGATGAGGATACAGATACATGGGCAACACCCGATAAAGAAGAAGACAAGAAACTTTTGACTAAGGATATAAGGGAGTGGTTAGATAATGAGCGCTCTTGGGAGCCGAGGATAGGGGGCCGTGGCGGTCGTGGGAATAAATGGAAGGGTTCTAAGCTTCTTGGAAAAGGGGGATTCGGGATCGTGGGACTTTGGGAGAGGCTGCCGCTGGGACCAGGTGAAGAGGATAGTAACGAGGACATTGGGATGAAGCCTGGGGTTGAGAAAGTGGTAGTGAAAGAGGCGCTCAGACGAGGGGAGGCGTTAAGGGCGGAGGGGACTTTACAGGTAAAGTTATCGAAGCGGAGTCAACAGTACGTTTATTTTTTAGTCTGCTCTTCTACTTCTTTTCGGTGATTTCGAAGCAGTCCAGACTCGTTTGAAACTCATCTCTTTCCTCCCACATGTGTCTTGGCAACCCCGATGACTGTTGGAACTGTAAACTGACTCCGAGATCCTCCACAGTATTGTTGAGGCATACGAGAGGGAAGGTAAAGCGTGGATCGATGATGTAAAGACTGGCACTGTGAGGATTCTAATGGAGTTTTGTCCGGGTGGAGATATGGTTGGGTTGTTAGAGAAGATAAAAAGGTATCGATTCACATTACTTGGTTGTTCCCTTCTTTGAAAATCTTTCAAGGGTGAATTTCCGAGTGGTTTTGATTTCGTCTAACAAAACATAGGTTCACGTACTTAGAACGACCGATGGAAGAAAAATATTGTTGGTCAGTTACTCCAGCCCCCTCTCTTTCTTAGTATAGACTTTGATAGTACTACAGGCTTCTCCTCGAATGTCTTGCAAAGGCATTATGTACACTAGAGCACGGAAACGAAGCTGTCGAGGGCGATTCATGGGATACACCTATAATCCATTACGACATCAAACCTGCAAATAGTAAGTAGTAATTGTTAGATTTAAGTGAGACATGGAGACTAACGATTTATGTAGTCCTAGTTGGAAGCAAAAACGAAGACCATAAACAAACCCCAATTCTTAAGGTGGGCAGAGAGATCATGACCCTTTCGGCTCTATCTCCAGCGAAACTGACATATTTTGGTGATGTGTTAAGTTGTCTGATTTCGGAATATCTGATGAGGAGGATCGTCGCCGTCCAATCCGTTGGAATGGACGTCCCCAAAAAGGCACTCTTGGATACTATCCCCCCGTAAGTCATCCCCGATCAGTAGATAAGAATTCTCCACTGACCCATCAATTCTGTATCAAAGGAGCAAGATTTAAGCCTAGCTTATGCCCCTCGAATTTACACCTGCGCAATGAATGTTTGGTTAGTTAAACCCCAGCTCCCTTCGCCACCATTCTCTTTTTCCTCTCTATCGCCAGATTACTAGGTAACTTGCTATGCTCGAAGCTAAGAAACACGTACTTTAGGAACATGGGAAAGGTTTTCTGGAAAGTAATCAACCGCAGCCACTCAGATTATCCGGGAGCAGCGTGGTTCCAATTCAAACCAGACTATGAAGGTTCCAAGATCGTGGAAACTGTGGGCAACGCAATTCTGTCATTGCCTTATAGCGTTACCCTACGATGTACCGCTTTGAAGATGTTAACCAAGGGATTCCAAGACCGAATCACCTCGAGGGAAATACTTAAGATTTGTAGGGATTCTCTCAGATCCTGTGATGAGGCAGAGCGGTTGATAAGGGAGGAATTTCAGAGCGGAAAGAAGGTTAAGGGGTTTGATTCTATAGAGATAGGCAGTCGGATTTTCGCAGATGAAGATAAAGATGTGGATGAACCACCACTAGAAGCACCCGACCCAGCCCACAAAATTCTTCTCCTTTCCACCACCGCTAACACAAAAATCACCACATTGATACCCTATCCCACGACGGTAGCACGTACGGGAGAGCAAAATTCTGCTCAGCAGGTTGCAGCAGCAGCTAGGCGGCTTCAAGAAGAAGTTCAGCGGCTCGAAGAAGAAGGATGGCCTACTGACATGCTAGAGTTGATGTGAAATTTAACTGTTTAATTTACACCCGTTATCCTTATCAAGAATTTAAAGAGCAATTCCAATAATAGAAGACATAAGTAAGTTCGCGATTTGAAGAGTATAATTATAGTATATAGCTACTTCTAGTATTTCTATAGTAGAGTTACAGAGGACATTAGCAGGCAGTTAGCTAATACGAAAACAGAAAACAGAAAACATAAAACATAAAATTATTAAATTTTTAAAAAGCTTTTATTACTTAATTAAACTAGTAGATATAATTAGATAAGTAATAAAAAGCATATTTAAATAAAGAAATTAGTTATAAGAGAGTTTTTTTAAAGAATTTTATATAAAAGAACTACTTATATAAGCGCTAGATCTAGTTACTAACTACTATTATTATATATTAAGAATAATAGCTTTATTTTCTCTGTTTATTTAATAAACCTTCTTTATCTAAATAGAAACTTTATATCTAAAAGTTATATCTTTTAATAACACTATAATCCTATTTAATAGCTATCTAATTATTTATTTAAACTTATATCTATAGTAATACCTTATAAATACCTTACTATTCTCTACTATCCTACTCTTATATTTTTAAAAGAATTTAGTCTACTAAAACTATTAGATAACTTATTCTCTTTTATTTTCTTTAAAGAAGCTTTAAATTTTTACTAGATTATTCTTTTCATCTTAATATCTATAATATTACTATCTATTACCTCTCTTTAATATACTACTAAAGGTTAATCTTAATCCTCTAAAAGATAATATTATTATCTTATACCTAGCTTCTATAACTTTTTTAAAGACTTTTAAAGCTTTTTCTAAAGAATTAAATATTAATATTAGCTAATAAACTTTATAGCACTATCTAATAGAATAAGAGGTCTTACTTAAGTTAAAACTAGTAAATAAGAACTCTAGAATAGATATAATTATTACGCTATTATTTAGTCTTAGTTAGATAGATATAGAAAATAAGAATAATCTTATTAAATCTAATATTAAAGTTACTCTAAATAGAATTCTTATAATCTAGAGATGTTTAAGTCTTTTTTAATAACTAAATAAGATGTAAAGATAGAAGTAAGATAAGTTAATTATAGCGATTATAGAAGCTATATCGAGAGTATAGAATAAGTAAAGTAAAGTTAAAGTAGATATTTAATTCCTTAGAACTATAGAGAAGAGTATAAGGCTTTAAATACTATACTTTTTACTTAAAAGGTAGAGATTATTAAGTAATCTTTTATCTAACCTACTTTTATCTTATAATATATCTCTTAAATAACCTTTTCTAATTAAGAAAGTGTTATTTACTATATATATAGATTTAATAACCTAATCTCTTTCTTTTCTTTTTATAACTTTCTTAAAACTCTCTTACTATTATTAAACTACTATAATATATACTACTTAATAAAAAACTATAGTAAGAAGCTTATATTTACCTTTTCTAGACTCTTATATTAACTAAAATAGCCTCTTTTCTAGATTTCTTATCTTCTAGGTAGTAAGACTCTAATAAATACTAGGCTTATACTTATTTTTAAGTATTATAAAAATAAAGATAATAAAGAAGATATTAAATTTATAATTTATAGATTAGAACTTAGATATTATATACTTATAAGTTCTTTTAAGCTTATTAATTTTAATACTATATTTTAGCTAACTATATAAGAATATTAAATATTAAATACTTTATACGCTTTCTCTTCTAGTTTAGTTATACTTTAAAGTAGTATATTTAATAGTTTTTATACTATTAATATCTCTAAGAATAAGCTAGAGAAGTTAGAAGTTAATAGCTTTAATAAATATTAAGCTTTTAAAGACTTTAATAAACCTAAAACCCTTTTTAAGAAGCTTTTAGCTATTAATACTAGGCTCTTATATAAACTTTCTAGTAATAACGTTAAGTATCTAACTATTAGTAGTAAAAGCTTACTTATTATATCTTTTATTAAGAAAGGTTATCTTAATATTTTAAATTTTTAAGAAGCTTTTTATAAGAGCTATATTACTTTTATAGTTACTAGTAAATTAATTATTTATTATTATAATATAGAGTTAGAAAAGGTAGTATATTATTTTAACTATACTATTAGCTACTTATATAAAGCTCTACTAAGTATTTATCTCTCTTTTATACTTATCTTAACTAAAGATCTTAAGAAATATTAAACTAATATTAATAATAAAGTTTATATAAAGCTTTATTTAGTTAGTCTTTTACTTCTTATTTTATTTTCTTAGTTAATTTTATAGATTTAGAAGTAAGATAAGTTATATAGTACGATTTATATAAGTCTTAAATAAGGTTTTAGAAGCTCTTAGTTATCCTTAGTTCTAAACTATACTTATTATTATAAGGAACCTAATAGCTTTTAAAGTCTTACTTCTAATAATAAACTAGATAGTAATATTTCTAAGGTTTTAAAGTATAGTAACTATATTCTTAAGAGTACTTCTTTTATAACTTCTACTTTTAATAGTACTCTACTTATAAGAGCTAATACTTATAGTTAAACTAAGAGTTAGAGTACTTCTTATAAGAGTTCTATTATTTATAGTAAAGATAAACCTCTCTTTTTAAGTTATAAAAGTCTACTTAAAAGCTTTTAAAGGTTCTTTTAAAAAGCTTTTTTAAAAAATCTACTCTAAAATCTATTCTAAAGTCTATTCTAAGAAAGACTATTTTAAAGAAAACTACTTCTATAAAGTTAGTTTCTAAGAAGTTATCTCTTAATTCTAAGTATTCTTTAAAAAGCTATAAGTATAAGAAGTATTTTTCTAAGAGTAAAGAGTTTAAAGATAATAATAATAATAATAAGTTTAATAGTATTAATCTTAGTAATACTCTTAATAAAATAGAAATAGTACTTACTACTCTTAGTAAAACTATTTCTAAGTATTAGAAGAAGTATTATTAGTTAGTTAGTATACTTTATATTTATATAATAGTAGTTAGTTTCTTTAAAACTTTATATTTATATTTAGCTATATTTTCTAGAAAGGTCTTATAATACTTAATTATTAAGTATATAATAATTAAATAAATAAACAAAATCTAAAATAAGCTTATAATACTCTTTAAATAATTATAATATAAAAAAAGATAAAACTTCTTAAAAATATATAAGTAAAATAATAAAGTAAAGTATAATAATATATAAAAATAGTAAAGAGTATTATTTACTATTCTAAAAGAGTATTTTTAACTTAAAAATTAGTATATTTTCACCTTTTAAGAGAGTGTTTTACTAAGTAAATAAACGTTTTAGAGATTAAGTAAAGCTTTAAAATATTTAAATTTCTATCTAGATAAGTTTTTTATAAGTCTATTTACTAGTATATTATTTATTTATAAATAAGTAATCTAGAAAGATCTCTTCTAATACTCTTAATAAAGCTATATATTCTAGATATTTATATATTAAAGCTTTATAGATATTCTCTTATTTTCTTTAGTAATTAATTAGATAGTTTATTAATTATTATAGAATCTATTCTATATTTTATCTAAATTAAGCTATAGTTCTTTAAAAAGATACTTTAATATTATTATTTTTATACTTAGTAGTTTTACTTTTAAAAGCTTAGCTTTTATTATTAATATTATAATTATATCTTATTATAAAGCTTTCTAAGTTATAAGTCTACTAAATAATTATATTATATATCTATTAAAAGAGTTTTAAGTTTCTAGATTATTAGTATATAATATATTTAAGATAAGTACTAGTTATATACTTTTAAGCTCTTCTTTATATATAATTCCTAAAAACCTTATTCTAAATAAGTATTAAATATACTAATTTATTATACTTATATATTTATTATTTAGGTTAGTTAAGAAGTATAAAAGCTAGAAAGTAGTAAATATAATATCTAGTTATATTATAATTATTATAATAAGTACTAAACCTACCTTCTTCTAATAGAACTTTATAAATATAGGTTTTACTATTTTTTAATTCTTTTTTAGTTTATATATTAGAAGTAGTATACTTAAGTAATCTCTATTAATAAGCTTAAATTATTTAGTAATTTATTTAATATATATATTATAAGAGAGCTATATCTTTTTTTATATATTATCTTTATAAACTTTTATTCTAAGATACTATTCTATATTACTAAGTAAGTATAGTTTATATAAAAGCTTTAGTTTATTTATTATAACTTTTATTAAAGATATATTATCTTAATAGTATATTATTTATATATTATTTATATAAAAAATTATAAAAACCCTTTTTAAAAGATTTATATAAATATAGAGCTTTTTTAAATAAAGTATTAGACTATGTTTTTAAAGAGTAGTTATAAAGTATTTAAACTATAAAGCTAGAGAATCTCTTAACTTATAAAGTACTTTATTTAATTTAGTATATAGTCTTTCTTATTAATATCTATCTAGAAGTTAGTAAGCTATTAAAGGAGCTCTTATTATTGATATGACTTATAGTTATAAAAGCGATGTAAAAAGAGTTATATTATCGTTCGTATATATCGAGTAAAGCTAGCTACGATGTCTACTTAAGTAGCTCTTAAGTAAGAAGCACGTATACCTACGTATACTGTAACAACAAGGCAGGAGTAGAGTAGAGAAGTAGTCTATTCGTGGTTATTAACGTGAAAACTAAAGGTAAAGAGCGAAGACAGCTCTGAACGATGCTAATATATAGTATTCTGCTAGGCGGTGAGGAGTTACGTGATAGGTCTGAAACTCGAACTGGACTGTCATATTTCCCCCTCTTCGGTAGAGCTCGTCCTCGAGCTCTGTAGAAACCTGTGGACTAGATGCGGTCCGTTGTCTTATCTATCCATATATCTGCTAGTCTTAGCCTACACTCTTCCTTCTACTAAGGCAGCCGTGAGATGCTAGCTCTGTGGGAGCAGTAAGGTGCTAGCTCTATGTGAGTAGTAAGGTGCTAGCTATATGCCGAGTTGCTTAAAACTCTCCATGTTTCCTCTCTGATACTGATCTATATGATCTGCTAAGCGACTAGTATGTACTCTTACGATTTTGTCGATTGCTGAAGTATGGGCTTGAAGAGCTTTTGTAATATCGGGTAGAGGAGGAGGAGGAGGCTTCGAGAGTTGTTGAAAAACAATGTGGCCGAAAGCAAGGAGGTCTGCTTGAAAGGCTACTCTTGTCGGGGCGTAGGGGGGCTCCTTCTTATCAGCAGGAGGCTTGGAATGACTGATAACGAGCTGGATAAGCTGTCTTGTTGAAGCGTCGATTACGCGAGCGTATTGATGTTTCTTTTTGATAAGAGAGCTAAATTTGTATGCCTAGCGTACGATATTAGAGTCTATTGTCGGTTTGTAGTTAGATGCTAGCTATTTGAAAAGAGAGGGGGGGGGGTCTGCAGACGTCAGAGAGGGATCCGAAGATGCCAGAGGGGGATCTGAAGATGCCAGAGGGGGATCCGAAGATGCCAGAGGGGGATTCGAAGATGCTAGAGGGGGGTCTTGAGCTTGGTGTCGATTTAGGGGTCGCTGGCGAGGGGTCTAGGAAGCCGTTTGAAGGGGTTCGGTGCTGTAAAGAGGACCGAAGCCGTGGGGTCGTAGAGCATATACGTAGTTATCTAGGAGCCGTTCGAAAAGGGAGTCCTGGAGCATATACGTAGGTATCTGAGAGCCGTTTAAAAAAAAGGGGGTTGCAGAGTCGGCGGTAGGGAGGCTGGAATGGAAGTGAGGTTAAGAGCCTAATAAGAAGAGTGACCTTTAGTTTAATGTAATAATAAGGCAGGAGTAGAGTAGAGAAGTAGTCTATTCGTGGTTATTAACGCGAAAACTAAAGGTAAAGAGCGAAGACAGCTCTGAACGATGCTAATATATAGTATTCTGCCAGGCGGTGAGGAGTCACGTGACAGGTCTGAAACCCGAACTGGACTGTCACATATACTAATCTAAATCGTTATTTACCTCTTAAATATATACTAATACTAGTACTTCTTTAAAATAATAGAAGTTACTTAAAACTATTAAAAATCATATATCTAAGCTAACTAATTAGAGCTCTCTATTCTCTGTCCTCAACTAGTAAGAAGGCTCTATTTTAGTCTCTTATTTCGTTCTACCTATTCTATAAGATTAATGTCTAGCTTATTAGTATTGATTAACTTTTATAGGGTATTATAGTAACCCTTTTTAGTTATAGTATTTATAGAATTACTCTTACTATCGATCTATTTAATCTTATTAATCTCTCTTAATTTATACGCTTCTTATAGATATATAATATTAATTATTAGTCGCTTCTTCTTAGTTATACCTAATTTAGCTATATATTTATAAATAGACTTTGAATTAGTATATACTATAAGTAGTATCTTAAATCCTAAGATGCTTTTAAGAGTCGATTTTATTAAAGCTATAGCGTTAAATCTAGAGCTTATTATATATAATTCTAATACTAAAACACTATAGATAACTCTCTTATATTTAGTAGAAGACTAATATAAGATATTAGTATTATTATCTTTATTTATAAGAGTAATAACGTAACTGATTTATGATAATAAGTCCTTATTATTAGTAAATAATCTATTAGTAAAAGTGTATAACTTTAGAGAAGATTTATCTAATTTAATAAATTTAAGTCTTTTTAAGAGATTATCGATTTACTATTAAATTTACTTATTAAAGAGTAAAATATTATTATCTTAAGAATCGATAGTTTAGGTAGTATATAATAAGTTAAAAGTAGCCTTAGGCTAGGATATTATAGCTAAGTATACTCCTCTAGCACGTTATATAATATATTAATCTTTAATATCTACTATACGTAATATCTCTTTTATATTAGATATTTTAGATAAGGCCTTTTATACTAAATCTAAGTGTTTTATATAGTCTTAAGTAAGAGATATAGAGTAATTAAAATACTTAGTAATTAGCTCTCTATTAAATTTAATTAAATAGTTAATAGTAAGCTCTTCTCTCTCTTTAAATATAAACCTAGCTTTGTTAATAGTAAGCTCTTCTTTATTAATAAAAGCGTTATTAGTAAGTATAAGAGTCTTATTAGTTTAAAGGCCTATTATACTAAAAGAGGTATTTAACTTTACTTACTTGTTATATTAGTATAACTTAGTATATAAAAGATAAGAGTTAAATATTAACTATTCTATTATTACCCTTAGAATATAGTGTTTATAGTATATTATAAACTAATAATTACTAGCTTTTAGAATACTATATAATAGCCTAATTACTTTAAAGAATATATCTTCTTATTAAGAATAACCTTTAGAAGAGTATATAAAGAATTTCTAATTTAAGTTAGTTAAAGATTATATATATACTTATATAATATTCTAAATAAATACTTATAAACCTAGAAGTATTATAATAAGTATAAGGATTATTCTCTAGCTTACTCTCTAAATTATAAGTGCTTAAGTAAGTACTAGTAACTTTCTAGTATTATTATATACTTAGATTACTAATCTTAACTTTATAAAAGTAAGTACTATACTTTTAAATTTAATATTATCTATAAAACGTAATCTAAATATTCTAGTATTAAGAGGTAAGTCTTTTTAGGTAATAATCTTAAAAACACCTTAATTAGTTAATCTATTAATCTCCTTTTATCTTAATTTAATATATACTATACTATTATTAGCTATAAATACTTTAATATTATAAGGTTTACTTAAATTAGTAAGAAAAGTTCTAATATCTTTAAGAGTAATATAGTTGAAATCGTCTATAAAAGTGTCTAACTATTAGAATAATACTTTAAAAGACCTATTTAGAGACTTTAAATACTTTTAGAGCTATCTACGTCTACGCTTCTAGAGAGGTTCTAGTATAGTTTCTAGAATATTAGTGTTTTAGTAGATTTATAACTATTAAAGTTAGTATTAGAAGAAAGGTAAATATTATTTAATATCTTATCTACTCTATTACTTAAAAGTTCTTCCTTTTTTATAGAGTTATAGTATTGTTTTAGATAGTGCTATATTAGAAACTTCCTTAGTTATTAGTGCTATTTTAGACGTTTTAGAAGTTTTAATAAAGTATAGCTTTATAACTATAGATTAAAACTTTATAAGACTGCTTAGTAGTACTACGATATAGTTCTTATTCTTGATTTCTTAAAGAATAAAAGGTCTTATTTAAGAGTTTATATACTTCTTCTATACTAAAACGTCTAAATTTAAGAGTAAGTTCTTAACTTAGTTAATTAGTTTATTTTATATATTAAGAGCTTTTTTAACTTAATAGGATATAATCTACTTTTATACCTCTTAAGTAGCCTTTTTATAGGTCTTAGACCTTATAGAAATCGGTTATAAAGGTATATTAGTTATAGTTATTTAAGTATATACTCTATAGACTAATAGAATAGAGACTAGTCTATTTAAGCCTATTCTATTATTAATTGCTTTAAAGGCGATTTAAAGTACTAAACTTTATAAGAGATAAGGCTCTTATTTATATATAATATTATATACTTATTAAATTAGTTTATAGTAACGTTCTATTATACTAATTAAATTATATACTTTAACTAGTATAGTTTTTATTATAGTATTTATTCTAGTAATAGAGTATACGAAATCCTTTCTAATAAAGTTTATCTTAATATTTATAATAATATAATTAAGAGGTTTAAGATATATATTAATCTAATATTTTTAGAAGACCTTTTATATAGTTATTACTTTTATATCTAGTAAAAAGTTATCTACTTAATACCTTATTACTTTATCTATATAGTATAAGACTATCTACTTATTAAAGAAGAAAGTATTAATTAAAATACTATAATTAAATTTAAGGTTATTATAAAGAGTGAACTTAAATTAGCTAGGTAAACTTCTATACTTTTAATAGTATTTATAAAATTTAGTAAGATATTAAAGGATACCTTAGTTAATATAATATCTAGTTCTTTCTAGTATATGTTATAATCTTAGTACTAATAGATAGCTAAATTGTTTATAAAGTTATTAAATATTAGGTACTCTTATATAAAGTTATATATAGCTTTATCTTAGAGTAGAAAAGAGTATTTAAATTATTATATAATAGAGAATCTTTTAATCTTTGTTTCTTTCTTATTCTCTTAGATAAGTATATTTTAAAGATTATTTAAAGTAACTTTTAGATTATTTATATTATTAATATAAAGGATAAAAGAGGTATTAGATTATACTATATAGAATTTAGCTTTTCTAATTAGTATATTAATTATTATTAATCTTAAAGATAGAGTATATCTTTTACTAAACTAGATATTAAATTAACTCTTTATACTTTTATTAATTAAGACGTTTTTAATAAGTCTAATATATATAAGATATTAGTTATATCTTATACTTAACTTTTAAGCTACTCTAGTATTGATTATTATACTAAAGAAGTTCTCTTTTATATATCTTTTAGCTATTATTATAAATACCTCCTTTATAAATTCGTATATAATATTAGAAGTATTATTTAGGTTTTATAGAATATATCTATTAATAGCGTGTTTTTATATTAAACTTATTAAATTTATAGTAAGGTGTTTAGTATTAAAATTATTAATAAATCTTATAGAAGTAATATTATAATAGATAACTTTATTATCTAAGTTAGTATCTAATAAGTAACTATCTTCTTTTAATAGAGTAATAGTATAAAGCGTCTTTAATATCTCCTCTTCTTAAGTACTTTAAGTATATACTATATTTATATTATATAACTTTCTAGTATACTTATCTTACTTACTTTTAAAGTGTCTAGAATTCTTATTAGTCTATTTAGTAAAGTAATAGTTCTACTCTTCTTAACTATAATCTTAAGATAAATAGTTATCTTTTCTATATATATAATATATCCTGTTCTTTTTATATTAATCTATATTACTAAATTTGTTTATACTATATTATCTACTCTTATAGAAGTACCTCTTAGTTATTATAGTTTTATTTATAACTATTTTTAGATAGACTTTTATATAGAATTAGATTAAACTTTACAGAAGAGTAATAGTATTAGAAATTAAAGAGTTTTAGAGTAAAGTTAATATTATAATAGTATAATCTAAGACCTTTTTATATATTAAAATTAGCTTATTTAAAAACTAACTATTAGTATAAAAGTCTATAGAGAGGGAAAATCTTAGTAAATTAAGTCTTAATAATATATTTTTAAAAGACTATAATATTAATACTTTAGATATTTAAATTTTCTCTTATAAATTAATATTATTTTACTTAAATAATTAGCCTTTTTTATAAAGTTTATTTTTAAAGTATTATTATATAAATATAAATAAAACTTTAAAAGATTAAATATTATTTTTGTTAAAAAGTATAGTATAAAAGTAATTTAAAGTATTATCTTTTAGTATAATAGAGAAGGTAAGAGAGTAAATCGCTAGTAATACTCTACTTCTCTTATATATATTCTTAAATATTATAACTTTAATTATAAAGTTATCTTCTTTTCTATTATACTTTTAATTATCCTTATATACTTTTATAAGAGTATCTAATATATAAGAGTAGTCTTAACTCTTTAAACTTTAAGAAGTTAATTCTAGTTTAAAATATACTATAGTTATTTATACTAGTAGTCTTCTACTAAGATTATCTTATTACTAATCATATTCTAGATACTTAGAGGCATCGTTAAAATCATTACTACTAGTATCTTTACTAAATTAATAGGATATAAAGAAGAAGGTCTAGACATCTTTTAATAGACTTAAAAGTTAGATTAGAAGTTATACTAGATTACTTAAGTCTTTCCTTTTAGTTAATAAGATTAAAGTTATTAAAGGTATTAGTTATTATAATAATATCAGTTATTATTATTATTATTATATAGTAGATACTTATAAAGCTTTATCTCTAGCCTTTATCTTAGATTAAGTGTTTTAAGTAATATTTTCAACTAAAGGTTATTATTATTAAAGTTATTATTACTATAGCTTTTATTATCTTTCAGCGTATTCTACTATATATTTATAATAAGATCTAAATTCTTTAGTACTAGCTTCTCCTAATACTATATCTTTTAATTCTTTATCTAACTACTTAGTTTAATTAACCTTAGTAGCGGTGTTATATAGTACTTAAGATATAAGTATCTTATATCTATCTATCTTAACCTATATACCTCTTCTATAAAGTATTTATTATAACTTAGTAGTTATAGATTAGTAGATTTTAGTAACTTTATCTTAATCCTATCTTTTAAAGTCTACTTAAAATTCGTCTTAAAGAAGAAGGTCTTCGTTCTCTTCTTTAGTATACTTCTTTTCTCGTTTAGCTATAAAAATCGTCTCTTCTATTTATATTAACTTTAGCTTTAGTACTAGCTTTAAGGCTTATTTTAGTACTAAAGTTAAAGCCTCTAAAGTCGTTAGAATTAGTACTAGTATATCCGTTATATCATAGATATTATAAAAAATATAGATATTATTATTACTTAAATTAAATTTAAATATTATTAAAAGTCCGTTTATACTTTACTTAGTAGATTATAAGTAAAAGAGATATTAGGTTTTAGGTAAATAGATATCTTAGAGAGTATAAATTATCTTAGCGAATAAAAGAAGGTTAATAAGAAGTTAATATTCGTAATCAGCGCTTCCTATCTTAAAAAGCGTTTATAGTATATTATTAAAAAGTTATTAAACAGTAGAAGAAGTCATAATTAGAGAAGAGGAGTCTACTAGTAATATTAAGTTTACTTTTATATAAGTATACTCGTAGTAGAAATATATAAAGTAACTAAGTATCTAATCTATATGTCTACTAATTAGTATTAGTATAACTTATAGTTATAAAAGCAATATAAAAAGAGTTATATTATCGTTCGTATATACTAAGTAAAGCTAGCTACGATGCCTACTTAAGTAGCTCTTAAGTAAGAAGCACGTATATCTACGTATACTAATCTGAATCGCTATTTATCTCTTAAATATATACCGACACTTATATCTGTTTCTATATTAATAAATATATCTATAATATTATATTACTTAATCTTTAAGTTAAATCTAGTAGCTATTATTATAGCTATTTAAAATAATCTTATTATAAGTACGGTAATTATCTATTTTACTCTCTAAATAATGATTTATACTTTAAATCTCTCTTAATTAATAAATAATACCTAGAATATCTCTTATTTTTATATCTCTTATTTTTAGAGAGTAAAACTATTAAAATAGAGGTATTCTAGTTAGTAAAGATATTTTCCTTATTTATTATTTTCTCTATACTAATATACTAAAAATTTAATAAATATAGTAAATTAACCTACTACTATACTATCTACCTACTTCCTAATACGTAAACTTTTATAAGTACTCTCTAGTAGTATAATACTCTAATTCTTATACTTTTGCTTAATACTTTTATCTCTTAAATCGACGGCTTTTTAGCTCTTCTAAGTACTTAGATTAACCTTAATTCTAATTCCTCCTTATATAGCAGGATTAATTCTTAGCTTAGTACTATCTATACTAATTTCGCTCTAAACGTTTATATCCTCCTACTTCTACTCCTACTCCTACTCTACTACCTTTACTCTATATAATTAATCTAATATTAATAGTATAAGACGACGTCTATTAACATCTACTATATACTCTTAATATATATAGTAATAATACCTATTAATTATACTCTAACTATTACTCGATTATTACTTTTCTTTCTTATCTTAAGTACTTAAAACTTTAGAGTATACTCCTAGCTTAATAAATCGCTTATTAATTCCTCTTCTACTAGTAATATTATATCAACGTTATATACTCTTTATAGCTTACTCGGTTTCGCTATTATTACTTATACTTATAATTAAGAGTTCGTTAAGCTTAAATAACTCCTCTAGTAGTAGCTTAGATAATAGGAAAAAGTCCTTTAAGCTATTAGAAAAGCTATTAAATTCCTCTCTATATTCCTCTCTACTATCTCTATCCTTATTCTTATTCTTATTCCTAAGAGATTCTAAAACTTAGTTTTAATAATAGAAGATAATTTATACTTTATTAGTAGTAGTAAGATTAGATTAGTAGAGAGGATTATTATTAATATCTTTAAAGAAGACTTCCTAGTCTCTAAACTTATTATTACTTAATTAGTTACTATCTTCTCTAAAAACTACCTCTTTTACCTTTTATATACGCTTATAAGCTAATAGTATACTTATATATATTCTTAAATTATAGCTAACTTCTTAGTAATTATAATACTTACGATTTAATAGTTAATACTCTTAGTAGATACGTGCCTTTTTTAGTCGTCTTATATAATGCTTAATTAGTAGTAGTAAAATACTAGAAGTAGAATAAAGCTTATTAATTATAAGAAAAGACTTAAAAGTAGAATAGTATATTATATAATAATTCAAGAGTAAATAGCTATAATAGAAGAATTATATAATATTAATAGCGAGATATTAGTAATAAGTAATTATATATAAGTAAGGTAATTAATAATCCTAGAAAGAGAGATATAAGTAAGTACGCTCTTTAAGATTAACTTAGTAGTAATGTTTTTTAGAAGTATTAACTTAGTAGACGTCTCTACTAGTAGGAATAACTTTATACTTTTTAGTATACTCTAGCCTTTTAAGATAGAGCTTCTATAGCTTATTTGAGACCTTAGTATTACTAAATTTAGTAGGCGAATTATAGTATAAATAAAACTTCTTTATTACCTAATCCTATATATTATTAAGTAGTTATATTAGTAGACGATTTCTAATCTTACTCTATACTAAGTTAATACTCTTAATAATATTTAACGTATTATAGCTATATTATAAAAGTCTCTTAATAGAGATAATCTTATATATAGAATAAATATTAGTTAAAATAGTAGTAACGTATTTAGAGAGGGTTTTATTACTATACTTCTTCTTAAACTTTACTATTTATAATAGAGTTTCCTAGTAAGTATTCTTATTCTTTATATAGTAAAGTCTCTATTAAAGTTATCTTAATTCCTTACTATAGTAAAAGACGATATTATTTATAATATACTAATAATATATAAAGGCGTAAGCTTTTAGAAAGGCTATTAGAAGTTACTTTCGTAGGCTCTTTTAGTAGTTACTAATTAGTATCTATTTATTATTATTCTTATATATTACTTGAAGAGTTTAAAAAGTATATACTATATTTGTAAAGTACTACTTCTATAACTTCTCGTCCTTCTTTAGTAATAACGCTTAGTAAATTAGTAATATCTCGTCGTTAGTATTAATTATAATAGTAATTACTAATACTATCTTAAACTTTAATTAAGTATATATAGTATTAACCCTAGTAAAGTAGTAGATATATTTAATAGTATTATAAAGAGGTCTTAGAGTAATAAATATACTCTTAAATTCTATAGTTTCCTAGTTGATTTAAAGACGCGTATAATAAGTAGAATTCGAATTTTAGAGCGCTTTTATATAATTTAGTATAAGTATAAACGAATTCTTTTCCTTCTTAAGACTCTTCTTATATTACTTTTAGATAGTATAATATATCTAATAATTTAGTATAGTACTATCTTAACTAAGTAACTTCTTATTATTTACTAAATTCTTTATCTTAAGATTAGAATCTTAATTAATAGATTTAGTATAAGTATTAAGAATATATTATATACTATTCTTACTATAGTAATTAAGGTATATATTAGTTAGATAAGAGTAAGAGGTATATACTTAAAGGATTATATACTAAGTCTTCTTAGAAAGGATAATATATAAGTAGAATTTATATATCTCTTTTACCTTATACTTAAGAATAAACTAATCTTTATCTAACTTTATAATCTTATAGGATTTATCTTAATTAATTAGATAAACAATTATAGTCTCTTTTATCTCTTTAAGAGTAGGCTACTCCTAACTAATTCGTATAACGTCTTTTAAAGTATTAGTATCTACTAGCGTAGAATTACCTATTAATTTATTTATAATAGCTTTATCTTATTATTCTTATTAATCGAGCTCTTTTAATATTATATAATAAGGCTTTATATACTACTTATACTTTACCTTATTCTTATACTTAAGAGCTAGTATATTAGTAGTAGTAGTAATAGTAGAAGAAGATAGAGAGGGAATAGAGTTTAGTACTTGAATATTATAAGGTATCTTAGTATATAGTTTTAATTTACTTAAAAACAGGTATAGATATATAGTAAAAGTAGTAAATATTTACTAACTAGAATACCTCTGTTTTAATAGTTTTACTCTCTAAAAATAAGAGATATAAAAACAAGGGGTATTCTAGGTATTATTTATTAATTAAGAGATATTTAAGATATAAATCATTATTTAGAGAGTAAAATAGATAATTACTATTATAAGTATAATAATATATATTAAAAGAATAGTATCTTCTTATTATAGATTACTTCTAACTATAAGCTAAGCTTAGTATTAAATTAGATAGTTTATAAAGTTATATTTATATATAAATACCTACTTTAAGAGTAATAGTTTTATTTTAGTATTTTATCTTTTAATTATATATTAATATTTTCTTTTTTCTAAGTTCTTAATTTTAAGCTTTAAATTATCTTTAAAGTACTTATTAAGTAGATAGTTTATAAGCTTTCTCTATAATTTTAGTTCTTTTAGTAGTTTTAACTATTAATAATATAAGTCTCTAGGTTTTTAAAACGTTTCTTTCTCTATTATTACTATTATAATAATATAATAGATATCTTCTAATTCTTTCTTATTTAATACTATACTTTTTAATAAAGGTTAAAAAGTACTAAAGAAATAATTTAAATATTCTAAAATAACCTATTAAAGCTTTATTCTAATTAATATAATTAATAGAGTAGAGATTATTATATCTCTAGTATTCTCTCTTCTAATTTAACCTCTTTTACTCTTTCTTAAAGTAAGTAAATATACTTTTTTTATATATCCTTACTTTATTTTAGACTTTGTTATAGAACAAAGGTAGGTTAGATAAAGGATTATCTAATAATCTCTATCTTTTAAGCGAGAAGTATAGTATTTAAAGTCTTATACTCTTCTCTATAGTTCTAAGGAATTAAGTATTTACTTTAACTTTACTTTACTTATCTTATACTCTTAATATAGCTTCTATAATCGCTATAGTTATAAGCTTAGTTAGTAGATAGACTACTACTTTTACTATACTAGTTATATTAGCTTTATCTTCTTTTTATCTATTCTTATTTCCTTCTTAAGAATACTACCTTTATAATAATAAGCTTACTCTTAACTAAAAAGGTTCTTCTTACTAACTAAAACATATAACTTATATAGTATAACTACTTCTTTTATATTACCTACTAAGAAAGAGTCTAAGAATACTTTAATCTAAATAGCTCTAATACTAAGAACGCTAATAAGCTTAAAAGACTCTATTCTATAATTAAATAACCTATAGTTAATAAGAATATAAGACTTAAAGAAGCCTAGGTTATAATAAGTAAAGCTTAAGATATACTCTTAATAGCTTAATATATAAGAAGAGATTAACTAGAATAACTACTCTTAATAATAGCTAATAATATTAAAGAGGACTTTAAAGATAATATTAAAAGATATACTTTTAAAATTAATAAGCTTTATACTATATAAGATAAGATATATAAAGTTAGCTTCTAGGTAAAGAGTACTATAGATAAGTCTATACTCTTAATAGCCTAATTCTTACTTAAGTATACTAGGAAATTCGCTCTCTAAAACCTAATTTAAAAGCTTAAAAATAACCTAATACTAATATTAGAAAGTATAAAAGATATAGTATATATAGAATACTAGAATATACTTACTTAAACTAAATTAAGGTCTATAAACTCTAATTACTAGTTCTTTAACTAGAAATACTACTATAACTAAGTAAAAAAATTTTAACTCTTAGAGATTAAGAGTCTACTTATAATAAAGGACTTTCTAAATATAGTTTACTAAATTACTTCTACTTAAATAATAAGTTAAAAGATATAGTTAATTAATAATATAAAACTTAAGAAGAGAGTTAAATTACTTAATAATCTTATTAAAATATTTTTAAAAATCTTATATAAACATCTTATATTAAAGACTAGTAGAAAGGCTAGTAGAATATTCTTTATCTTTAAAGATAGAAGTAATAACCTATCTAATTCTAAGAATAGAGCTTAAAATAAAGGTTTTAATAATAAGAAATATTTATATAAGAATAGTTAAGAACACTTTTAGAAACCTATTAACTACTAAACCTTAGAATTTATACTTACTAGAAAGTATAATCCTACTCTTAATAATCTCTTAAATAATAAGGAGTTAAAAAAGATTATATAGTACTTAGAAGTCTCTTTCTAAATAGACTTCTAAAAGAAACTAATTAAAAAGTTCTTTATAATATAATCTAAGTTTAGAAAGAGATCTATTAACTCTACTAATAGTACTTAGAAGTTATTAAAATACCTTATTAAGAATATAAATACTATAATCTTATCTTTAAAGCTTTTGACTAATCTAGAAAAGATAAACTAAGCTTTAAAATAAGGAATCTATACTTTCTTAGCTAAATATATTAGATACTCTCTTATAGATTTAATACTTTTTAATAATTATAAAGTAGTTTATCTTATTAATAATAAGAATATACTTATCTTAAAAACCTTTAAGTACTTTAATAATATAGTAGAATTAGGAATAACTAGTATTCTACTTAGTAGAATAGAAATAAGAGTTATAAAGAACGTTCTTAGAAGTAAGAGAAGAAGTAATACTATAAATCTAATATTTACTAATATTACTATTATTAAAGGTTTTTATTCTAATATTATCTTAGAAGTATATATAAGAGAATCTAAAGTATAATATAATAAGTATAACTATTTACTATACTTTAGATATATAAAGAATAATATAGTTATTAAATCTTTAATTTATATAATAAACTTAGTCTTATTTAAATATAGCTCTATTAATAACTATACTAAGCTTTAAAACCTCTAAGCTATATTTACTTTAATATACTTAATATTCTCTAAAAAGATTAATAAATACTTTTATAAGAAGATAAGAGATTATACTAAACTAAGAAGTAATTTAGCTAAAATATAGTATAAAAGATTAAGATATCTAAGATAAGAAGCTCTTAAAGCTCTAGTCTAGTTAATAAAGAATATAAAAATTATAAGTCTTAAATAAGTAAAGTACTTATACTATATTATAATCTATACTTAGAACGTTATTTTAAGATATATCTCTAAGAATAAGAGTATAGAACTATTCTTATAGTACTTATAAGATCTATTTAACTTTCTAACTAGATATAATAGAGCTAAATAGCCCTTTCTAATAAAAGAGAAGTATAGTAGAAAGCTCTTTAGATTTATAATAATAAATAAAAAAGAGAAAATAGTATTTAAAAAGCTTAAAAACTTTAAAAGATAAGTTAAATAATAATATAGTTTTTTAATTTATAAGTTAAAGTATAATAATAATAAATTAGTAATTCTATAATATAGAGTATTAGAATATACTTTATAAACTATAGAAATTAAAATAAACTTAAAACTTATATTAATTTATACTTATAAACTAAATAGAGAGATAAAAAGAGTAGAATAAGAAGTAATTATATATTTAATTAAAATATTATCTACTATTAACTTACTATAATAGCTCTAAACTAAGTTAACTATAATTAAAATCTAGCTTTATAATATAAGTCTTAACTAAAGAAATAAGTTTAAGATACTAAATAAGGTACTTTTATTATAGTTTAATAATTACTTCTACTAGTATAGTCTAAAGTTTAAGAACTTAGTAATAAAAGACCTTAGACTAGATTAAAATAAAATCTATATCTATAAATCTAAAACTTATCTACTAAAGAAGGAAAGAGAATAAGAAGTTTAAAAGAGAGCTTTTAAAGTTAATTCTAGAACTTATATAGGTTATTTAGTTAGGTATATCTTATTAAATATCTACTATATCTAAGTTCTATAACTTAATTAAGTTATTATAACTTAGAATATTATATTTAATAAAGAAATCTTTAATATACTAGAATATAAAAAGGTAAAATAATAACCTATTATAATTACTTATATAGTAGTATAGTATATAGTTAAGTAAGAGTAATAGATTATTAAAGCTCTACTTAAAAGTATTAGTATATATAAAATAGAGAGTATAAGAAAACTAAAACTAGGAGCTAAACTAGTAAGAGATGTCTTATTTAAAGCTACTAATATACTAAGTAAAGCTTTAGTTAGCTAGAACTTAGAAGTAAAACTAGAAAAGAGAGATATAATCTCTTTTAGGTTTAGACTTCTATTACTTAGAGTAATACCTAAACCTAAAAGTAAACTAGAATAAGTTATAAGCTCTTAAAATAGATAAAATATAGGAATCTGTTAATAAACTATAAGACTCTTCTAATAAGTACTTATAAGATTCTCTTAACTATAGAATAATATTAAAAGTATAAAAGGCCTAAGTAGTCTACTAATTAGGATAAGTAATAGAATACTAGAGAGAATCTCCTAATAAAATAAAGAGAGTAGACTCTTTTAATAATAAAGTAGTATATAAGAAAGGACTTTTAATATACTAGTTCTAGAAACTTCTAATATAAAGATAACTAAGAAGTAAGGAATAATAAATATAGAAAGCGAAAACTTAAAAGAGTCTAAGATAAAGTAAGAATATATAAAAAAAGTATATCTATCTATCTTAAGAAAGAGTAAGAGAGATTAACCTAGAGAAGAGAACGCTAAAGATATAATAATCTCTACTCTACTAGTTATATTAATTAAGATAAAGCTTTAATAAGTTATTTTAGAATATTTAAATTATTTCTTTAATACTTTTTAGCCTTTATTAGAGAGTATAGTATTAAATAAGAAGAACTTATAAGATATTTATTATATTATTATAGTAGTAATAATAAGAGAAGAGACGCTTCTAAAACCTAGATACTTATACCTTTATTAGTTAAAACTACTAAAAGAACTAAAATTATAGAGAGAACTTATAAACTATTTACTTAGTAAATACTTTAAAGATAATTTAAAGCTTAAAATTAAAAACTTAGAGAAAAATAAATACTAGTATATAATTAAAAGATAAAATACTAAAATAAAACTATTACTTCTAAAGTAGGTATTTATATATAAATATAACTCTATAAACTATCTAATTTAATACTAAGCTTAGCTTATAGTTAGAGGTAATCTCTAATAAGAAGATACTATCTTTTTAATATATACTATTATACTTATAATAAGATTATTCTAAATAGTTATAATAATAGCTACTAGATTTAACTTAGAGATTAAGTAATATAATATTATAAATATATTTATTAATATAGAAAAGAATATAAGAGCTCTTTTAATAGCTTACTAACTTCTAAATAAATATTAATAAGAAAGACTATATATTAAATTAAATAAAGTACTTTATAAGTTAAGAGATTTCTATACTTTATAGTTTAATTACTTTATAACTACTCTTTTAGAATATAGTTTAATACTTTATTTAAAAAAGCTTTATATTTATATAGATCTTTTAAAAAAGGTTTTTATAATTTTTTATATAAATAATATATAAATAATATACTATTAAGATAATATATCTCTAATAAGAGTTATAATAAATAAACTAAAGCTTTTATATAAACTATACTTACTTAGTAATATAGAATACTATCTTAAAGTAAAAGTTTATAAAGATAAAGTATAGAAAAAGATATAACTCTTTTATAATATATATATTAAATAAATAACTAAATAATTTAAGCTTATTAATAAAGATTATTTAAGTATACTACTTTTAATATATAAACTAAAAAATAATTAAGAAATAGTAAAACCTATATTTATAAAGTTCTATTAGAAGAAGGTAGGTTTAGTACTCTATATAATAATTATAAGATAACTAGATATTATATTTACTACTTTCTAGCTTTTATACTTCTTAATTAACTTAAATAATTAATATATAGTTATAAAAAATTAGTATATTTAATACTTATTTAAAATAAGGTTTTTAGGAATTATATATAAAAAAGAGCTTAAAGGTATATAACTAGTACTTACTTTAGATATATTATATACTAATAATCTAGAAACTTAAAACTCTTTTAATAGATATATAATATTATTATTTAGTAGACTTATAACTTAGAAAGCTTTATAATAAGATATAATTATAATATTAATAATAAAAGCTAAGCTCTTAAAAGTAAAGCTACTAAGTATAGAAATAATAGTATTAAAGTATCTTTCTAAGAATCTATAGCTTAATTTAAGTAAGATATAGAATATATTCTATAATAATTAATAAACTATTAAATTAATTACTAGAGAAAATAAGAGAATATCTATAAAGCTTTAATATATAAATATCTAGAATATATAGCTTTATTAAGAGTATTAGAAGAGATCTTTCTAAGTTACTTATTTACTAATAAATAATATATTAGTAGATAGAGTTATAAAAAACTTATCTAGATATGATTTTAAATATCTTAAAGCTTTACTTAATTTCTAAAACGTTTATTTACTTAGTAAAATACTCTTTTAAAAAGTAAAAATATACTAACTTTTAAATTAAAAACACTCTTTTAAAATAGTAAATAATACTCTTTACTATTTTTATATATTATTATACTTTACTTTATTATTTTACTTATATATTTTTAAAAGGTTTTTTTCTTTTTTATATTATAATTATTTAAAGAGTATTATAAGCTTATTTTAGATTTTATTTATTTATTTAATTATTATATACTTAATAATTAAGTATTATAAGACTTTTCTAGAAAGTATAGCTAAATATAAATATAAAGTTTTAAAAAAACTAACTACTATTATATAAATATAAAGTATATTAACTAACTAATAATACTTTTTTTAATACTTAGAAATAGTTTTACTAAGAGTAGTAAATACTATACTTATTTTATTAAAAGTATTACTAAGATTAATACTATTAGACTTATTATTACTATTATTATCCTTAGACTTCTTACTCTTAGAAATATCCTTCTTATACTTATAGCTTTTTAAAGAATACTTAGAATTAGAAAACGACTTCTTAAAAACTAACTTTATAGAAGTAGTTTTCTTTAAAATAGTCTTTCTTAAAATAGACTTTAGAATAGACTTTAGAATAGATTTTTAAGAATAGCTCTTTAAAAGAACCTTTAAAAGCTTTTAAGTAGACTTTTACTACTTAGAAGATAAGATATTATCTTTACTATAAATAGTAGAACTCTTATAAGAAGTACTCTAGCTCTTAGTTTAACTATAAGTATTAACTCTTATAAGTAAAGTACTATTTAAAGTAGAAGCTATAAAAGAAGTACTTTTAAGAATATAGTTATTACGTTTTAAAATCTTAGGAATATTACTATTTAGTTTATTATTAGAAGTAGAACTCTAAAAGCTATTAGGTTCTTTATAGTAATAGGTATAGTTTAGAACTAAGGATAACTAAGAGCTTTTAAAACCCTATTTAAGTCTTATATAAATTATACTATATAACTTCTCTTATTTCTAAATCTATAAAATTAGTTAAAGAAATAAAGTAAGAAGTAAAGAACTTACTAAATAAAGCTTTATATAAACTTTATTATTAATATTAGTCTAATATTTCTTAAGATTTTTAATTAAGATAATTATAAAAGAGAGATAAATACTTAATAGAGTCTTATATAAGTAGCTAATAGTATAGTTAAAATAATATACTACCTTTTCTAACTCTATATTATAATAATAACTAGTTAATTTACTAGTAACTATAAAAGTAATATAGCTCTTATAAAAAGCTTCTTAAAAATTTAAAATATTAAGATAGCCTTTCTTAATAAAAGATATAATAAGTAAGCTTTTATTACTAATAGTTAGATACTTAATATTATTACTAGAAAGTTTATTTAAGAGTTTAATATTAGTAGTTAGAAGCTCTTTATAAAGAATTTTAGGTTTAGTAAGTTTTTTAAAAGCTTAATATTTATTAGAGCTCTTAACTTCTAACTTCTCTAGCTTGTTTTTAAAGATATTAATAGTATAAAATCTATTAAGTATATTACTTTAGAGTATAACTAGACTAGAAGAGGAAATATATAAGAGATTTAATATTTAATATTCTTATATAGTTAACTAAAGTATAGTATTAAGATTAATAAGCTTAAAAGAACTTATAAGTATATAACGCCTAGATTCTAATCTATTAATTATATATTTAACGTCTTTCTTATTATCTTTATCTTTATAATACTAGAGAATAAGTATAAGCTTAGTAGTTATTAGAGTCTTATTATTTAAAAGATAAGAGATCTAGGAAAGAGGCTATTTTAGTTAATATAAGAGTCTAGAAAAGATAAATATAAGCTTCTTACTATAGTTTTTTATTAGATAGTATATACTATAATAGTCTAGTAGTAGTAAGAGAGTTTTAAGAAAGTTATAAAAAGAAAAGAAAGAGATTAGGTTATTAAATCTATATATATAGTAAATAACGCTTTCCTAATTAGGAAAGGTTATCTAATTAAATAACTAATATAAGCTTTTAGATTAACTTTAAAAGCTCTCTTTTTAACTTCTTATTCTCTTTTCTTTTTTAGTAAATAAGCTCTAGATTTATAAATATAGATTCTATTTTAATCTAGTCTAAGATATTTTATTACTAAGTTTTTAAACTTTAAATTATACTAGTAGAAGTAATTATTAAACGATAATAAGAGTATCTTATTTAGTATCTTAAATTTATTTTTTTAGTTAAGACTTATATTATAAAGCTAGATTCTAGCTATAGTTAACTTAGTCTAGAGCTATTATAGTTAGTTAGTAGTAGTTAATATTTTAATTAAATATATAATTACTTCTTATCTTACTCTCTCTATCTCTTTATTTAGTTTATAAATATAAGTTAGTATAAGTTCTAGGTCTATTCTAATTTCTATAGCCTATAAAGTATATTCTAATACTCTATATTATAAGATTATTAATTTATTATTATTATATTTTAGTTTATAAATTAAAAGACTATATTATTATTTAATCTATCTTTTAAAGTTTTTAAGCTTTTTAAATACTATTTCTTTTCTTTTATTTATTATTATAAATCTAAAAAGCTTCTTACTATACTTCTCTTTTATTAAAAAGAGCTATTTAGCTTTATTATATCTAGTTAAGAAGTTAAATAGATTTTATAAGTATTACTAGAATAGTTATATACTTTTATTCTTAGAGATATATCTTAAAATAATATTTTAAGTATAAGTTATAATATATATAACGTATTTTTGAGTTGAAAACGCTCTAAGAAGCTTGAATTTAGAAGGTAAAAACTCTACTATATATATAGGGAAAAGAGGTTATATAAGACTCTCTTTTCTATAATATACCTCTTAGGTCTAGGAAAACGACAGCTTCCTAGGCTTATAAACTCAAACTAGATTATAAAAGAACCTCTTAACTACATCGCCTTCTATTCCTACTCTAGATTCTATAGAGCTATATAGATTACTTTAAACTCCTAAATAGCAATTCTAGATAATATTTAAGAGTAAAGTTCTACTCCTAGATCCTATCCGACTTTCTCTCTTATACTCTAATACGTTTTTAGCTCTAGCTTTAGTAAAGATAGCAGGTAGCGTTCATAGATATAGTAGCTCGTAGTTAGTATTATATACTAGCTTCATAGAGTACTAGGCTTCTAGATCGTCTTAATCGAGCACCTCTTAGAGTTTCTGGTTTGAAAAGGCACCTCTAAGAGTAGTAGTAGCCAGCTTCGTAGCTAGGCTTTATACGAGCTTGTCGAGAAAGTGAGCTACTAAATTAAGATATATCTACTCGAGTAGTAAGGCTTTCACTATATTCGAAGTTAAGAGCGTCTCGTAAGAGAGTCTCGTCTACGCTTATTAGAAGAGTCCTTATTCGCGCTTATTAAGAAAGTCTCGTATTCGAAGTTAGAAGAGCTCTACTTCGATCGTAGTAAGGCTTTCGAGTACTTATCGAATATAAGTATCAAAGGGTTAGTTACGCTAACCGACAGTAGAGAGCGTTCTAAATACGTCGTAATACGTTGAATACGTAAGTAGAAGTTATAGATTATACTTTAGATATAAACTAGGCTTATAACTATAACGTATTTTTAGGTTAAAAACGCTCTAAGAAGCTTAAATTTAGAAGGTAAAAACTCTGCTATATATACTATTAGTATAACTTATAGTTATAAAAGCGATATAGAAAGAGTTATATTATCGTTCGTATATACTAAGTAAAGCTAGCTACGATGTCTACTTAAGTAGCTCTTAAGCGAGAAGTACGTATATCTACGTATACTAATCTGAATTGCTATTTACCTCTTGAATATATACTAATACTAGCACTTCTTTAAAATAATAGAAGTTACTTAAAACTACTAAAAATTATATATCTAATCTAACTAATTAGAGCTCTCTATTCTCTATCCTCGACTAATAAGAAGGCTCTATTTCAGTCTCTTATTTCGTTCTACCTACTCTATAAGGTTAATGTCTAGCTTATTAGTATTAATTAACTTTTATAGAGTATTATAGTAACTCTTTTTAGTTATAGCATCTATAGGATTACTCTTACTATTAATCTATTTAATCTTATTAATCTCTTTTAATTTATATACTTCTTATAGATATATAATATTAATTATTAGTTGCTTCTTCTTAGTTATATCTAATTTAGCTATATATTTATAAATGGACTTTAAATTAGTATATACTATAAGTAGCACTTTAAATCTTAAAATACTTTTAAAAGTCGATTTTATTAAAGCTATAATATTAAATCTAGAGCTTATTATATATAATTCTAATACTAAAACACTATAAGTAACTCTCTTATATTTAGTAGAAAACTAATATAAGATATTAGTATTATTATCTTTGTTTATAAGAGTAATAACGTAACCGATTTATAATAATAAGTTCTTATTATTAGTAAATAATCTATTAATAAAAGTATATAACTTTAAAGAAGATTTGTTTAACTTAACGAATTTAAGTCCTCTTATAGTATTATTAATTTACTACTAAATTTGTTTATTAAGAAGGGAAATATCGTTATCTTAAGAATTAATAGTTTAGGTAGTATATAATAAGTTAAAAGTAGCCTTAGGTTAAGATAATATAGCTAAGTATACTTCTCTAATACGCTATATAATATATTAATCTTTAGTATCTACTATATATAATGTCTCTTTTATATTAGATATCTTAGTTAGAACTTCTTATACTAAATTTAAGTATTTTACGTAATCTTAAGTAAGAGATATAGAGCTATCTTAATACTTAGTAATTAGCTCTCTATTAAATTTAATTAGATAGTTAATAATAAGTTCTTCTCTTTCTTTAGATATAAAACCAGCCTTATTAATAGTAACCTTCTTTTTATTAGTAAAGGCGTTATTAGTAAGTATAAGAGTATTATTAGTTTAAAGGCTTACTATACTAAAAGAGGTATTTAATTTTACTTACTTATTATATTAGTATAACTTAGTATATAAAAGATAAGAGTTAAATATTAATTATTCTATTATAAGCTTTATAATATAATATTTATAGTACGTTATAAACTAATAGTTATTAGCTTCTAGAATACTATATAATAGCTTAATTACTTTAAAGAATACATCTTCTTATTAAGAATAACCTTTAGAAGAGTATATAAAGAATTTCTAATTTAAGTTAGTTAAAGATTATATATATACTTATATAATATTCTAAATAAATACTTATAAACCTAGAAGTATTATAATAAGTATAAGGATTATTCTCTAGCTTACTCTTTGAATTATAGACGCTTAAGTAAGTACTAGTAACTTTCTAGTATTATTATATACTTAGATTACTAATCTTAACTTTGTAAAAGTAAGTACTATACTCTTAAATTTAATATTATTTATAAAGTGTAATCTAAATATTCTAGTATTAGAAGATAATTCCTTCTAAGTAATAATCTTAAAAATACTATAATTAGTTAATCTATTAATCTCCTTTTATTATAATTTAATAGATATTATACTATTATTAGCTATAAAGACTTTAATATTATAAGGTTTACTTAAATTAGTAAGAAAGGTTTTAATATCTTTAAGAGTAATATAGTTAATATTATTAATAAGAGTATCTAACTACTAGAATAATACTTTAATATCGTCTAAAAGCCTCGGATACTTTTAAAGCCGTCTATGTCTACGCTTCTAAAGAGGTTCTAGTATAGTTTCTAGAATATTAGTATTTTAGTAGATTTATAACTATTAAAGTTAGTATTAGAGAGAAGGTGAATATTATTTAACATCTTATCTATCTTATTACTTAAAAGTTCTCTCTTTTTTATAGAGTTATAGTATTATTTTAGATAGTACTATACTAGAAACTTCCTTAGTTACTAGTACTATTTTAGAAGTTTTAGAAGTTTTAATAAAGTATAACTTTATAACTATAGATTAAAACTTTATAAGACTACTTAGTAGTACTATAATATAGTTCTTATTCTTAATTCTTTAAAAGATAAAAGGTCCTATCTAAGACTTTATATACTCTCTTTATACTAAAACGTCTAAATTTAAAAGTAAGTTCTTAACTTAGTTAATTAGTCTATTTTATATATTAAGAGCTTCTTTAACTTAATAGAATATAATCTACTTTTATACCTCTTAAATAGCCTTTTTATAGATCTTAGATCTTATAGAAATTAGTTATAAAGATACGTCGGTTATAGTTATTTAAGTATATACCTTATATACTAATAGAGTAGAGACTAGTCTATTTAGGCCTACTATATTATTAATTACTTTAAAGGCTATTTAAAGTACTAAACTTTATAAGAGATAGAGCTCTTATTTTTATATAATATTATATATCTATTAAATTAGTCTATAATAACGTTCTACTATACTAATTAAATTATATATCTTAACTAGTATAGTTTTTATTATAGTACTTATTCTAGTAGTAGAGTATACGAAGTCCTTTTTAATAAAGTTTATCCTAGTATTTATAATAATATAATTAAGAGGTCTAAGATATATATTAATCTAATATCTTTAGAAGACCTCTTATATAGTTATTACTTTTATATTTAGTAAAAAGTTACCTACTTAATATCTTATTACTTCGTCTATATAGTATAAGACTACTTACTTATTAAAGAAGAAAGTATTAATTAAAATACTATAATTAAATTTAAAGTTATTATAAAGAATAAACTTAAATTAACTAAGTAAACTTCTATGTTTTTAATAGTATTTATAAAATTTAGTAAAATATTAAAGAATATCTTAATTAATATAATACCTAGCTCTTTCTAGTATATATTATAATTTTAGTACTAATAAGTAGCTAAATTACTTATAAAGTTATTAAATATTAATATCTATAAGAAGTATTAAGTACTCTTATATAAAGTTATATATAGCTTTATCTTAGAGTAGAAAAGAGTATTGAAATCGTTATATAGTAGAGAACTTTTCAATCTCTATTCCTTTCTTATTCTCTTAGATAAGTATATTTTAAAGATTATTTAGAGTAACTTTTAAGTTATCTATATTATTAATATAAAGGATAAAAAGAGTATTAGATTATACTATATAAAATTAAGCTTTTTTAATTAGTATATTAATTATTATTAATCCTAAAAATAGAGTATATCTCTTATTAAACTAGATATTAAATTAACTCTTTATACTTTTATTAATTAAAATGCTTTTAATAAGTCTAATATATATAAGATATTAGTTATATCTTATACTTAACTTTTAAGCTACTCTAGTATTAATTATTATACTAAAAAAGTTCTCTTTTATATATCTTTTAGCTATTATTATTGTCGGTATATATTTAAGAAGTAAATAGCGATTCGGATTAGTATACGTGGGTATACGTATACTTGCTTAGAGGCTACTTAAGTAGGCATTATAGCTAGCTTTACTTAGTATATACGAACGATAATATAACTCTTTTTATATTGCTTTTATAACTATAAGTTATACTAATACTAATTAGTAGACGTATAGATTAGATACTTAGTTACTTTATATATTTCTACTATAGGTATACTTATATAAAAGTAAACTCGATATTACTAGTAGACTCCTCTTCTCGGATCGTAGTTCCTTCTACTATAATTTTCAATAAATAGTAAACGCTTCTTAATATAAGAAGCGCTAATTACTACTCCTAACCTCCTACCTCCCTCGAGAGACCTCTTAAACGCCTACTATATATAAAATCGTTAGTATCGATACTTTCGATTCGATAAACTATAAACGCTTCTTAAGATATGAAGTACTAATTATAAATACCGACCTCCTTTTATCTACTAACCCTCTACTAACCTCTAAGAGACCTTCTACCTCCTTCTAAGAGACCTCCTAACCTTCTACCTCCCTTTGAAGAGACCTCTTAAACGCCTACTATATATAAAATTATTAGTACTAATACTTTCGATTTAATAAAATATAAACGCTTCTTAAAATAGAAAGCGCCGATTACTATCTCTAACCTTCTACCTCTCTCTAAGACAATTTATACTCTCTAAGACACTTATTCACCTGAAACCTAATAACGATATTAGTATCTACTACTTTAAATAATAACATCTTTATAATATAACGGATATACCGACCTCTACCCTGATTCTAATAATAGAAGAGACGATATATACTACTAAATAAGAGGAGAAGTATACTAAAGAAGAGAATGAAGACCTTCTTCTTTAGAACGAGTTTTAAGTAGACTTTAAAGGATAAGACTAAGATAACTTCGCTAAAATCTACTAATCTACTACTACTAAGTTATAATAGACGCTTCGTAGTAGAGGTGTATAGGTTAGAATAGATAAGTATACTTAGGTACTATATAATACTACTACTAAGATTAACTAAACTAAGTAGTTAGACGAAGAAATGTTAAAAGCTATAATAGCTAAGGGAGCTAGTACTAAAGTCTTTAGATCCTGTTATAAATATATAGTAGAATACGTTAAAAGATAATAAAAGCTATAGTAATAATAATATTTAGCCTCCTTAGATACTACTAGTAATTACTTTAATAATCCCGCTAACCTAGGTCTATTAGTCTTTAGATCCTATTATAAATATATAGAGATATATACTAAAAGATAATAAAAACTATAGTAATAATAATAATATTTAGCCTTCTTAGATACTACTAGTAATAACTTCGATAGTCCTACTAACCTTAGTCTATTATATACCGCCTAAACTTAAGATAACGGAGTTAAGAATAAGGACTATATTATAGTACTACTAGGCGGTTCTATAAAGTTTTAACCTATAGTTATAAAGCTATACTCTTTTAAAACTTCTTAAACTTTTAGAACAGCATTAGCAGATAGAGAAGTTTCTAGGATAGCACTGTCGAATAATCTAATACTACAATCTTATGAAAAAGAGGGAGCTTTAGAAGTATACTAGAGTAGGTAAGATATTAAACGACAGACTCTCTCTCGATATATTAAACGATAGACTCTCTCTCGATGTCGACTTTATTATTCACTCTCTCTCTAATATTAACTTCAGATTCGTCAGAGTGCTAATATTCTAGAACCTCTTTCAGAACCGCCCTAGAGTTATTTAGAAGTTTATTAAGATACTAATATCCTAGAACTACTATTAGACCCTCTCTAGCAGCGCGGACGTGGTCGACTCTAAAAGTATCTAAGGCTTTTAAGCGACTTCGAATTCAAAGTGTTATTTTAGAAGTTAGACACTTTTATTACTCTTAAAGATATTAAAACCTTTATCTCTAGTTTAAGTAATAGTAATAACTTCAACATTCCTACTAAACGTCTAGAGCATAATTAGTAATAAGACGATCCTAGTAGAGGCTTACTAATACAAAAGAGTATATACTTTGATCTAGGTTAGAGTAGAATATAAGATAATATAGCTATAAAATAAAGCTTTCTTATTAGCTAAGGACAAGGAATAGAGAGCTATGATTAGTTAGATTAGATAAGAGATTTTAATAATTTTTAGAGTACTAACTTCTATCGTTTTAAAGAAGTACTAGTGTTAGTATATATTTAAGAGGTAAATAGCGATTCAGATTAGTATATATAAGTACACGTATACTCGCTTAGAGGCTACTTAAGTAGGTATCGTAGCTAGCTTTACTTAGTATATATAAACGATAATATAACTCTTTTTATATCGCTTTTATAACTATAAGTTATACTAACAATTATAAACACCTCTTTTATAAATTTATATATAATATTAGAAGTGTTATTTAAGTTATTTAGGTTTTATAAGATATATCTATTAATAGTATATTTTTATACTAAACTTATTAAATTTATAGTAAGATATTTAGTATTTAAGTTATTAATAAATCCTATAAAAGTAATATTATAATAGATAACTTTATTATCTAAACTAGTGTCTAATAAGTAACTATCTTCTTTTAATAAAGTAATAGTATAAAGTATCTTTAATATCTTCTTTTCTTATATACTTTAAGTATATACTATATTAATATTATATACCTTTCTAGTATACTTATCTTACTTACTTTTAAAGTATCTAGAATTCTTATTAGTCTATTTAGTAAAGTAATAGTTCTACTCTTTTTAACTATAATCTTAAAATAAATAGTCGTCTTTTCTATATATATAATATATTCTCTTCTTCTTATATTAATCTATAATACTAAAATTATTTATACTATATTATCTACTTTTATAGAAGTACTTTTTAGTTATTATAGTTTTATTTATAACTATCTCTAAATAGACTTTTATATAAGATTAGATAAAACTTTATAAAAGAGTAATAGTATTAGAAATTAAAAGGTCTTAGAATAAGATTAATATTATAATAGTATAATCTAAGACTTTTTTATATACTAAAATTAGCTTATTTAAAAACTAACTATTAGTATAAAAGTTAGTAGAGAGAGAAAATCTTAGTAAATTAAGTCTTAATAATATATTCTTAAAAGAGCTTAATATTAATACTCTAAATACTTATATTATCTCTTATAAATTAATATTATTCTACTTAGATAATTAACCTCGTTTATAAAGTTTATTTTTAAAGTATTATTATATAGATATAAATAAAACTATGACGGTTTCAGACCTGTCACGTGACTCCTCACCGCCTAGCAGAATCCTATATATTAGCATCGTTTAGAGCTATCTTCGCTCTTTACCTTTAGTTTTCGCGTTAATAACTACGAATAGACTACTTCTCTACTCTACTTCTACCTTATTATTATATTAAACTAAAGGTTACTCTTCTTATTAGGCTTCTTAACCTCACTTCTATTCTAGCCTCTTTACCGCCGACTCTATAAACCCCTTTAAATAGCTTCCTAGACCTCTCGCTAGCGACTCTCGAATCGATACTAAGCTTAAGACTCTCTTCTAGTATTAGACTCTCTTCTAGTATCTAACCTCTCTCTAGCTTCGGATCCTCTCCTTCTAGTATCTAACCTCTCTCTAGTATTAGACCCTCTTCTAGCGTCTAACCTCTCTCTAGTATCTTCGGATTCTCTCTCTCTCTTTAAATAGCTAGTATCTAACTACTCTAATAATAGACTCTAATATCGTACGCTAGATATATAACTTTAGCTCTTTTATCGAAAAGAAATATTAATACGCTTATATAATCAACGCTTTAATAAGATAGCTTATCTAGCTCGTTATTAGTTAATCTAAGCCTCCTACTAATAAGAAGCCTCTCTACGCTCTAACGAGAGTAGTCTTTTAAGTAGACCTTCTTACTTTTAGCTATATTGTTTTTTAATAACTCTTAAAGCCTTCTCCTTCTCCTTCTTCTAATATTACGAAAGCTAATATTTCGAAAGCTTTTAAAGCCTATACTTTAGTAATTAACAAAGTCGTAGAAGTATATACTAGTTACTTAGTAGATTATATAGATTAGTATTAGAGAGCGAATATAGAGAGTTTTAGGTAACTTAGCGTATAGCTAGTATCTTACTACTCTTATAGAGCTAGTATCTTACTACTCTTATAGAGCTAGTATCTTACTACTCTTATAGAGCTAGTATCTTACTACTCTTATAGAGCTAGTATCTCACGGCTACCTTAGTAGAAGAAAGAGTATAAGCTAGAACTAGCAGATATATAGATAGACAAGTACATAGGTACAGAGCTCGAGGGCGAGCTCTACTAAAGAGAGGGAAATGTGACGGTTTCAGACCTATTACGTAACTCCTCACTGCCTAGCAGAATCCTATATATTAGCATCGTTTAGAGCTATCTTCGCTCTTTACCTTTAGTTTTCGCGTTAATAACCACGAATAGACTACTTCTCTACTCTACTCCTATCTTATTATTATAAAAACTTTAAAAGATTAATTAATGTTTTTATTAAAAAGTATAGTATAAAAGTAATTTAAAGTATTACTTTTTAGTATAGTAGAGAAGGTAAGAGAGTAAATTACTAGTAATACTCTACTTCTCTTATATATATCTTTAAATATTATAACTTTAATTATAAAGTTATCTTCTTTTCTACTATACTTTTGATTATTCTTATATACTTTTATAAGAGTGCTTAATATATAAGAGTAGTCTTAACTCTTTTAAGAATTTTATAAAGTTAACTCTAGTTTAAAATATACTATATTTATTTATATTAGTAGTCTTTTATTAGAATTATCTTATTACTAATTATATTTTAAATACTTAAAAGTATTATTAAAATCGTTACTACTAGTATCTTTATTAAATTAATAGAATATAAAGAAGGAGGTCTAGTCGTCTTTTAGTAGACTTAAAGGTTAGATTAGAGGTTATACTAGATCGCTTAGGTCTTTTCTTTTAGTTAGTAGGATTAAAGTCGTCGAAGGTATTAGTTGTTATTATTATTATATAGTAGATACTTATAAAGCTTCGTCTCTAGCCTTTGTCTTAGATCGAGTGTTTTAAGTAATATTTTCAGCTAGAGGTTACTATTATTATTATAGTTGTTATTACTATAGCTTTTATTATCTTTTAGCGTGTTCTACTATATATTTATAACGAGATTTGAAGACTCTACTACTAGTGTCTCCTTCTAATACTATAGCTTTTAATTCTTCGTCTAACTACTTAGTTTAGTTAACCTTAGTAGTAGTATTATATAGTGCCTAAGATATAAGTATTTTATACCTATTTGTCTTAACTTATATACCTCTTCTTTAAAGCGTTTATTATAACTTAGTATTCGTAGATTAGTAGATCTTAGCGAATTTATCTTAATTCTATTCTTTAAAGTCTACTTAAAATTCGTTTTAAAGAAGAAGGTTTTTATTCTCTCTTTTAGTATACTCTTCTTCTCTTTTAATAGTAAAAATCGTCTCTTTTATCTATATTAACTTTAGCTTTAGTACTAGCTTTAGAGCTTATTTTAGTACTAAAGTTAAAGCTTCTAAAGTTATTAGAATTAGTATTAGTATATCTATTATATTATAGATATTATAGATATTATAGATATTATAGATATTATAAATAAATTTAGATATTATTAAAAGTCCGTTTATACTTTACTTAGTAGATAAAAGAGAATTCGGGTTTTAGGTAAATAAGTGTTTTAGAGAGTATAAAGTATCTCGAGAGATAATAGAAGGTTAGAGAAGTTATTAGAATAACGTTAGAAGGTTAGTATTAGTAATTAGTGCTTCCTATATTAAGAAGCGTTTATAGTATATTATCGTGAATTTAGATAGTAGAAGAAACCACGATCTATAAAGAGGAGTCTACTAGTAATATTAAGTTTACTTTTGTATAAGTATATCTATAGTAGAAATATACGAAGTAACTAAGTATCTAATCTAATCTATACGTCTACTAATTAGTATTAGTATAACTTATAGTTATAAAAGCGATATAAAAAGAGTTATTTTATCGTTCGTATATACTAAGTAAAGCTAGCTACGATGCCTACTTAAGTAGCTCTTAAGCGAGAAGTATATATACCTACGTATACTAATCCGAATCGCTATTTACCTCTTGAATATATACCGACATATATAGAGAAAAGGGGTTACGTAAGACTCTCTTCTCTATGATAATATAGTATAAGTACTTTACTTATTTAATATTTATAATATTTATATTCTTTATTAACTAGACTAGAGCTTTAAGAGCTTCTTATCTTAAATATCTTAATCTTTTATATTATATTTCTACTAAATTACTTCTTAGTTTTATATAGTTTTTTATCTTTTTATAAAAGTATTTATTAATCTTTTTAAAAAGTAATAAGTATATTAAAATAAATATAGCTTAAAGATTTTAAAACTTAGTATAGTTATTAATAAGATTATATTTACATAAGACTAAATTTACTATATAAATTAAAGATTTAATAACTATACTATTCTTTATAAATCTAAAATATAGTAATTAGTTATACTTATTATATTATACTTAAAATTCCTTAATATATATTTCTAAGATAATATTAAAATAAAAACCCTTAATAATAGTAATATTAGTAAGTATTAGATCTATAGTATTACTTCCTTCTTTACTCTTAAAAACGTTCTTTATAACTCTTATTTCTATTCTACTAATTAGAATACTAGTTATTCTTAATTCTACTATATTATTAAAATATTTAAAAGTTCTTAGAATAAGTATATTCTTACTATTAATAAAATAGACTATTTTATAATTATTAAAGAGTATTAAATTTATAAAAGAGTATCTAATATATTTAGCTAAGAAAGTGTTAATTCTTAGTTTTAAAGCTTAGTTTATCTTTTCTAAATTAGTTAAAAGCTTTAAATATAAGATTATAATACTTATATTCTTAATAAAGTATTTTAATAACTCTTTAATACTACTAATAGAGTTTATAAATCCTTTTCTAAACTTAGATTATATTATAAAGAACTTTTTAATTAGTTTCTTTTAGAAGTCTATTTAAAAAGAGACTTCTAAGTATTATATAATCTTTTTTAACTTCTTATTATTTAAGAGATTATTAAGAGTAGAATTATACTTTTTAATAAGTATAAATTCTAAGGTTTAGTAGTTAATAGATTTCTAAAAGTATTCTTAACTATTCTTATATAATTATTTCTTATTATTAAAAGTCTTATTTTAAGCTTTATTCTAGGAATTAGATAAGTTATTACTTCTACTTCTAAGAATTAAGAACATCTTACTAGCCTTCTTACTAGTCTTTAATATAAGATATTTATATAAGATCTTTTAAAATATTTTAATAAGATTATTAAGTAATATAACTATCTTTTTAAGCTTTATATTATTAATTAACTATATCTTTTAACTTATTACTTAGATAAGAGTAATTTAGTAAACTATAGCTAAGAAGTCCTTTACTATAAGTAGACTCTTAATCTCTAAGAGTTAAATTTTTTTTACTTAGTTATAGTAGTATTTCTAGTTAAAGAACTAGTAATTAGAGTTTATAGACTTTAATTTAGTTTAAATAAGTATATTCTAGTATTCTATATATACTATATCTTTTATACTTTCTAATATTAGTACTAGGTTACTTTTAAGCTTTTAAATCAGGTTCTAGAAAGCGAATTTCCTAGTATATCTAAGTAAAGATTAGGCTTCTAAGAGTATAGACTTATCTATAATACTTTCTACCTAGAAGCTAACTTTATATATCTTATCTTATATAATATAAAGCTTATTAATTTTAAAAGTATATCTTTTAATATTATCTCTAAAGTTCTCTTTAACGTTATTAGCTATTACTAAGAGAGATTATTCTAGTTAATCTCTTTTTATATATTAAGCTACTAAGAGTATATCTTAAGCTTTATTTATTATAAGCTAGGCTTCTTTAAGTTTATTATTCTTATTAAGTATAGCTTATTTAATTATAAGATAGAGTTTTTTAAGCTTATTAATATTCTTAGTATTAAAGCTATTTAGATTAAAGTATTCTTAGACTCTTTCTTAGTAAGTAATATAAAAGAAGTAGTTATACTATATAGGCTACGAGTTTTAGTTAGTAAAAAGAACTTTTTTAGTTAAGAGTAAGCTTATTATTATAAAAGTAGTACTTTTAAGAAGAAAATAAGAATAAATAAAAAGAAGATAAAGCTAATATAACTAGTATAGTAGAAGTAGTATTCTATCTACTAACTAGGCTTATAACTATAGTAATTATAGAAGCTATATTAAGAGTATAAGATAAGTAAAGTAAAGTTAAATAGATACTTAATTCCCTAGAACTATAGAGAAGAGTATAAGGCTTTAAGTACTATGCTTCTTACTTAAAAGATAGAGATTATCAGGTGATCCTTTGTCTAATCTACCTTTGTCTCGTGATATTAATCTTTACTATACTATAAAGAGAGCTTAAGTAAGAAGCTATATTAAGTTTTAGTAAACGCTTCTTATATAATAATATTAAGTAAAAGAGTTATCTTCTAAATAGATATTCCTTTTCTTTTCTTTTAAATCTATATTTAATAATTAGTTATCTACTAAATTATTTATAGAGATACTCTTTTTATAATACTATACTATCTATACTCTAAAGGTATTAAAAGATAAAGAGAGAAAACAACTATATTAAGAGAGGAGTATATAGTTCTTAGTCTAGATTTTATTTAGTTAATTAATAGGTATAATAAGCTATCTCTCTAAAGTATTAAGATATATACTTATATTAATACTTATTCTAGAGCTATTATCTAGTATTACTTAGAAGTTTCAAACTATATAAGTTAATTAGTAATTTATTAATATTTTATTAACTATACTTAGATAAAAATTATACTAAGATTTTTTTAAAATAGATTATAGAAGTAAACTACTATTATAAACTAAAGCTTATTATAGTATATTAGATTTAAGTAATTCTATAGTTCTTAGCTTATATAATTACTTTATATTTAGTAAAAGTATAAGAAACGTCTATATTAAATTATAGTAGAGAGAGGTAGAGAAGTCTTATCTTAGATACTAGAGAGTAAGTCTTACTTATTTCCTTATCTTATATTTCTTAACTAGTAAGAAATAGCTACTAAACTTACTTACTACTTTATTTAAAATAAGTATTTAATAGTTTATTTAGTTATTTAAAGAGATTAAACTAATATCTAGTTAAGAATATTTCTTAGAACTTATTAGAGCTAGCTAGTATTATATAGATAGCTAGTAAGACTAGATAGCTCTACTATTTCTTTATATAGATTAAATCTACTTTAAAGTTTATAAATATATAAAAACCTAGAATATATATTATATTTAAAAAGATAATACCTAGCTCTCTTATATTTCTAGTAAACCTAATAAGCTATAATAATTCCTCTCTTTAAAGGTTCGCTTTTCTAAGACTCTAAACTTATAGCTATACTAGGAATTATTAGATAAATATAAGAAGATATAAAGTAAGTAAAAACTCTTCTTTTTTAGCTTTTTACTTATATATATAACTTACTTACTACTTTTTAGATATTAATAAGTATCTCCTCTTAGTAACTATTAATTAGTATAATAAAACTCTTAATTTTCTAGGTTTTAGTTAGAATATTATTAATAGTAGTATAACTAATAATACTAGATTAAAGATATATATATATATATTCAAACGTCTTTAGCTTATATTATAAGACTATATTTTATTAGATATACTACCTATTCTAGAAGAATCTAGTATACTATAAAGTAGATATAATTATACTAAGATAAGAGGTAGACTTTTAAGGGATTTACTAGTACTAAATTAAGAGTATTTAAAGTATAAATAAGTAAGTAAGCTTAAGTGAAAACGTTAAGAGAACCTTCTTATACCTCTACTTATAATATAGTCTAATATTAGTAAGAATCTAGATCTAAATACTAACTTAAGATAATTTACTCTACTCTATCTTTTCTTATATTCTATAACTTATTTATTTATATTTTAATTATAGCTTCTTTACTTTTAATACTAAAATAGTATAAATACTATAAGAATTAGACTACTTATAGTAATATTAAGTTCTACTAAAACTATAGTATAAGTAACCTATTATAAATATTTAATTAGATAGCTAATATATCTTCTTTTATAAGAGATAAAATCCTAAATTTATTATAAGCTTTAACTTCTTCTACTATTACTACCTCTTTTATATTACTACCTAGCTAAATAAGCTAACTCTTTAGAACTATTACTTTCTTATTACTTCTAATTTATACTTAGATACTTTCTAAGTCTAGTCTTAATACTTTAAGTAAAACTAATACTTTATTTTTAAGTTATCTAAGCTAATTATCTTATTTAAAGCAATTATAGACTATATAAAGTAAGATTAACTTTACTAATAAGTATATTATAATTACTAATATTAAGATAATAAATAGTTAATATTCTAGTAAAGTTTTTAACTATAACGGCACGAAATATATACTACTAGAGAAGAGGTATATAGGAGTACGTTTAAGACAGAATAACGTATATAAATACTAGGTACTAATATAGAAGAAAAGGAAAAACTATCTCTCTCTAACTCTAGAAGTAGGCTGTTATATATAAGAGGTTTAGACTATATAAAAAGAGTGTAAAACCAAACAGCCTCGGCTAATATAAAAGCTCGAATCTATATTACCTTCTTAAAATAGATAATATAAGACAAAAACTGCTGAAACGTTATATATAGCAGGTACTCCTAGCTATCTAGGATAGTATACTATTATATCCCTCTCTCTTGAAAAAGACTCGTCCCCGAGTCTATCTATCTTGTTATTTAGAGTCGAATTGGGATAGTATAAGTTATTGTATTTGTTGTAATCGAAAAGGTAGATTAGAGTCTAAATTATAGCTGACTCGAGTTCGAAGATGCTTTGTTTATTCGTAAGCGAGATGTCGAGATGTCGGTACTAAATCGAATTCGTAGATACTTACAAAATAGAGACTTCGTTCTAATCCTTCTATATTAAAGTAAGTGCTCGCGTTCGCTAAAAGAGTGTTGTCCGATCCGTCTAGCAGGTCGGAGGAAGTTCAAAGTAAAAGTAAAAATCAGAAAAAGTTTAAAGTAGAAGTCGCAGGCGAATTCAGAGTAGAGTTAGAAGTTGTTTAGTTAAGAGGCAGTAATAACTCAGTTAAGAGCTCACTTCAAGAGCGTACTAATTCGTATCTGATTCAAATTCGAATAAAACCAGAAGAAAAAGAGGTAAGAAAGTAAAGAATATAAGACTCTATACTAGCAGTGTTTTAGGTTTCCCTACCTAATCTATTATCCTATTCTACCTCGACGCTCCTTCTCCCTTCTACCTCTATTTTAAGGCTATCCCGCCTTCTCTTATTCTTAAATTCTAGCTTTCCTAGCTACTCCTATTCTATAGTACTTACTTACCTTTCCTTACTAAATAGGCTAGTTAATTTCGCTTAAAGCCCAGAATAGTGTTTTAGCTTTCCCCGCCTTAGTTAGCCTAGTACTTAGAATAGAATAGACTACTTACCTAGGCAAGAATAGAAGAGGCTAGGCTAGAATAGGATTAAGGCTAGGCTAAGTTTAGTAGACTAAGTACTCTAATTAGAATAGAAGTAGCTAGGAAAGTTCTAAAAACAGGATAGAAGTAGCTAGATAGATAAAAAAAGAAGGCTAGGCTAGAGTAGAATTAGAAAGACAACTCTCTAATTAGAACCTAGACTCGCTTTCTAGATATTAAGCGAAATTAGCAACCTAGACCCTCTTTTCTACTCGCCTTCCAGATATTAAGCGAAATTAGAGCCGCCTTCTAAGCTTTAAGCGAAATTAACAAGCCTAACTCTTCCTATCCTAGCCTCTCTATTTAGTAAGGAAAGGTAAGCAGGTACTATAGAATAGAAGTAGCTAAAAAAGCTAGAATTTAAAGATAAGAGAAAGCAGAATAGTCTTAAAATAGAAGTAGAAGAGAGAAGAAGCGTCGAGGTAGAATAGGATAATAGATTAGACGGGGAAACCTAAAACACTAGCCTAGAAAGCGAGTAGAAAAGAGGGTCTAGGTCTCTAATCTCGCTTAATATCTAGAAAACGAGTAGAAAAGAGAGTCTAGGTCCTAATTAGAGGTTACCTTTCTAATTCTACTCTAGCCTAGCCTTCTTTTTTTTTTCTCTATCTAGCTACTTCTATCCTGTTTTTAAAACTTTCCTAGCTACTCCTATCCTAGTTAGAGTACCTAGCCTACTAAACTTAGTCTAGTCTTAATCCTAATCTAGCCTAGCCTCTCTTATTCTTACCTAGGTAAGTAGCCTATTCTATTCTAAGTATTAGGCTAACTAAGGCGGGGAAAGCTAAAATACTATATACTAGAGTCGGTGAGGTTTTAGCTAGTTAAAAGCGAAGTTATTACGGAAGTTTATTAAATTGTCTAAGTATCTAGAGATAATAAAAGAGATAGTTTCAACTAGTTAAAAGAGTTGTTACTAAAGTTGTTATATTATCTTATTCTCTTTAGAGTACTTAAAGACTTAATTATTATCTTCTAATTTTAAAGAAGAGTTACTATTAGATCGTAGAGAGCTTAGAGCTAAGGTATATTCTATATATAGAAGAACTATTCTAATTCTAGTATCTCTCTAAGTATAGCTATACTTAAAAAGTAACCTTTTAAAGTTAGTAAAAGTTTCTTTAGTATATTCTTCTTCTAATTCTACTTCTATTTAGTTAGTATTATTAAAGATAGCGATAACTTAGCTAAGAGCTCGCTTCTAAGTTTCGTTCTAATAGAAAGTGTATTTGAACTAGCTCGTATCTGATTTAAGAGAAGTAGTAGAAAGGTATTAGAGATAGTAGTATCTCTTAAACGAAAGAGGTCTAAAAGCGAAGAAGAGTTAGATTAAGAAGAGTTTAGAAGTATAATTTAGTTATTAACTTCGAAGTTTACTTATAATTTTATTCTCTATCTCTTAGCTAACTAATTATTTTATTCTTTAAATTTTTTTTTTTTTTTTTTTTACCTCTATCTAGTTTATATATTATCTATATCTAAAAAGTCTTTTTAAGACCTTTTATGTTTTTTTAGTATATATTTATATATTAGAGAGAGTTTAGATAGTCTTTTAAAAAGAGAGGTAGCCTTAGAAGATAGGTTATTACTTAATATCTTATAATAGAACTAGTTTAAAGAGAGACCTAAGGTCTTCTTAGAACTTCGATATTATATCGATTTAGAAAGAGAGTAAGATTAGATTTAGAAGCTTTCTAGATAACCTTTTATATTAACTTATTTACTATTAGTATAACTTATAGTTATAAAAGCGATATAAAAAGAGTTATATTATCGTTCGTATATACCGAGTAAAGCTAGCTACGATGTCTACTTAAGTAGCTCTTAAGCGAGAAGGTCACGTGTTCCTACGTGTGCTATCTTAAGCAGTTACTTACTCTTAAGTTATACTAATACTAGCACCTCTCTAAAAAGGTCGAAGTTACTTAAAATTATTAAAAAAACATATATTCGATCTAACTAATTAGAGCTCTTTATCTCTATTCTCGACTAATAAGAAGGCTCTATTTCAGTTCTTTATTATCTCTTATTTCGTTCTACCTACTTTATAAGGTTAATATCTAGCTTATTAATATTGATTAACTTTTATAGAGTATTATAGTAACCCTTTTTAGTTATAGTATCTATGGAATTACTCTTATTATCGATTTATTTAATCTTATTAATCTCTCTTAATTTATATACTTCTTATAGATATATAATATTAATTATTAGTTGCTTCTGTTTAGTTATACTTAATTTAGTTATATATTTATAAATAGACTTTGAATTAGTATATACTATAAGTAGTATCTTAAATCCTAAAATGCTTTTAAAAGTTAATTTTATTAAAGCTATAGTGTTAAATCTAGAGCTTATTATATATAATTCTAATACTAAAATACTATAGGTAACTCTCTTATACTTAGTAGAAGACTAATATAAGATATTAGTATTATTATTCTTATTTATAAAAGGAATAATATAACTGATTTATAATAATAAGTTCTTATTATTAGTAAATAATCTATTAGTAAAAGTATATAATTTTAGAGAGGTTTTATCTAATTTAACGAATTTAAGCCCTCTTATAGTATTCTTAATTTACTATTAAATTCGCTTATTAAGAAGTGAAATATTATTATTTTAAGAATTAATAGTTTAGTTAGTATATAATAAGTTAAAAGTAGTCTTAGGTTAAGATACTATAGCTAAGTATATATCTCTATTATATTATATAATATATTAATCTTTAGTATCTACTATTTATAATATCTCTTTTATATTAGATATCTTAGTTAGAGCTTTTCGTACTAAATCTAAGTATTTTATATAATCTTAAGTAAGAGATATAGAGCTATTTTAATACTAAGTAATTAGTCCTCTATTAAATTTAATTAGATAGTTAATAGTAAGCTCTTCTCTCTTCTTAGATAAAAATCTAGCCTTGTTAATAGTAACCTCTTCTTTATTAGTAAAGGCGTTGTTAGTAAGTATAAGAGTATTATTAGTTTAAAAGCCTACTATACTAAAGAGGGTATTTAACTTTACTTACTTATTATATTAGTATAACTTAGTATATAAAAGATAAGAGCTAAATATTAACTATTCTATTATAAGCCTTAGAATATAGTGTTTATAGTATATTATAAACTAATAATTACTAGCTTCTAGAATACTATATAATAGTCTTATTACTTTAAAGAATATATCCTTCTATTAAGAATAACCTTTAAAAGAGTATATAAAGAATTTTTAATTTAAGTTAGTTAATAATTAGGTATATACTTATATAATATTCTAAATAAATACTTATAAGCTTAGAAGTATTATAATAAGTATAAGGATTATTCTTTAGTTAACTCTTGAAATAGTAAGCGTCTAGGTAAGAACTAGAAACTTTCTAGTATTATTATAGGCTTAGATAACTAATCTTAACTTTATAAAAGTAAATACTATATCTTTAAATTTAATATTATCTATAAAGTGTAATTTAAATATTCTAGTATTAGAAGGTAACTTCTTCTAAGTAATAATCTTAAAAACATCTTAATTAATTAATCTATTAATCTCCTTTTATTATAATTTAATATATATTATACTATTATTAGCTATAAAGACTTTAATATTATAAAGTTTACTTAAATTAGTAAGAAAAGTTTTAATATCTTTAAAAGTAATATAGTTAATATTATTAATAAAAGTATCTAACTATTAAAATAATACTTTAATATTACTTAGAAGCTTTAAATACTTTTAAAGCCGTCTATGTTTATACTTCTAAGATAGTTCTAGTAAGGGTTCTAGAATATTAGTATTTTAATAGATTTATAACTAACGAAGTTGATATTAGAGAGAAGGTAAATGTTATTCTACTACTTATCTACTCTACTACTTAAAAGTTCCTCCTTTTTTATAGAGTTATAGCGTCGTTTTAGATAGTGCTATATTAGAAACTTCCTTAGTTACTAGTACTATTCTAGAAGTTTTAGAAGTTTTAATAAAGTATAGCTTTATAACTATAGATTAAAATTTTATAAGACTACTTAGTAGTACTACTATATAGTCCTTATTCTTAATTCCTTAAAGAATAAAAGGTTCTATTTAAGACTTTATATACTCTCTTTATACTAAAACGTTTAAATTTAAGAGTAAGTTCTTAACTTAGTTAATTAGTCTATTTTATATATTAAAAGCCTTTTTAACTTAACGAGATATAATCTACTTTTATACTTCTTAAATAGCCTTCTTATAAGTCTTAGACCTTATAGAAATTAGTTATAAAGGTACGTCGGTTATAGTTATTCGAGTATATACTCTATATACTAATAGAGTAGAGACTAGTCTATTTAGGCCTACTATATTATTAATTACTTTAAAGGCTATTTAAAGTATTAAACTTTATAAGAGATAGAGCTTTTATTTATATATAATATTATATATTTATTAAATTAGTCTATAGTAACGTTCTACTATACTAATTAAATTATATACTTTAACTAGTATAGTTTTTACTATAATACCTATTCTAGTAGTAGAGTATATAAAGTCTTTCTTAATAAAGTTTATTCTAGTATCTATAATAATATAATTAGAGAGTTTAAGATATATATTAATCTAATATCTTTAAAAGACCTCTTATATAGTTATTACTTTTATATCTAGTAAAAAGTTACTTATTTAATATCTTATTACTTTATTTATATAATATAAGACTACTTACTTATTAAAAAAGAAAGTATTAATTAAAATACTATAATAAAATTTAAGATTATTATAAAAAGTAAACTTAAATTAGCTAAGTAAACTTCTATACTTTTAATAGTATTTATAAAATTTAATAAGATATTAAAAGATATCTTAGTTAATATAATACCTAGCTCTTTCTAATATACGTTATAATCTTAGTACTAATAAGTAGCTAAATCGTCTATAAAGTTATTAAATATTAATATCTATAAGAAATATTAAGTACTTCTATATAAAGTTATATATAGCTTTATCTTAGAATAGAAAAGAGTATCTAAATTATTATATAATAAAGAACCTCTTAATTTCTACTTCTTTCTTATTTTCTTAGATAAGTATATTTTAAAGATTATTTAAAGTAATATTTAGGTTATTTATATTATTAATATAAAAGATAAAAAGAGTATTAGATTATACTATATAGAATTTAGCTTTTTTAATTAGTATATTAATTATTATTAATTCTAAAGATAGAGTATATCTCTTACTAAACTAGATATTAAATTAACTCTTTATATCTTTATTAATTAAGATACTTTTAATAAGTCTAATATATATAAGATATTAGTTATATTCTATACTTAACTTTTAAACTACTCTAGTATTAATTATTATACTAAAGAAGTTCTCTTTTATATATCTTTTAACTATTATTATAAACACCTTCTTTATAAATTTATATATAACATTAGAAGTATTATTTAGGTTATTTAGGTTTTATAAGATATATCTATTAATAGCGTGTTTTTATACTAAACTTATTAAATTTGTAGTAAGTTATTTAGTATTAAAATCGTTAATAAATCCTATAAAAGTAATATTATAATAGATAACTTTATTATCTAAGCTAGTGTTTAATAAGTAACTATCTTCTTTTAATAGAGCGATAGTATAAAGTATCTCTAATATCTCCTCCTTCTAAGTACTCTAAGCGTGTACTATATTTATATTATATACCTTTCTAGTATATCTATCTTACTTCTCTTTAAAGTATCTAGAATTCTTATTAGTCTATTTAGTAAAGTAATAGTTCTACTCTTCTTAACTATAGTCTTAAGATAAATAGTTATTCTTTCTATATATATAATATATCCTCTTCTTCTTATATTAATCTATACTACTAAATTTATTTATACTACTATATTATCTACTCTTATAAAAGTGCTTCTTAGTTATTATAGTTTTGTTTATAACTATCTCTAAGTAGACTTTTATATAGGATTAGATTAAACTTTATAGAAGAGTAATAGTATTAGAAATTAAAGAGTCTTAGAGTAAGGTTAATATTATAATAGTATAATCTAGGACCTTTTTATATATTAAAATTAGCTTATTTGAAAATTAACTATTAGTATAAAAGTCTATAGAGAGAGAAAATCTTAGTAAATTAAGTCTTAATAATATATCTTTAAAAGACTTTAATATTAATACTCTAAATGCTTATATTATCTCTTATAAATTAATATTATTCTACTTAGATAATTAACCTCTTTTATAAAGTTTATCTTTAAAGTATTATTATATAGATATAGATAAAACCTTAAAAGATTAATTATTATATTTATTAAAAAGTATAGTATAAAAGTAATTTAAAGTATTACTCTTTAGTATAGTAGAGAAGGTAAGAGAGTAAATCGCTAGTAATACTCTACTTCTCTTATATATATCTTTAAATAGTATAACTTTAATTATAAAGTTGTCTTCTTTTCTACTATACTTTTAATTATTCTTATATACTTTTATAAGAGTATCTAATATATAAGAGTAGTCTTAACCTTTTAAACTTTAAGAACTTTAACTTATTTTTAAAATATACTATATTTATTTATATTAGTAGTCTTCTACTAGGATTATTCTATTATTAATTATATTCTAAATACTTAGAGGTATTATTAAAATCATTACTACTATTATCTTTACTAAATTAATAAGATATAAAGAAGAAGGTCTAGTTAACTTTTAGTAGACTTAAAAGTTAGATTAGAGGTTATACTAGATTACTTAGATCTTTCTTTTTAGTTAGTAGAATTAAAGTTATTAAAGGTATTAGTTGTTAATATTATTATTATTATATAGTAGATGTTTATAAAACTTTATCTCTAGCCTTTATCTTAGATTAGGTGTTTTAAGTAATATTTTCAGCTAGAGATTATTATTATAGTTATTATTATTATTAGAGTTATTATTACTACTACTTTTATTATCTTTTAGCGTATTTCTCTATATATTTATAATAAGAGCTAAAGTCTTTAGTACTAGCTCCTTTTAATACTATATCTTTTAATTCTTTATCTAACTACTTAGTTTAGTTAACGTTAGTAGCGATATTATATAGTACTTAAGATATAAGTATCTTATATCTATCTATCTTAACTTATATACCTCTTTTATAAAGTATTTATTATAACTTAGTAGTAGTAGATTAGTAGATTTTAGTAAATTTATCTTAATCCTATCTTTTAAAGTCTACTTAAAATTCGTTTTAAAGAAGAAGGTCTTTGTTCTCTCTTTTAGTATACTCTTCTTCTCTTTTAGTAGTAAAAATCGTCTCTTCTATCTATATTAACTTTAGCTTTAGTACTAGCTTTAGAGTCTATTTTAGTACTAAAGTCGGTGTTAAAGTTAAGACTTTTAAAGTTATTAGAATTAATATTAGTAAGTCTATTATATTATAGGTGTTATTATTATTTAAATTAAATTTAGATGTTATTAAAAGTCTGTTTATACTCTACTTAGTAGGTAAAAGAGAATTCAGGTTTTAGGTAAATAAGTATCTTAGAGAGTATAAATTATCTTAGTAGATAAAAGAAGGTTAGTAAGAAGTTAATATTTATAATTAGTACTTTCTATCTTAAGAAGTGTTTATAGTATATTATTAAAAAGTTATTAAATAGTAGAAGAAGTTATAATTAGAGAAGAGAAGTCTACTAATAATATTAAGTTTACTTTTATATAAGTATACCTATAGTAGAAATATATAAAGTAACTAAGTATCTAATCTATATGTCTACTAATTAGTATTAGTATAACTTATAGTTATAAAAGTAATATAAAAAGAGTTATATTATCGTTTATATATATCGAGTAAAGCTAGCTACGATGTCTACTTAAGTAGCTCTTAAGCGAGAAGCACGTGTACTCACGTATACTAATCTAAATCGCTATTTACCTCTTAAATATATACCGACATTATTAAAGACCTTAATATTTATATTATTATTTTAAACTAAATTTTATTAAATAATTAGTATTAAGCTTAAGCTTAGTACTTTTTACTATAACTAGATAAATAGATAGATAGAGATAATAAACTAATATATTAATTAGAGACTAAGGCCTTTTATAACCTATTATTAAGATAACTAGAGTAAATTAATCTCTCTAATAGATAGAGTATAAATAACACTTCTATACTTATCTATTAATATAACCTTTTCTTAGCTTAAGTTTAGACTCGACTTAAGAACTTTATAGAACTAGAATACGCTAAAGACTTCTATTTTCTAGAAATAACTTAACTATAATAAGATAGTAAAAGTAGCTTAATATATATACTCTACTTAAGAGATAGCTAAAGATAATATAAGTAAGGCCTAGAAAAGAATAGAGAATAGTATAAATTAGTACTAAAGAGCTATTAACTAAGACGTAAGAGATAAAGTCTACTTATCTACTAAAAATCTTAAGATAAGTTATTCTAGCTAAAAGCTTACTAAATAATAGATAAGACCTTTTAAAATACTAGATTATATAAGATACTCTTATAAGCTAAAACTTCTAGAAGGATTATTAATTTATAATATTTTTATCTCTAATATACTTTTAAAGAATCTAAATACCTCTCTACTAAGATAAGAGGCTCTAAAGCCTCTACTAGATATTATTTAAAGTATATAAGAATAAGAAGTATAAGAAATACTTAGTAGTAGACTTTTTAAAAAATAGTTATAATACTAAGTAAAATAGGTTAGATATAATTTAGATTCTACTTAGTATTTTATAGATAATTTTTAAAGCTTACTATATTATCTAAGAGACTTTTATACTAAATATCTAGAATAGCTAAGACTACTCTAACTCCACTCTAAATAGATTAATATATAGGAATTAGATAAAAATTAAATAAAAGAGTTAATTTATAAAGCTTTATTAATACCTTCTAATTCTAGTTACTCTTAATAAGAAACTTATAATAAAAACCTAAGATAAAACACTAACTAGTAGGAATATTTAAAGTTAATAAGATAAAGAACTAAGACTAAGTTACTACTAAAATAGAGTCTATACTATCTTCTCTTTCTTTAACTTATTATCCTCCTTCTTACTCTTCTAAGTATAAGAAGCCTAAATCGGCTCTTCTTTTATCTCCTCTTTATAAAGACGCTTCTTACCTTAGTAAACTTCTATAATAAGCTTAGAAGAGGACGTCTATAAACTCTTTAAGTAGGTCTTAAAGAGAACCTAAACCTAGGTTTAGATAGAGGTTCTACTCTTTATAATACTATATAAGGATTATTAAATATTAGTAACTAAAACCTCTCTAATAAGTAAGAAGTACTTATAATAACCTTAGTATAAAGTGCTTAAGTCTTCTCTAGAAGAGCGAACTATACTTCTAAACTATTCTTTAATACCTCTATACTAGTAATAATTAACACCTTATCTAAGACCTTAATAGCCTTCTTAATCTCCTTCTTCTCCTTTTTAAGCTTAAACTTACTAAACTCCTTCTCTATAAACTATAATAACTACCTAAGTTAGAATAAATTTAATATATATTTAAGATTAAACTTACTAAGATATCAATAGTATTCTACTCTATATAGTACCTATACTTCTTTAACTTAGCCTTTTTAAAAACATATATATAATCTCTATTCTAAGATTTTACTCAAAGGCACTAAACGTAGTAGACTTAGTAGATAGCTAGAAGTATACTAGGAGGATATAGAAGAGGTATTTTACTATATTAGATTAGCTTTAAATAAAGTCAAATTAAGAGAAGAAAGACTTATGTTTATATATATATATAATATATATATATATTTTAGAAGATAAGTTAGTATATAAGAATATATCTAATTAGAAGATATTCTTATTATATATATTATTTAGATAAAAAGAAAAGAAGAAGAAAACTTAGAATTAGAGAAAAGTCGTCTACTAATATACTACTTATAATAATATCTATTACTTTATAATTATTATTTATTACTTAATAATTACTATTATAATATATAATAATAGTAAGAATATAATAACTCTATAGTAGTATACTACTTTCTAAATAGCTAATAATTAGCTTCTCTTTCGTTTATATCTATTATTATATAGTATATAGTAGTAAATAAAGAGCGATTAGCTCTTAAATAATAATACTACTAGCTACTAACTCTATCTTAACTACTAAATACTATAATAGTAAATAAGTTATATTTTTTATAATAAATAGATAAATAATACTCTAGTTAACTTAATATTATACTAATCGATAACTAAAGACTTAGAACGAGTCTTTTTTAAGAAGAGAGGATATAATAGTACACTATTCTAAATTACTAGTATTTATAAAACTACTAATACCTTTAATACCTTAGAGCTAAGATTTAAAATTAACCTAATACTTATAAGATAGAAGGTACTAAAGAGAGTAAGGTTTAGATATTATATGTTTTACTTTAAAGCTTTATATATTTAGCTTTAAGGCCTCTATTGTTTTATTAGCTATATTAGAAAGAGCTCGGTTATTATTATTATTAGGACTTAGTAGTCTCTAACCTCTTATATATAGATATTTATACTTAGTATAAAAGAGAGATAGTTTTTCCTTTTCTTCTATATTAGAGCCTAGTATATATATATATTATTCTACTAAACGCACTCCTATATACCTCTTCTATAGTAGTATATATTTCGTACTATTATATAAACGTCTCTAACTTTTAAACAAAGTATTACTAAATAAGATATTATTAGTACTTAATAAAGTTAAAGATATAAACTATAGTTATATTACTCTCTAGAAAAGTTATATTCTAAGAAAAGCTCTAGTAGTAATTTATTAGAGATAGTATACTATTCTCTAAGAGAGTTTATAGATTTAGTAATACTTCTATTAGATAGTAATATTTCGACTACTACGCTTTTCTCTAGCTACTAGTAGCTTCTTTTATATATTAATATTATATCTAAGGTTAATAGAAGCTAGATTCTATACTTAGATATTAGTTATAGTAATGTTCTAATAAAGACTGAAATTGGTTTAGTAATACTACTAGCCTATATCTTTAGAGTACTATAGGATTTAACGAAATCTCTTATAAATTTAATACTATAACATCTCTAATAGAGCTAAATCTCTTTCGCAAACGGTTATTAAAGTTTTCTTAGAAACCTTGTTAATCCTTCTAGCTAGCCGTTTACGCGAGCGCGAAAGCCATATCTACTACTCTCGAAGTTAAGGCTCGTTCGCTTTTGTATTTTCAAGGCTAGGGCTATCCAGAGATATACCCTATTAAATAGAATACACGTTATATAACGAGACTATAAACATATATATCACATCTTCGCAGTCCTTCGTAGCTATATATACTATCGCCTTCGAGCAGTAGTAGTAACCACTCTTCCGTGCCGCGATAGCTTTCTTGCTAAGATATACTAAAGTTATTTATACTAGAAGACCTACTAGGCTTTCTTCTTCGTGGTTTTAGTATCACTAAGGATAAGAAACTCTAAGCTAAATTATAGTTAGAACCTAAACGACGTGACTTAGATTTTAGTAATGAGTCTAGATAGTATAAGGGGATAACAAAGAAATTTAATAGTAACGTCATCTTCTTCTAGGTTAAACCTATCTAATGTAAATTAGTAACTCCCGTATCGTAGAAGGCGCCTAAGAACCTTCTTTTAAAGCTAAGAGTTCTTATTAAGTATAAAAAGAGAGAGGTTATAACTACTAAAGAATCTGATAAAATCAATTCCATTATTATATAAGAAACATATATACTATAGCTTACTTAGCTTATACAGCTCTTAAAAAACGCTAGAACCGTATACTTCGCTTAAAAACGTATTCCTAGGATCCTTCCTAAGTTCAATAGACCTTTCTTTTTAGTTACTTAGAGGAGACAGGTAAGAAACTACTATAGGTACTAGATGTTCTTATCTAAATCCTAATAAACCTTCTTTCAAATCTAATCTAAAGTAGCGCTTTTTCGTTATATAAACACTAGTATACTCAATCAGAGCTTTCTACTTAGATAACTGGTTTTATAAGAGCGGCTATGCTCAAGTAATAAAGTTCTTCTAAAACAAGGAAGATAGTTATTTCAACTTGAGTAGTCTATACTTAACCGATTTCGAAATTAAGCGACTAGTAGCGGCTAGTACTCGCCTTTTACCCCACGCCGTCGATATCGACTACGATGTGTATCGCCATCCTTAGCGGCTTAGACTACCAACTCCAGGTTTAATCAAGGTCCATGACATATACTCGCTAGGTGTCGTACTATAGGAGTTGGGCTTTGGCAGACAGCCCGAGAATTCTACAACGATATTGTTCAAGATAATTTTCACGGGTTTCGTCCTACGGAAGGGGTACCGGGGAAACTAACTTAAGAAACATCATTTTTAGAAGAGGCAAATTCGACACTGGCTCACAGGATAGGATCTTCATATCAGGAGGCGGTTGTAACATATCTGAATAGTGATCCGCAGAACCATCTACTAAGCGAGGACCTCCCTAGCGAATTCCAGAAGCGAGTCATTACAAAGATGGAAATGATGGCACTTAGGTTTTGATGGTGGGTTTGCATTTCGAACTTTAGAGCATAGGAATCTCATTCTAATGTCAGGTTAAATTCCATTTCCCAGAGTCCCCATACCTCTAAACCAGTTGTTTCCGGTTTGCTGATTTCCCCCGAAGTGACCTCACCCCCCCACGTTCTTCTTTTATTATTGATTGCTGGGAAAGTTTTCTGGGTTGTTACTTCTGACAATTCTATCTCTTCGAGTCTATATTTAATGCTCACAATTCTCTATTCGCTTGAACCTGTCGCGAGAACCCGTCGCGAGAACCCACTAGGACACTTAAAATAAATCTGAGACCTAAATATGTAATATAACAAGTAGTTGTAAATGCTTAGCGCGGCCGAATCAAACCTGTCCCAGGTTAGAAAGTTTGGATTGGAGCATTTTGACCCTGCAGAAAAGTGTCGATCCCCTGAAGCCACAGGGGCTAAGCGACTTGTAAAAAGGCCCCATTTTGGAGTGGGCTTGGGGCAAGTTTCACTAAAATACAGCGCCAACGCCAGATTGATGCTTCAGGGGCACGATTACCTGAACTATCCGTACTTTTGTCCTCGTCCTCCGCATGATTTAAAGTACTCAAACCACTCAACGTATGTGTTATAACAAAGACTCCAGTTTTCTTGCTAACTTATCTTTACAAATACTTTTAATAATGGCTATCTGGTATTCGCGATCGCAAAGCACGCGTTGTTGTGAAATGCGACCGTGGATACTTGATCATTGCAAAATACTCGCCGGCGTATTGTGACCCGATGTCGGAGCTCGTTAACGTGCGGATAACCTCAATCTCGAAAATACTCTAATCTAATTAGATTTTAAGCGAGACTGGAACTATGTAAACGAGTAAAGGAACAAAACAATCACAAATTCTATGGGTGGCATCCCGCAAGTCAAGAAAGTGATCAGCAATAACTCTCTTCCACACTTCACATGGACAAACACTTCACAAAATCGACACCAAACTACCCTCAACAGAGTTTCACGATTTCGAATTATATCTATATACAATTGATATCGAGCAAGGACTTATCCATGTTTGTGCAAGTCCATTGTGCCACCTTCCCACTTGGATTTGTGATGGTGATATTTCTCGCTTGGACGTTTTTGCAAACCTAAGCACGGTTTATATATTAGCTCTTGCTCCTTTTTTATGGTATGTTCTTTCGGGAAGCGAGTGGGTATTACTCACGGTGGGACTGCTGCAAATCAATGTCCCGACAATGGGATCGAATTTCTTGGAAGTGCCCGAGAAATTCTCGAAGAGGATGTCTTCGATGATTACTGATGACTATGTTTGATGATGTCAGACACTGCTTTACGGTTCTCGTCCCTCTTTGCCGGAGATAAAGCTTACAGGATATTTATTGCAAAGCGTTTGGCTCTTTTGAGTGTAGCATTGGGTTAACTCGATCGCATCTATCCAACTATCAGTTTTCAACAATTCTCGTCGAGGCAAGAGTGATATGAAGGGGAACTTACAATCATCATTCGTATTATGCATCCCATTATAAGTCACATTGCGAACATATCCATTTCCGCCACCGGCATTTGTAACGGTGCTATCTGGTGCCACTCCAGGGAATACCTTGATACGCGCACTGTCTCCGGAGGTTATCATCGATGCGTTATAGACATAGATATTTTCTGGACAATTTATCAGTAAAGTGATCTAAGTAAGAGATCAAACACAAACCAATAATATCCGTCTGCCCTACATATTGACCAAGAGAGCCCACAGATATCCCATGCGAATTGATACAAACCATGTTTTGAACGAGGATATTTGTGCTATTGGGCTTGAAAGAGACGCAATCATCGGTGTTTGAGACGTAAGAATTTTGAATAGTGATGGAGTCGGATCTGTAGGTATCCCAACCATCTGGTAAATAATTAGCTTCACATGTTTATCAGTGAGTTCTCGCTTTCTATATCTCTTACCTGAATTCTTGACTGGATTGGCACTCGTGGAGGCAACTCGGAGATCCATGTTATCAAAAATAACGTCTGAGCTGTTGGCTACGAATTGAAACCAATTAGGGGTGTTGATCATTTTCAAGTTACTGATTGCCCCTCCCTATTTTCGGAAATCATTAGCAATATTTCTACAAAAACATGGAGGCGCTTTGTATTCCTACCTGAAGCCCGATAATCCCAAGTGGCATTGGTCTCCTCAAAGTAGGATCGGCAGCAAACCTATCCCACCAAACCTGACCATTGCCATTGATGGTTCCCCCGCCATAAAGATTAACATCCCGTCCTCCAAACTGCCAGAACAAACTCGCATCTTGGTAGGTATATTTGATCGAGTTTGCAACCCAGAAGTCAATATCCGGCGTAAAAGATACGGTTCCCTGGATAACGAAATCCACAGCATCAAGAAACGTAAGATCGAGGGGCTTTCCAATTATGTATTCTGCGTCTAACAAGGCGATTGTGCCTCCGTTGTTACATGTTTTTGCTGCTGAGAGGATTGTTTGGCTATCATCTTGTCCATTACCTAAAGCATTGACGCAGCATATTTTCGTGGCGCTCCTGGTTGGTGAAATCGGGTGAGGTCTTCCGTGAGTGAAAGGAGATGGGACAGGAGTTGGACGAGTAACAAGACTCGGTCGACAGGAAGACGCTCCAGCTACCAGAGATGAGAGGGAGGATACGCCGAGGAAAATTGTGTTGAGAGTTGAGAAGTGCATTTTTGCTTCGCTTGACTTCGTAAACTCAATTGCCTGGGAATTTGACAACTTGGGCGGGTAGAGATGAAGCTGAAGGTACACAAAGAAAGCTTGAGTATGCGAGAAAGAAGCTATCACAAGCTTCACTACCTACCTTGTAACCCATCGTATTCATCCACAACGTTTAGACGGATTAACTATTTCCCACTTGGGAACCAAGAAATGGGGAACTTGCAGCTGTGCAGATGGTCAACCTATTCTTCCAAGAATGGCAAATGAAAAGTAGTTCTTGAAGTCAAAATCTGGGGATGCTGGTGAAGATCCATGACCTGATCTCCTTTGAGTTCGCGGGGGCAAGGATCAACCAATCCACCGGTGTCCACAAGAAGTCTATCTGCGTAAATTTGAATATTTCCACCATATAAAACGTTTCCTTCAGCCGTCAAATTCCACTGGTCATGCAGGGGCGACGACGAACTGCTGTGATATTCTTCGGCGGTCGGCAGCCGCTGTACTGAAGTATGCGGGGTTCGGTTCAGGCTAAAAAAGCGAGCAGACCTAGCGCCATTCAGGGGTGAAATAAACCCCTGAAGCTATTCCCTGAATTATTTTCTGCTAGGTTGTTGCATTTCAATCCATGGGGACCCCGCGAGCCCCACGTTCCAATCTTTTTCCACCACTCGCGGATTAATTAAAATGCTCTAGCCAGCGCCACTGTTCATTCATTTCTCATGTTGTTTTCAGTCTTTCTGACGCGTTCGCATGCAAGTGCTGTACTGCAATGATGAAGTCAACATCAAACTAGCGTAGTGAATTCTGGTGTATTGATTCATAGGCGGTCTCCTCACTAGAAATCGGGTACATCTTGAAAGTTTAAATTACTCCAAGACCCCATTTCTTTCCCGGGGAAGCACATTGTACTCTTTCCAAGAACAAAAGTCTTGATTTACCCAAGATCCGGAGAGCCTTCTAATTCTGTTGAGCCCTTGTTCCCAAGATGTTGTTCTCCAAGAGGCAGTCTTCATGGCTTTCAATGGCTTTTGTTGCAAATGAACTCCTCACTTCTGTCAGAGCCGACACATCCATCTACAGCAAATGTCAATCGCCTACCCCAGATCCGCTCACTGGCTGTCCTGCAAATACTATTCTTGTAGCACCCGCTGGTTGCAATGCAAGCTTCGATTCAATTCAATCAGCAATTCTTTCCCTCGACGAAACAACCCCAGCAACAATTCTCATTCTCCCCGGAATCTACATTGAACAGCTCAACGTCACTCGAAGCGGACCTCTCACCCTGCTGGGCCAAATCAAGAACGCCAATCAACGAAGTGAGAACACCGTCACAGTCTCCTGGGCATCGGCAAATCACAACGTCAGTTATCCAGATAATGCGTATACCTCGGTGTTAACCGTTTCTCCAACCCTCGAGGCAAGTCTCACGGGATCAGGCCCAAGCGGATGGCCAGTACCAGAGAATACGCCGTTTGGAAATACGGATTTCAGAGTCTACAATATTGATTTCAGGAATGTGTACTCGGAAGAGACTGATGGACCTTCGTTGGCTGTGAGTGTTAGTCGAGCAAATGCCGGTTTTTATTACTCTGGATTCTACAGTTATCAAGATACCGTATGTCCTCCTTCAACCCTTCTTATCAAATTCTACTAATGAGAAATCAGGTCTACATAGGCAAACTAGGAAACGCATATTTCTACAACAACGAAATAGCAGGGCAAACCGACTTCCTCTACGGTTTCGGGACCGCCTGGATCCAACACTCCCTCCTCTCCCTCCGAAATTGCGGCGGTGGAATCACAGCCTGGAAAGGCACAAACACCACATTCGCCAACAAATACGGAGTCTTCGTTTCCGACTCTACAGTTCAAGCAGCAAACACCACTATCGCTCCTTCCATAATTGGACAATGCTTTTTGGGTAGACCGTGGAACTCGCAGCATCTAAGTGTATTCCTGAACACTTATCTCGATGCAACGATCAATGGGGCTGGGTATAAGAAATGGACGACTGATCCGGCTACGGATCATTATAGTGCCAATTGGACCAAGATGGCGGAGTATAAGAGTTCTGGGCCGGGATTTAATCTTACGGCGAGGATTGCGGGTAATGTGACGATTGAGTTTACGCCTGATGAGGCAAGAAGTTATAGGACTCCAAAGGATGTTTTTATGACAGCTAATGGAACGCAGCCTTATATTGGGTGGATTGATAAGGATGCTTATACTTGGTAGTAGAAGGAATTGAGAGGAGGGGAATGATTTAATGAATTCGATGTCCCATTGCTTCCAATTTTGTTCTTTCCTGATGAGACTTGGAGAACTGAGAAACTTGTTGATTACAAACGTCTCGGTTAACTCGCACTCCTTTCTTCTTCACTTCTTCAAATCTCTTCTTCGACAGCCAGAGAGGCCTTTCTATGAGGGAAAGTTCTTGCCATGGAGCAGCATTCTCTCCCTGCCGCACTCTCGCCGTAAAAATAATACGCCAAGTGCGATTGCTGCAACAAAAAGCTCGTAAGAGTATAGTTAAGAAGAGCCAGGTTTGGATTTTCCCAGGCGAGTATGTAGTATGCTTGAGAGCAAAGGTAAAAATATATACAAAATAATATCCCCCAAAACACAAAAATCTAAAGAAGATCTAATCAACCAGAAGCACCAGCCACACACTCAACCCCCAAATCACTCGGCGTATTCGCACAAAGCACCTCCGCAGTCCCACTTCCAGCCTTCACCTCATACCCACTAACATGAACATCACAAACATCCCCCTCACTACAATTCAAATTCGAAGTATCCCCCTTATACTTCTTACTAGTTGTGCCCTTGAAATTCTTGAAATACACGTCCTCTAACGTAGCTTTGCTAGGGTTTGTAGCACAGTAATCGGCATCTTGACCATAACAGCTCTGGATTTGAATGGCGTAATCGGAGTTAGTGACTGTGACTCCATCGTAGGTTACATTTTTGACGACGGCGTTTCCGAAGCCACCGGGGTAGTATTTTATTCCGACGGCCTTGGAGGAGTTTATCATTGTGGCGGAGGAGACGTAGATGTTGGTTACGGTGTCTGTATTTGTTTTCCCGAGGGAACCTACTGAGAGGCCGTGGGAGCCGGTGCAAGTGATGTTGGTTACTGAGACGTAGTTTGCTCCTGTTATGTATTAGGTGCCATTTCTCTTTACATCGGGGAAACTGAGGAGTGGAAAATGAAGCGGTGACTTACCAGGCTTGAAAGCAACACAGTCATCTTGGTTGGAAACATTGATGTTGGTGAGAGTAACGTAACTCGCGGGGCCAACATCCCAACCATCAGTATTTTTCGCCGCGTTATCAGAAGTAGATTTCGAAGCCAGATTAATATTCGAGTAAACAATGTCCTTCGAGTTCCCTGCCGCGGAATGGAAAACATTCGGCGCATTAATGAAATCCAGGTTATCCACCGTAATACCGGTAGATTTCGTGATATACATCAACGTCGGTCTAGCATACGAACTATCTGTTGCGAATCTATCATATGCCGCTTGACCATTTCCATCAATTGACCCGGTGCCGGTGAGGGAATGGATTTTAGCGCCTGTGATGCTTTCGATTTGGAAGATGGAGCGTTTGCCTTCCCAGTAGTCGAGGTCGTCGGAGGCTTTTAGGGTTCCTTCGATTTGGAAATCGCAGTTTTTGCAGCCGGTGAAGGAGAGGGTTGTGCGGATTGAGTAGGTCGTTCCTGCGGGGATGAGGATGATTCCTCCATTTCCGCAGGATGTAAGGGCTTCTGCTATAGCGGGGGTATCATCGGTGACTTCGTTGCCGGCTGATGTCGGAGTACATGTTGCTCGTCGAGAAATTGATTGTGGGTGGAGAGGAGTCGCCAGGACATTTGAGAGATTGGTCAGAGCGATGGCGAATGGTAATAATTTAAACATGGTGAAGTTCAACTTTGAACGAAAAGTAACGAGTGACGATGAAATGGACAGTTGATGCAAGATAAGAAAACTTTCAAAAGTTCAGAAGAAAAATGATACTTGGCGGGATGGCTCCTATATACCGAAGGATTCTGATCTCGAATTTGATTGGGAAACTCTAAGTTTCCAGAATAGGAAAGAGAATGAAAGGATCTAGGGACCCCAAACCTTGCACTGATGTCCAAAAAATGGAGTCCTCTCGTCATGTGGAAGCGCGATGCGACGATAAAGAGAGTTCATCCGGAGTATAAAAGGAATCAAAAGGAACAAGAACCCCGGACACAGATCCTCCAGAGAGAATTTCAATGCGAACATGCTATCTCCCAAAAGAACAGGTCGTGAGTCCAATTCAATCTGTCGACACTTGTCCTGGGCATTCCTTGGTATCTTTCGAGGGGTAAGCATTCTTCGAAAGCCCGATACGCTGCTCCTTCAAACCACACTCCCTACCTAGAAACCATCGCAACTTCGCAACTCAACACAAACAAACTCACCTCCCAAAAGCCAAACCTCCTTCCATTCATTTTCTCTCAAACCCAAATCTCCGGGTTCTCAATACGTGCACCACTCCACGCAATCAATCCGCCACCACTTTCTCAAAAGCAGAGCCTCCCCTCCTCAAAACCACGTTTCAAAGCCCCCGTTCCCAACATCGGTCATCCATATCGGGCAATCAAATATACTTAGTCCCAGGCGTAACAGTCCATAACGGGGCCTCCTAAATAAACCCTGCTTTGCTGGGTCCCGCTATGGACTGATTCGCCTGGGACGAAGTATATTAAATTCATCTACGTTTTAGGTTTGATGTAAACAGCCTTGTGGGCCAAGTTCCCCACGGTCGGGACTTGGTTCCAGGAAACAAAATTAGGAGAGGTCTTGGCGTCCTGCTCGTGAAAACCTCGGAAAATACATCGCCCGCAACCATGTTTTCCATTGAGTGCTCTGAAAGGAAGAACGAAATTCTTGACTCCTCTTTCGTCGCGCTTGGCGATGCGTTTAAATGGCGCTTAGGGGCGAGACCAAACATTGTTTGATGGAGATTGAAAAAGCCTAGGTAGTTCAATTTTCCTTTCTCCTCCCCCTTTCTTCCCTTCCTCTCCTTTCCCTCCCCATCCTATCTATCACACATTCGTTTCTCTCTCGAAGATCTCTTCACATTTCATTCATTAAACATGCGTTTCCCATCCCTTCTTGCAGGCTCGGTCCTACTTACATTAACTCAAGGACTGGTCCTTGACAAACGCGCTGCTCGTACCTCCTCACCATCCGGATGTCTCGTCGTGCAACCTAAGGATACGGCGTCAGGAGAATACGCCACGATCGCAGCAGCGAACGCGGCGTTGGGGAGTGGCAAGACGGCGCAGTGTATTTTTATCAATCCGGGGACTTATAAGGAGCAAGTCAAAGTTTCGTACGCGGGGAACTTGACCATTTATGGGTATACTACTGAGTGGGTTTTTTCTAAGACGGAGAGGATTGAGATTGGACTGATGGGATAACAGTACTTCGAATTATGCGAATAACCAGGTTATTGTCGCTTCGTCGACATCCTCTGCTACAGCAGGAAGTCTCGATGCCAGTGCTGCCATGAACTTTGTCGGTTCCGGCGGACTAAGAGTGTACAACATCAATTTCTCCAACACTTTCGGAACGGCATCTCAAGCTGTCGCGGCAGTCACCAACGGGGACTATCAAGGTTTCTACGGCTGTCAATTCCTAGGAAACCAGGATACCCTTTATGCCAAAGACGGACAGCAATACTACAAGAGCTGCTATATTGAGGGAACCGTTGATTTCATCTTCGGAAATGCGGCGGCTTGGTTCGAGTCTTGCACCATTGCTGTAAAGAGAAGTAAGGGTGTTATTACCGCCATGAGTCGAACCACCAGTTCAGATGCTAGCTGGTACGTTTTCAACAAGTGCACTATCCAAGCTGCGACTGGCTTCGATGTCGATACTGCGACTGTCAACTTGGGGAGACCATGGAGAGCCTTCGCTAGAGTTATGTACCAGAACTCTGTTTTGTCGGATATTATCTCCGCAGCTGGATGGACGACGATGGCCGATGGTGCCACGCCGGTTTATCAGGAGTATAAGAATACTGGTGATGGAGCGGATACTTCTAAGAGGTTGTATTTGACGAAATCTACTGCGGCTGTCAGTCAAAGCTCTGTTTTGACTGGTAGTTTGAGTTGGTTGGATGCTACTTATTGAGTGGCGGTGGTGCCATTGATTCCTGTATATATTTTTCCTGTACATGTTCTTTTCGTATACATAGATATACTTTATATATTTCAAACCATGAAATTTTTGTCCATCACAGATGCCGTCCGTCTCTCCTCAAGGTTATCCTTTGCTGTGCCACAATTATGTTGGTGCCTTCAGCAAGAGCTTCGAACTGAAAGCATATCGAATAGACGGACGTAAAAGGGAGAGCTCGAAATGGCGAATGGGTTCTGGACCCCAGAGAGGGCAGTAGGAATTCTCAATCTCTGATGCGATTGGAATACAAACCCACTAGGATCTTGACGCCGCTTGGACCGCCGTGTTGATAGCTGGAGGGTTTGACTTCGCCAAATCAATTGTTCAGTCAACAAGGCTACCGCGACTCGTGATGGCTTGTCAAGTCTCATCACGAGGCCGTCCAAGACTGGAAAGACTTCGTCCCAGCCACCGGGCGCATACAATTGTGGCTTGCGGGGAAGGAGACGGGCTGCAAGCATTTGGAAGAGCAGTATATCGTCTTTTCCAGCACCAATGACAGTGCATATAGAACTTCCTCTTTGGCACGCACCAGGAGAAGCGGTGCTACCACACGCGTGGATACTCCTTAAAGGGCTAAAGGGAAATATTGTCTCCCTCGTGACGGGCCAGCGAATAAATGAACTGGAACTGGGGAAACCAGCATGTTGGAGTGTGGAGGGTCGTGGAGGCGTGGAGGCGGGAGGAAACCTGGAGACGGAAGAATTATTTTTGAAGTCAACAAGGGGAGGGGCTGGAGAAAGAGATCTGGGGTTTGGGGGCGGATGGCAGATGGCGGATGGCGGTGGCCTGATCCGGGAAGGCGGGTTCTTAGAACATCGACCTCGGCCTGGCCCTCATCTTCCAGTCTCCCAGACTGACGGGAGGCCTTGAGCTTGTTTTTTTTTCTAAATCTGACAGACAACGTTGGAACGAACTGAGCCAAGTGGTGCGGCTCAACCAGACCTGTCAGGAACCCCCTCAAACTCTCAAATTTCATTTGTTTGATTACCGGCAGAGCAAGGGCTCCAAACGAGGGTTTTGACTCCCGCAGATTAATTGATCTGGTCCGTTAGTATCTGGGGTAAGATTACCTACCCGTACTCCAGTAACTCTACACGGAGCACTCCAATCCAGGCCCACAGAGATTGGTGCGTTTTCACCGTCTTCTTGCTTTCCACGGGGCAGAACAAGAGAGGCGTGAAAAGAGGCGCCGCCTATGTCAGGTCTAGCATGTCTTCTCATTCGCGGAAGAATCCTCCCCCAAATTTCTCCGCCAAAACAGACGCCACACGAGACGTGAGGAAGAAAACATGGAGAAGATGCCGCAACTCACCAAATTCAGTCACTCCCACCTCCCTTTGGTGTGAGCAGACTCAGCAGAGATGCCCCAATCAGTTGCTATCAGCATCTTTGTGGGGTTTCCTCCGACCCCAGCCACGGGACGGGGCATCATGAACCTCGGGGATTGGCTGTTGGCGGAACCTTTGCGGACTGATTCCTGGAAGCTTGTTGGTGTTCACGTCCTGCGGGTGTGGGGAGTGTACGCCGTACGCTAATCTTCGACTGCAAGCTGTTTACTTATCTTCCACCTCCTCCTCTCTCTTTTTCTGTCTTTTTCTCGACGTCTGTTTAAGAGAGTCTACTGGAATACATTTGCATTCCAGCCTTTCCAGTCAAATCAAGACAAGCCCCGACGAACGAGGAGCTTAATTGCTTCCTCAGTTACCCCTCACGATGGTGTCGAAATCAAGAGTTTACAATTGGTATGTGCCGGCATTTTCCAAGGTCAAGAAATCGAAATCTAACGTTCCCTAGGTACATTGCCATGGTGGCAGCGGGATGTATGGTTTTATATGGTTATGATGCTGCAGTTTTCAATGCCGTTCAAGGAAACGCCCATTGGTTGGCATTCTTCAACACACCTGTACGAACACATCCCCCACCAAAGAAGAGACGAAACTAATAGCATATGTAGACAGGGAATCTTTTGGGCTTGATCAATACCTCGTATTCGATTGGTGCGATTGTCTCAGGATGGTTCATTGGAGGTCCTTTGGTGAGTTGCCTTCAAACACTTCTCAAATCATACGATTTTGCTAACAATGCTAGGCGGATTACCTAGGTCGAAGGTGGGGAATGGGAATCGGTTGTTTCATTACAATCGTTGCAACCTTCATTCAAGTCTTCTCTCCTCGCCACAAGATCGGTGTCTTTATCCTTGGACGTGTGATTATTGGGATTGGTCAGGGTATTGCCTTAACTGCCGGACCCGTATATATTGGAGAAGTTACACCCGCCGAAATTCGAGGGAAAGTCATGTCCTTCTGGCAACTCTTCTACTCGGTCGGTTCCTTCATTGCCTACTGGGTCAACTACGCCACCGCTAAACACAAGACGGTCCTTGGAGAATGGGATTGGAGAATTGTCGTCATTTTCCAAATGCTCGTCCCTTTCCTTATTATCCTGCAACTCCCTTTTATGCCCGAGACTCCGCGTTGGTATATTAGACATGGAGACCGTATCGAAGATGCTCGCAAGGCCCTACGAACAGTCCGAGACACCGAGCAAGAGGTTGAAGATGAGCTCCTCCAGATTCGCGAAGCAATCGTCTTTGAAAAAGAAGTCGTTTCCGATTCATATCTCGCATTGTGGAAAGACAAATCGATCCGCAAGCGTCTCGGTCTTGCTTTCGTCATCAATGTCGGTCAACAACTTTCTGGCCAAGGAACGCTCAACTCCTACTCCTCAACCATCTACAAGAAAGTCTTCAAATCTCTTGATACCATTAATCTTATCAACGCCTTGAACGCCACATGCGGTATTCTCTTCACCCTCAACGCCACCTGGACTGTCGATCGCTTCGGAAGAAAGTTCCTTTTCATCGGTGGCTCCATCGGAATGGCACTCTGCATGTTGATCGTCCCCATCGTCGGTCTCGAAACTCCGGATATACATGGCGGCAAATCAAATTCTGTGGGAATAGCAATTGTGTTCCTGCTGTTCTTGTTTATTTTCTTCTACAAACCCTCCTGGGGCGCGACGACTTGGATTTGGACTGCGGAAATTTTCTCCATGAACGTTCGAAGTCAAGCTGTAGGAATGTGCTCGCAGATGCAAAATGTTGCTCAATGTATCTTCAACCAGTTTTTCCCTACATTTTATGCGAATTGCGGATTGTACGTCTGCCCATCCCCTCTTCTTGCTTGCACCTACTAACAAATTTATTAGGAAATCATTCTTCTTCTTCATGACGACCAACATCCTCCTAGGAATATTCGTCTGGTATCTCATCCCCGAAACCAAATCCGTGCCTTTGGAGGAAATTGATGTCCTCTTCGGAGGCGCAAACCACACTGAAAAGGGAGGTGATTTGCTACACGTCGAGGATCCACATCACGCCCACGCCGGTGATAACACCATTCCCATCGACGATGTTCCACACAACCCCGAAAAGATATCTCCCGCGGCAAAGACACACCAAGAACTTCCAGCTAAGGAGTTGGACTTGTAAATTCGTGCGGGGGACTCATGAAAGCGGATATGATGGGACGACCCTTAATAGCTTGACATGGGACATATAGTTTGCTCGGGACGATTTTTAATGTTTTAATATATTTTAAACTAGCTGAATCTCCAAACGTGGAATTGGTGACTCTTTTCATCTATCTGAGTTGCGCCTCAATTAATTTCTGGCATGTTACGGTGGTTAGATCCACCCCTGGCTCTGTACCCTCATCTGCCGGTTAGGTGCCTACCTCGGCTAACCGGGGATCGTTCCCGGGCCCACTCGAAAATAATTGCCTCAACTCTAAAGTTATAAAACACCATCTCTTAGACTCTTACTGGTACTCTTGATTTATATTACGAATATTCTTTAGAAATGATTTGCTCAACAGGTGCAAGTTGTGCATACACTCAGCCTTATACTTCCGTGACTTCCTGCCTATTGGAGAAGGTCCTTGATTTCACCTCCAAACCATTGGTGCTGGAGAAAAGTAGGCACCTTCCTGATTAAGGAGGTACGGAGTGTAGATCGTTTCATGTTGCGATTGATATCTACTGTACATATATTTCTTCCGTCGAGAACACAACACAACTTCGTCAAGTTGCTTCAGATTTCGCAATTCTTCAGCGGCCGCAATTGGATGGGGAATGATTGGAAGATATAATGGGATTTCAATAGTTCAGTTTACGACCTGTGGTGCCTCAGCTATACACGGCTGAGTTCTTTCTTTCCGATTCTGGCGTTCACGATGGTAAGCTGGAGTGTGGTCATGCTGTGTCGTACAAATAAAAATGCCTGGACGAAATGCACGTCGTAAGCCTAAATGTATATCGAGCGGATTAATAGGGGTTAGTATGCCACACCTCGTCGCGATAAGGTTTCTTTGCTGATATATCCAAGTTGTCTAGAACAAAGTGTCCTTTCTCGCGCTCTCCCTTCTCGTCGGGAATGGTAGAGGATGTAGAGGATGCTGAGAATTAGCTCACGCAATTTTCCAATCGGAGTCCCCAATTGGCAACTTTGCAGGGAGCCCTGGTCTTTCTAGCCACACCTTCAGGATCTCTTTCATCCGCCACTTTTTGAATAGCCATATTGCACCAATTGCAGGATTACAAGCGGCTTTATGCCGTCTCGTCCCTGGTCGATCGAGTGCGGGGGAGGGAGAGTTAATATGGCATCTCGTCCCCACGTTCCCTTGATCTTTGTTCGGTCGTGGGGATTGATTCCTTGCTTTCTTGGTTTCTTCCTTCTCTTCTTGTCCCTCGACATCTTACATCCATTCGAGGTGTTTGGTGCCCTTCAATTCTCACCATGTTTCGAGCCATGTCTTCTTCTCGGTTGCTCTTGTTCTCCCTCGTCCTCTTCACCGCCCAAATCTCTGCACTCTCACTCCTCGAACTACTCAAAGCGACCCCGGAATTGAGCACGTTGTATAACCGCATCAACGCCTCCACCTACCTCACCGGATTCCTTCAAAATAGCAGTGATTTCACTCTCCTGGCGCCCAGTAATGATGCCTTTATCAAAGCGAGTGCGAGTGGGAGTGGGAATATGACGGATGATCAGTTTACGGCTTTTGTTCAGTATTCCATGTTGAGAGGCGCGTACCCTAAATTGAGTTTAGGGACGGACAGGCAGTTTGTGAATAGTAATTTGAATAATACGAATTTTGCGAATGTTACTGGGGGACAGACTGTTGGTTTGGGGGTTGGGGGAAAGGGACAGGTTGAGGTTTTGAGCGGGAATGGGACTGTTAGTGAGAGTAGTAAAAACGTAGGTTTTCTCTCCCTCGTCCTCTTTCTGTTTCTGTTTGAATTAAGAATGAAGAATGGGTATGTGGGCGGAGATCCTGACTGTGTTTTTAGATCGTTTGTGTTGGGGGTCTACTACATATTTTGGATGAGGTTGTCACGATACCTCTAAGCGCGGTCCTCGAAATCACGGCCGCGGGTTTGGAGTACTTCATTGCGATTCTGGCCAAGGGGAATTATCTTACGACCGGGAGAACCTATGTGGATCCCGTTGTTTACACGCCCAATATTACGTTTTTCATTCCGAATTCTGTAAGTTGTTCCTCTCTCTTTCCTTCTTCAGTTTGCAAGAATATTCCATCGCAAAGGAACGAAAGCGGCAATTGCACTTTGATATCTTCGCTCCCTCACGAAATAATAAGCATCAAAACTTCAGACTGGCAAATGCTAACTGTTTGCCTTCCAGCCCGATGCCCTCGCCAATTTCAACACCCTATCAAAAACAGCCACGCCCGCAGATCTGCAAAACAACTTCCTCTATCACGTCGTCCCCAATTTCGTCGGCTACAGCCCGCTACTCACAGATGGATTATCGCTCAAGACGCAAATGGGAAGTAATCTCACAATCCACGTTCAGGATGGACAAACCTATGTCAATGGTGCGAAAATCCTGCAGACGGACAATATTATCGCCAACGGTGTGATACACGTTATTGACAGGTACGCTACTTCTCCCAACCATTTCTTGTGAATGGCGCTATGTACAGCCAAGGAAGCGAAACTAACGAGAGTGAAAAAAGTATCCTCAACTCAACAAACACCACCGGACCACCTCCCTCAACCAGCGCGAACAAAAATACACCCACCAATATCGCAACCGACCCCTCATCCACCGCTCTAGTCTCCTCCCAAACCTCCACCGCCGCACCGGTTTCCTCCTCTTCAAAATCCCCCCTCGGCACCGGAGCAATAGTTGGAGTAGCCATTGGCGGGCTGGCACTCCTCCTCCTCCTCTCCGCCCTCATATTCCTCTGTCTCCGCTCGCGAAGGCAAACCCGTCGTCGCGCGTCGATAGCGCACACACCCATGGAAGGTCTCACCTACGAGGGACCAACAGGCGAAGCGCTCTACGCGAATAGGTATAAGATGACGAGGGAGGTGGGGAGTGGGAGGTATAAAGTTGAACGGGATAGTGGGGTAAGTCAGTTGGATGGGAGTCCGTTGTCTGGGGGGAGTAGTGTTATGGGAGGGCAAGGAAGTGGGATGGGCGTTATGCCATTGAGGGTTGATACTAAGGGTGCGGATAATGCGCGAGGCGGCATGCCTCCGAGTGCGCATGGGAATGAGAGGCCTGTTATTCCGCAGAGGAGTCCGAGTAGGGCGGTTGTTGGGAAGGGAGGTGGAATGTTTTAGTGTGGAAAGGGGGTGTATATAGCTAGCTAGATTACGAAGTTTTCTTTTTTTTTTTCTTCAGAGAATGTTTACAGTGAGTGAGTGAGTGAGTGATGTGAAAGGTAAGATTGAAGTTTGCAGTGCCTTAAGAGAATCCCAGCATCTTTGAGACCTATATTCATATTCTGAGAAATTCACCAACTGCAATACTTTAAGAGTGAAAATTTATCCCGAGTCAGAGATACCCCGACCCCTTTAGAAAATAATAATATATAGTACTTGACAGAATTAATAACACCTCTCAGGGACCACTAAAACATCCAGTCAAACACCCAGATTCTTTCAGCGCGAGCAGATTGCTTACATCAGAACATCCCATGCCATAACAACTCAGCACTTCATTGTTTACAAACTAAGCGAGGAATCACCCCCCTAGCCCTCACCACGAACCTCCAGATAAAAGAACAGGCAACTCTGAAGAAATCGGGAAACTAGACTTTGCGCAAAGGCGTCCATGAGAGATGCAACACTTTACCTTTGACTTACACCAAAGTAAACGATTTTAAATCGCGCTCCGAAGCCTTCCAATCATCCACCACTTCGCCATCCATGATTTCATGAAGATAACTAGCAATCGGTTGGTAATTTGTACCGATTCCTGATGTTTGTTGAAGATATATCCGCGCTGGAATTTCTCGCTTGCGGTTAGAAGATTTAGGTATAAACAGGAGTAAATAATCTTTTATAGGAGAAATATTCTGAAAGGGTAGTTGATATGTCTTTGGGATCAATTACGACATGACTGACAGACGCCATTGCTATTCGTGATTCGATTTGCCAAAGCTTGGCGGAGCACCAAATCGCGGGCGCATTGAATCATCGTTCATCACGAGACATTGGGAAGTAACTCGCGATGAACGGGGGAGGGCAAATGCCTCAGAACTTTCCTAAGGCATGTATCGAAAGTAGAAATACTGATGTCAAAGTCAACGCGCACATGATTTTTCGGCCAGACTTCAACGTAAGCATTTTTCCGTTACGATGCATTAGAATACACAATCTGCCAATGCAAGCCTTGACAGGCCTTAGGAGACTTCCTAATTATCGAGAGTGCAGTCCTCACACTTGTAGGACACAGTGGGGAAGTACTATGGAGGGGAAATCAATCTTGAAAGCTCCCTCGACTGGAACGATGTGCAAACAAGGCTGCCGTCTAACATGCGGGTCTGATGCTACACATAGAGGCGGAAATCGAGTACGGTATCCTTCAGGAGTTGTAAAGGCAAGAGTTCCATCCTTTTCCAGTCGGTGAGAACTAAAGTCTCGCTAGAACTATACACCTCGAGATGAATGGGCTGAAACATCTCTAGTTAAAGTCGAATAACTGCTCGCCTCGCCTCGCGTTCCGGTTTTGGATCGGTCAACCACTTTGGCGGAATGAGGACTTCCTCGTAATGTTCCTTGATGCTGATCGTGACCTCTTCCTTGCAATTATAATTCCGTGCAGTGCCAGCCGCTTTGCAGCTTCTAGTCGTCCCTTTCCTTCTAACGAGGTGCCGACTCGAGCAGTTCCTGGCTCGTATCGTTGTTTTCTTGTTCCTGGAATCCTCGACCGTCGGCGTCAGGCTGTGGATGACCCGGATTGGAAACCATGCTCGGATTTCCTGCGGTGGATGAGGGAGCTGGCAACGAATGAGGAAATGGAGGTGAAGGCTTTTGTAAACGGGTTCCTGTGGACGGTTAGCGCAAGCTTGTTCTTCGTATCTGCTGAACTCGTGGACTGCGCGTACGATTTGATCGCACGTCCAGAGTATGTGGAGTTGTTACGAGAGTAAGCAGCGCGGGTAATCGACGAAGAAGGTTGGGGCAAAAGAGTCCCTTGGAAGCTGTTGATGAACAGTTTTATCAACGAGTCGCAGCGTCTCAACGTGCCGAGTCCGAGTATGCATTTCCAGGCGCCTCCCCTCTTCCTGCACTGACTCTTTACCCTACGTGGTGCTTTACCCCTTCATTGTAGTTCCCTCCGGTACTCTCTGGTGGTTTACAATGACCCATAGGCGCATATATCTGTTTGGCCAACGCCCGCATCTCAGCAACACCACCCCTTCCCATCGACGATATGCCTGAGCACCCGCCCGATATCTTCTATCCATGGCGCTAATTTCCCTTGCAATCGAGTGCCGCGTATACCACCACTGACACACAGCACACCATGTTTGGTTACGGTCGACACGCCTGTCCGGGTCGATTGTAGAGATGGTGTTGGTCAAGGTTCTGCTGTTTTATTGATGCTTGAAAGGGTTGTTGCCGATAGAATTGTAATTCTTCTGTTTTAGTGGAGTGTTATAATCTTCATTCTTGTACTACTTTGAGGAACGAGCTCTTTTGTCTAGAAGTAGTAATTTAGAATTACGTGCTACCTTTGCCAGCCACCTAAATACTTCGTTATCATGCGAGAGATGTGTACGCGCTTGCGGCAAGAACTGCTTCGTTGTGGTAGGCAAAAAGAGAAGGGGCTCTCCCTCATCGCTCGTCGAGTGAGGAGGATCAAGTCGTTGTAGTGTTGTAGTCGTGAGTCGTGCCTTTCCTACTCGTCCCAAAGTGTCCCTACCCACACCATGGCTGTGCAATGAGCAACCAATTTTAAGAGTCTTCAAAAAGTGAGCACATAACTTGGTGGAGCGCTCAACTTTTGGACTTTTCTTTCCTCGAGTTCGAGCCGGGGTGCAGTTGCTCAAATTCTACGTCATCGTTAGTGTTGTGTTTTGAAAGAGACGCGCTTTCGACTCGAGAAATAAATGGAAAGCAAGCTCGATGTCAACGGACGAACGCTAAGGGTAGCTACCACACATATCATTTACTCTTCACTCTCAAACCTAACCTTGCCTTGACATCCGCGTTCACGGAGAGTTTTAAGCACAAGAGCTCATTGTCTTTTGACCGCTGAGGGTGTCGGGGGTGTGAGCTGCCAAAAAGAGCCCAAAAAATCAAAATGCGCGTGAGCCAAATATCAACCTCCAGTTTCTACAAAAAAACAGCAAAAGTAATGCTAGGACAAGGAGTCCCCCGAGCTTTGAAAACCACTATGTTTAACTATTTTTCGGTAATGAAGTATGCAATCTGACCCGGGCTGTTGGCCAGCTGGTTCTACAAGTAGACCTAGATCACAGGTTTGCGAGCACTCACCAGAGTTGACTCCAGCGACCAACGAGAACCGTTGCGCCACCGGGCAAGAAACCTGAAAATTGATTGATGGGTGTCGCTCTCTTATTTTGAAATATCAAAGAAAAAGGTGGGGCGGTGGGGAACTGCTGTTTTTGCCAGAGAGCCGACAAGCGAGGGCGGGAGGAGTTCGCAGCAATTGGTGCTCTCCGGTGAGAGTTTATATTTTCGCACTCGATGGGTGATAGAGAGCATTGGATCTTTTACTAAAAATCAAATTCAAGGGTGTTGCAGCGGGATTGAATTGATTTGTGGTGTGGTTGGAAGGTGAGGAATTGGTCGCTATTTACATTCGCCAAAAGGGCAAAAAATCAACAAGAGCCTGTCAAAAGGCAGGCGGTCTCAAAGCATGGATTATATTGTTGCTGGGACTTTCGTCCAATTCAGTTTGGCCTCGGCGGGATTTCTTAAGGTGTAAGTTTCGCTAGTCTATGACTGTCTGCAATTAGTTAACGAGAAGCAGGGGACTGCCAAACCAAGGCGAAAATCTTGATAGCTACACCCCAGCCATGGGCGTAGATAGGTTCTTAGACGAGCGCGAGGAGGTGATTGCAGCTGGCAAGAAGTGATAGGTGGAAAACTGTTGTACATCCTCGATATACGGAAAAGTCTTGAGATATGGAGTTCATGTACTCAATTTGGCTTCAGTCAAGTATGCTATCGATGGAGCCGGCAGTCCACGTACGGCATTAGTCTTCAAACACAATCGCATCTTGCTGCAAAAATTTCTTCCCTGAGTATATAGATGATTGAGAAGACAAGTATAGTGTGGCTGTTCAATTGTTGCAACTGTTTGTCGAGGCCTTCAAGTTATGTAGATAACCGACGCATCTATTAAGCGCAATTGCTTTGGAGCTTTTACACATTAAGACCGAGATAACTGTAGTATGATAAGTAATTTATGAAACAGATAAACAAGATCTTTTTAGGACTTTTCTACTTACTAATCCAATACCTTCACTTGATTATTAATTACTCGGTACCCAACGGTCGGAAACACTTAAGTTTTGCTAGAAAATGAAGATAAACTATCCGTTACTTATATTCTCGAAGAAATTGTACTTTGAGAAAGGTAATCCGTGGTAATAGTCGTTAAATGGTACTCTTTTGAGCGTAGGTCTTGGTAGCTTAACGCCTACCCCACTGCTAGAAATTAGCGACCTAGCGACTTTTATAGAAGGATACTTCATATGTAGCAAATCAAATAGAAAAGACGAGCTGAAGGAGATATAGCCACGTCTTGGCTATGGCAACTAGGTTGTTGTTGAGTATCTTGAACTGAAGCTGTCGTCGGTTTTTTATTTACTTGGTCCGGGCTCTATAGTTATCCAACTTACATTCTTGTCTCATATTCTTGCTTTAGTATAATCAAGACTCAACCACCCTTTCATATAACCAAATCTGAGGTATTCCATTTGAGACGCTTCTCGCGACTAAGTGAATTGTTTTTTCTAATGGCGTGTTCTCATCGCCTAAAACGCTTAATATCATTGACTAATACACTGATAGAATCGCCTTTCTGAGATAAAGAGAAATGATATTTAAGGAGAGCGCTAAACATACTTCCATCGAGATAGATTCTTTGATTACAAATAATTCATCTATTCAAGTATCGAGAGCGTAGACAACGGTAGTTCAAAGCAACTACGAGGCTAACTCTTCTACCTTTCAACATTTTCGCTTCATAGCTTTTTACCCTCTATAGACTATGTCCCCGAGAAGGATTCGGAAAGCGATATCGAGCCCTTCGCTATATGTGCTAAGACCCGATGAATTCTATAGAAGCTAAGTGTTATTGCTAGGCTGGAACCAGGTTCTAATCTACTACCACTTTTTCAATAACCGCTGTACTCGGGCTAATACATGTTGTATTACCATCTTTTGCTTACCGTTTCAATCGTATATACCTTTGGTTACGAAGAAGCTCCATAGGGCCAGGAATAACACTTTGAAGACGATGTAAATAAAAACATACTTCTTGTTCCCGTAACTTGCTAACAAGAAGCAGGGAGGTTGAAGCATGATTCGACTGGTGCCCCTACCCTCGGAAAGAGCAGAGAGAGTTTTGAAGGAAGAATTATGACGAGTGAAAAAGTGAGGGAATCACCGTCGCAAGTTCTCGAACTGTACCGGGGCCAACGGTTCTTGAGATATGAACCTCAAGCATGGCACTATAGGTGGCAGGTACTCAACGTACACTGCTAAGTTTAGAAACATAATTACATCTTGTTACGTTTTCCTTTTCTCGGGTATGTGATTACCTATACTTAACGAATGGCGGAGAATTATGGCGGGTGCTAACACGAATAGGCAGGTGGCTGACCTACCTTGTAGGAAATTGTATTCTAATGTATTGAAAGGAAAGGTTAAAGATTTTGTTATGTCCCTGTTAGTTACAGCGATTTATAGGAGTCTTTTTACTTTTTGTGTTTTTCTGGAGGGAAGTGACGGACAGGGAAACCACGGGAACACGTGATATGACCCTCCTTTTTACCGAAGGACGTACCAATACTATAATAAAGAACAATCCTTTCACTTCTTGAAAATTGCACATGAAATTTCTGATGCCTAGTAACTGAATCTAAGGTAGAAAGGAGGCTAGGTCTAAGAATTATCGATGTTTTCTAAGAGGTACTAAGACATCTTTAGATCAAAAAGGAAGCCGAGACTGCTTCTTGAGAAAGATAAAAGAAGTTCCATGCTTCGTTCAAGTAAAGTTGATCCTGTTAAGAGCCTCTGTCCGGAACTTATGGACATGCTTACTCTCAATTCCCAAACCACAAGCATGACCCACACCTTTTCCAATTAGAAGAGTCCTCTCATCCAGTCCCCCGCCACTTCGGCTGAATGCTTAACTTTCCAAACTAGTAATAGCAGAAAAATAAGTGGCCCCTAGTTGGATAAGCGGGAAATAGACGACATAATCACCTAGCTAAGCACCTAGCTGAATCACCAAAGCTTATTTGCAATAAGAAAAACACCTGCCTAAAGACGTCTCTTTCCCTGTGGCCACAAGTATATTCTCATCTATAAAAACTCTTGGCGTAAGTTTCTACTATTTTGGGCTGAAAATCCCTCTGTCCTGAGGAGAAAATCGATAGTAAAGAAGGCTATATTAGTAAGACTTATCTTAGATAAACTATTTAAGCATCTGCAACTGAAACAGCTTTGAAGACTCATGGTTAGTATGAATATATAGCTATTTCCTTCTCTCATTTCCAAAATACCACTTCGGCATAACACAGCAACACATGTTACAACAGACACCCGAGACCTATAACTTTTCAAATCAAAACCGAGAATATGGCAGCACTAATAGGGTAAGCCTTGACCGCATTGGATGTCTTTTTGGGGGTGGTGACGAGCCATCCGCCGCAACCGAAGCAGAGGCTGCAGCAGCCATTCAAGCAAACCTCATCTCCCAAGGAGAACTCGACGAGGAGAAGAAACAAAATGCCGCTGAGAACCCTCAAGCCAAAGCAGAGCTTGACGAGACTGCAGCGGATAATAAAGCGGATAACGCCCGAGAGGACAAGGAGCAAGCGAATTCCGAGGACCAGAGGAAGATTGAGAATGCCAGGACTGATGTAGAGATTGCGAGGGATAATGCTAGGGAGGATATGTAAGTATGAGAGATGTGATGTTGCGGAAGAGGTGAAGAACGTGTAACTGACGATTGTGATTTTATTGATAATACGAGAGCGGATGATATGTTCAAACGCGGAGAACAGAACGATTTCAAATCTCCGGAAGAACTTTTTGGAAAACAGTATGGCTGCTATTCGAGACATGACGATGAAGCAGTTCAACATTTTCATCGTCACCAATCAAAATAGTGATGCGATAAAGACTCCACTCAAAGGGTATACCCCTCCCCCTGTTTGGTGTTGAAATGTTTCCTAGTTGTTTTTGACAGTCGTCTTACGCCTATGAAGCTCGGGAGCTGAAGTCATGGATGGCGAGGTAATCAACTACGAAGCTTACGTCTTTGATGAGGGAGAGTCTATTCGGACTGGTGATGCTATTGAGGATGATAATATGAGAAAGGACTCGATGATTTGGTATCCTGATGATGCCAAGAAGGATGTGAGTTCATTTCTACCGATTCTACTTTAGCACGTTGACGCCGATAATCCATCTTCTAGTACCATGATGCTGCTGATGGCGATCCTGCTAGACGTTACTTCCAATTTTTCGCCCAGCAACGAATAGATCCTCGGCTTTTCCCAAACTTGAACGAGTTACAAAAGAACGATAAAGGGGGAGTTGATGGTGTGGACCGAAATTATGCGAAGAATATCGATGAGGATGGCGCTGAGAAGAGTGGGGATGAGGATAAAGAGGTAACAACACTTTCTTATCCCAGGTCAGACTTTGAGTTGAACTATACTCTCTTATTTGAAGTTCTAGGATGACGAGGAGGAACCTGAAGAAGAAGAAGAAGAAGAAGAAGAGGTATTGAATAGAGGGGACTTGGAACGCCTAGATTTCTTACATGTAACATTTACTCCCCACCACATTCAATCCAAAGTTAATACATTTTTCTATCTAAAACTCGCTTTATTAATTCTCTCCACAGCTGACCTAGGACTGTCTATACATCATTGCTTAAGGGGCAGGCAAAATATTCTTGCTGGAGTGATAGCATTTTCACATATGAATGTTACTCTTGAAATGAGGATTTAATTTACGCAAAGGGAGACAAACCCGAATGACGAAATGTCATTAGTCCCGTCATTGAACTGGGAAGACTTCAATCGAAATCTCGCTTCGCTCCCTGCCTCCCATTACAAACCACAAGGCCTCCGAGAACTGAGAAGAAAAGGGGCTGGAGACAGATCACACATGAGAGCCGCCACCTAGTGTCACTCATTCTCCACATTCGATAGTTCACATTTAAAGCTTATATTGACGTTGAGATAATTCTATATTGAACGTAAACCAGAAATTACTTCTTTGGGGGAGCATCTACCAAAGTGAGACTTTTGAATTCCTGGCTCCTCGCGAATATGCCCGCTTCAAGTTGCAGTGAAAGTCTCCCATAGTAGATATGTGTTGGGGAGATCCAAAGTCGGGTTGCTAAGATCTCGTGGCTGGCTACACACAATAAGAACCTCAAAAGGAGGCAGGAACGGCTACGTCGAACCATAAGGAGTTTCCTGGAAAGATTTTCCTACACATTTCGTGTTTTAAAACCCACCTCTCAACGGAAGCGAGGGAAAATCCAACTAGTAAGTGTAGGATTTCCTCGAGGATTCGGTGATTCTTATGTCTGAGCCTGAAGGTTGGCGCCCATATTTGAGAAGGCTTCAGGAGCAAAAACATTAACTTGAGAGTGCTGTTAGGCTCGAAAAGCCTGCGTAGGTGCTAAAAGGACTTTTCTATATCCTGGCTTTCCAGAGAATTTGCCTTAAGTTGCACCTTTAATGTTTCCGTCGCTAAGCAAAGCGATTGGGGAGGGCCGAGGGGCTATGGATTCCGGTCGCTCCTTCCTTACACTAAAAAAACAACTTAAGAAGGCAAGAACGATTATTGGAGGTTTCCAAGACTACTCTGGAAGTCTTAGCTACCATTATCAAACGCTGCATAGCTGAAACTTCCCTAAAACGGCATCTGAAAAATTGGGACTTGACGATTTTTTTTTAAACCAGCGTGGATTGTGAGATGATGTAGAAATTCTGTAAGAATTCTGCTCTGTTCCTGCTCTGCCGTACCTGCCAATGAACTTCTGCGCCTAGCTTGTCTTTAGCGCACAACGCTAAACCGCTTTCTGCTTTTCCAGAGTTTTGTTGCATATCGCAGAAATGTTCGGGGGTTGGCCGCGACACGACAATCAAGTTCGCAACCAGATATCTCAACAACAACGCATTAAAATAACGAGCCGCTGGAGCGGTGGGAGTAAGTGACTCTTTCTGCTGCAATCTATATTTTTTGTATATTTTTCCGACTACGTTATGTCGTGATATACGTTGCTATAAAAACTTGAGCGTGTCGGTTCGATACCAAGAGGCCACCTTCGCATGGCTGCCTCAGGCGCTCAGGCTGCCTAGCAAGTGCACTCTTCACAATTCCCTTAGTTATTCTGTTTTCTCTCCAACGACAGTAATATGATTACAATGTTCGTCAAGGGGATGATGGTGGAAGTTGAGAAGATAATATGATTTGCTACCGCGTTCACATAGAGAAGGAGAACATAGGTGCGCTTCGCATTGTTTTTCTTTTTATTAAGAATCCACTACTAGACCTAGGCAAGTTTCAAAAAGCCGAATTCCAAGATAGATAGACGACCTGGAAAAGAAATACTTCGTTTCTTTAAGAGAAAGCAAATAACAGAGCAGAGAAACACTTGTCTATCTTAAAGAGGAAAGAGAGTTAATATAGACAGTTACCTAACTACTTAAATTTAGTTCCGTCCTAGAACAGTCCTCTAGCGGTTTCAATACTAGACAGGATAACTTTTCTACGACCGCTCGTCGCTAAGACACTTCTTAACTTAAATTATCCTTAGACAGTTTATATATAAAGAGAGTCTTTTAGAAGTAGGATTAACTATTATAGTCTCTATAAAGAGATTATACTAGGACAGTCTAGTTAATCTAAGACTATTCTAGAACAGCTTAGTTAATCTAAGAACGTCTTAGCTTAAGAAGCAGAGGTACGTATAAACCTGTTTAAGTACTTAGTACTGCTTATAGAGTCTTAATAAATCAATCGTTTCAGCGAAAGTTTATACGTAGACTTCTTATAAAAGTGTTAGTAAGTGACACTTCTCTAAAATTAATAGTCGGTAGAGATACGGCAGAGCTGTACTTAGTTCGTGCCTCTCCTAGAGAACTATCCTAGAACTGTCCTAGGAACTGTCTAAACCACTTCAGAGAGTCCTCTTTAAAAACTATCTAAAGATATTAAATAGACCTAATATAAAGACTATTAAGAGCTATCTTACTTTCTTAAAACTATCTAAATAAGTCTACTATCTCGATAAGTATTTAGTCTAGAGAGTAGTCTAAGAGAGTTATTTAATATACTATAATTTATTTTTAGGATTATATAACAAATAGTCCTAGGACCGTCTATTTCTCCCTCTCTTCCCCTTTAAGGTAAGAGCTGTCACCTCCTAAGTTCTTGCTGACTTAGGAGCTTTAGAATGCAGTCTCATTTTGTAAGGCTTCCATTGTGCCTGCCTTTGTAGATTTTCTGAGTATCGCCGAGGCCGGGGACTGAAGTCAGTCGCTGCTTCCTCGCTATAGGTACAGAAAGACAACGAGAATAACCGAAGAAGGCAGGAACGATGAACGTGAGCCCCAAGTGCTTCCCGGGACCCCGCCTTCGGGTACTCTCCTTTCTCTCCATCTCACATCAACAACCAGTTTTGGAAAAGTACCATCGAGCAAGTCCTTAGAAGCTAGCATCATAAACTCCAATCCACACCAATACACCGTTTCACACATTCAGCACAATGGGAACTGCTTTCTCGTACTTCGCTCCCAACTCACAAGCGGACTTCGAAGAGAAGCCAAAAGTAAGCGTGTTTTCTTGGTGATCTCAGGCAACCCGGGAACTCACAATCTTATTTTCAGTTGATCCAACGTGAGGTTGTCGAGCGGTACAAAGAATTAGTGAGGCAAGGCGGCTTGAACTTGTCTGATATCGATCTCTTAACTCACCTTTTGAACCTCCTAAGTGGTGAGTTACTTTAATCCCACGTCCTCAACCCTAACAACTCCTAACCACGCTCAGAGCCTTCAAACCTACAATTCAAGTCCAACTTCTGTACAGCAGCCTCCGAGGCTGTATTAAGGCACAAAACCACGAAACATACCATAGTACCAGCTCCCGCCAGAACGTCGCAGAGATTAGAGGACCCGACTGAAAAGGCAACATGCTTCGCAACTCCCGACTACAAAGCCATCGCAATCTCAAATCCACAATGGCGATGGACACACGATGAATGCGTCAGCTGGATCAAAGCATGCCTGGTCCACTACGGCGGTTATCGAGAACTCGAAGCAACATCGTTTGCCTCCCAATTTCACGGCTATGGCCCGTCGCTCTTGATTACATCGATGGATGAATGGTTCGGGTGGTTGCATAATGACGGCATCAGTATCGGTTATCATCTCCATGATACTAGACATAATGAAGGGGGTCTGCCAAAAACCAAGAAATGGATAGAGGATGAATGCAAGGAGGACAGGGAAAGGTCCGCTGTCAGAGGCCGTGAGAAGCGGGAAAAAGCATTCGAGACGTTGGGCTGGAAATTGGAGGACAACCGGCCAAAATTAAAGATACCAATCGAAAGCTGCCCCAAGAATAGCACAAAGGAAGGCGAAAACGACAAGAATTTCCAGAGGCATGAACACAAACGCAAGAAAGAAACTCAAAGCGACTTGAAACACAGCACGAAGGAAGGCGGACACAGCGATACATCCGAAAGTTATGCACAGAAATTCGAAGAAGAAATCCAAAGCAGCCTGAAAGTTAGCACCACGAGGGAAACTCAAGGCGGAAAGGGAAGTGAGTACGAAAATCATGAACAGAAAATCAAGACAACTCCAAGCGAATCAAACTACAACAAAAACAAGAAGATGTGGGATGCATACAGCCCAGAGCTTCCGAAAATAGCCTTTCGGATGCTAGCTCAGGAATACAGAAAGAATCCAAAGCAGGGAAGTGAGAAGCAAGTACAACCTGACTCAAACTCGAAAGACCGGAACGTCTTGGAAGACTCAAATGATGCAAATGATTCAAAGGATAAAAATGGCTCGAAAGACGCCCGGGGTTTGAACGGCTCGAACAATTCGAACAATTCGCAGGACTGGAAGGATTTGAGCGATGATTCAAAAGATAGTGATTGGGAGGGAAACTGGGAGGTAGATGCATAAATAGCTGACGCTACGCTGTACCAACAATTTTTATAGTAGCGGGAATTCTTATGAGTATTCAACAGTGGAATTTCATTCTCATTATTACCCTGCAACTTTGAGGGCCTTCTCACATCTTCTTAGCCAACTTAAATGGGGAAGGAAAGATTCAATGTCAAAAAGTGCCTTCTGGCCTCAATACGAACAGTGTATTAAATGAGTAGGGTAAGGTGGAGTAATAACCTGTTGCTCTGCTTTACCTACTTTGAGCTATCCTGGTAAGCGTCAAGTAATTGAGTAATTACGGAGTAGATTGGTAGGCTGCCAAAATCCCGGAATGTATAAGCACATCAACAAAAACACAATTCTAGACAGGGCGATCTACACCTCTGGGATCGTTTGGAAGACCTAACTAGCTTCTAAGCCCCGAGAGAGCCCTCGGAAGCGCCCTTTAAGGAATAGGAGGCTACAGTCTCATACCTTGGTAGCGAGTTTTGTCGGCATCTCACCATCCATAGCTTACAACTATAAGCCACGCTACGACGAAATATTATGTATTCAACATCTACAGAACCTACCATTTATCAACCTCGCCTGGCTGGGGCTTTTGTACACGAACGACCTTATCGGGATTCAACAAGCATAGTGGATCGAAAGCCAGTTTCAGCTATTGCAAAGTCAGTAAAGTTCCTCACAGCCATCATTCCGGAATGTCAAAAAAGAGGGGGATTCAAAACATACCCTTCTCATAGCATCCACAGTTCCCACCCCCAACTCATGCTCCAAATAATCCCTCTTCACCAACCCCACCCCATGCTCCCCCGTAACCGTCCCCTCCATCTCAACGGCCATCTTAACCATCCGATGAACCACCTCCTCGGCCTTCTTCCTCTGACCATCATTATAAAGCATAATAGTATGGAAATTTCCATCTCCCACATGCCCTACTATCGCAGCTCTCATCCCACTCCTCGCCAAATCCCTCTGCGTCTCCTCAATAATATCCGGTAATCGACTTATAGGAACGGCCACATCCCCAGTCCACACATGATCAGAATCGTTTTCTTTAGTAGCCATGACGGACCAGAGGGCTTCTTTTCGAGCGGACCAGAGCTCGGCTTGTTCCTGTTGGGTCTTTGCGAATTCGAAGGTTTTGGAGCCAGAGGTCTTGGCGAGTTTCTGGACGATGGAGACTTGTTCTTTTACAGCGTTGGGGGTGCCGGCGAATTTGAAGAAGAGGGTCGGTGCTTCGGTCCAGGTTTTGTCTGTCATTCCTGCGGCGTTGATGCAGTACATCATGTAATCGTCTAGGATTTCGATTGCGGCGATTGGGACTCCCTCGCTGACGACTTTGGATACGCAGTCCGCTGCTTGTCGGACGCTGCCGAAAGAGCATACTGCTACGCTGGTGGTGTTTGGTTTTGTGGTGACTTTTAGGGTAGCTTCTGTGACCAGTCCAAGGGTTCCTTCACTACCGATGAAGATCTTGGTTAGGTCATATCCAGCACTGCTTTTCCTTGGTCGTTGACGGGTTTTGATAACTGTTCCGTCGGCAAGAACGACTGTCAAACTCAACACCCATTCCCTCATTGTTCCATATCTGTAGGAATTCGTTCCACTACATCCCGTTCCCACCATGCCTCCAATCATAGCACCTGGTCCTGGATCCGGAGGAAAGAACAAGTTATCCTTCGCCAACTCCTGATTGAGAATCTCCCATCCCACAGCAGGCTGAACAACCACATCCATATCCTCCTTATTCAGCTTCAAAATACTTCCCATCCTCCCAAAATCCACGCTTATCCCGCCTCTCGTCGTAGCAAAGTTTCCTTCTAAACTCGTTCCCCCGCTATATCCAGTAACCGGGATCTTCCTCTTATGACACACCTTCATAATCTTACTAACCTCCTCCGTAGTACTAGGATAAACAACCATAAAAGGCTGTTCCCCTTCTGCAGCAATATGCGAGGACCAATTACTCCCAGCGTGATATTTTAAATCCGTGTCCAGGGTAGAAACATGTTCCTTCCCAACAATGGATACGAAATCCGACCAAGCAGCTTCCATGTTCGAACCAGAGGTATTATATTTCGGCGCCTTGGTGGCAAGGAGGGGGAGGGTACTAGCATCTGATGTTTTGGGGACTGAGACAGTTCCAGCGTAGAAGGCAGTAATAGCGATGAAGAAAGCAGCTGTTTCTAATTAGCACAATCCATTCAATTCTCCCCAACCCATTCATAAATCAATAGCCATGGTATAGGGGCAGGAAAACATACCAAAACTCATAGCCAACCCCTTCCCACCCCCCGCCTCATTCCTCAACTTGGAAAAGCGTTCACGGTCAGCTTTTTCCCTCTGCAACCGTAGAGCAGTACTCGAATACAACTGTCCACTAAAACTCTTTCCATGCCCCTTCTTCTCAACCTTCTCCGTAGACTCCCATCTTATCTGCCGTCCCGCGGCTCTCCGCAGACATGGTGTGTTGGAGGTGGAATTGCGCAGCGCATTTAAGGCGGACGAAGGTATTCTCTTGGTAAAAGACATTGTGGTGAAGATAGCTTGCTCGATGTAGCTTGAAAGATTGGACTATACCATACAGATCGCGAAGTCCATTGATTATCAAGCCGGAAAATTCGTAAGTGGGAAAGATGCTGGGGTTTTATTTCGACATTGGATGGGATGCGTTTTGGTGGTTGACTGTACGCCCTGCAAGCCTAGCTCATTGATATTGAGGTGCAGGGCAGGGGCAGCGAAGGGTCGCAGCAGCTCTGGAAGCTCTCCACAAATTATGTGCACGCCATTGATGCTTCAATTGCCCAATTGTCAACCATTTTCCAATCAGATTCACGAAAATAGGAGCAAAAATGGAGACGTCAGTTCATGTTCATGCAATTACTATTCTTCATAATCACCTACGCTACTAATTATTCATCGTCCTTATCATCAGAGTAACTCCACCCTATCATCCATTCCAGGTTGATATTTAAGGATCGATGAATGAATAAATCCCAACGCCTGAACCTCCGCGTAGACCACTTTTCAGCAAAGCCAGTCCCTGAAAAGGTGAGAGAAATGTACATTCCAATACACCATTTTTGCCCTCAGTCTAATCCTTCCATGCACCAACAAGTTCGACAGCAAATGTGGGCTTGACGCCTTGAATCTCCGCAAGATAAGCGCCCAACTCATCATCCTGATCAATAGCAATTGACAGCTCTTGTCCGTTGGCTTCCTTGATAATACCTTCAATACGAAGAGCAATAGTTCCAGGATATTTGACTGTCGCCAATTGTCGAAGTTCCTCGACGGAAATAGAGGTCAGGGTACTAAGCCACATTCTCGCGTTGGTCTGTACATTGGAGTTTGGGTGAAGTCGGAAGAAGAAGGGAATCGAAGATGGAGGCGGGAAAGCTTGAGCCGCTTGAGCATATTGTTGATCGGCGTAGTCAGAGAATTGATTGGCCATGCCATGATTTGGAATACCACGGTTCATGAGACCTGGATCGTTAGCAGCTGCGAGCAAAAGTGACGGGTCAATCTGCATGCTGTTATGATCAACCAAATTTTGATTGTGTTGAGGAGGTGGGGGTGGTGGTTGGTGTCGAATTTGTGCTTGGGCACGTTGCATTCCAGCTAAAGCACGAGGAGGGATCTGAGGTTGAGGAATGGGAGTAGCTTGTGCTTGAGATGCTGCTTGAATGAGAGCCGCATGAGCGCTGGGATGGAAGCCGTTTTGGTCCTCAGCTTGGTGATCATGTGGTTGATGGTCTTCATATGGGTTGGTTGGTGATAGCTGAGATGGCTGCTCTGGCGCAGTATATTTCGAGTCGAATTTCTTCTTTCTCGTGGGGTCTCTCTTGGTCTGGTCGTCTCGTAAACGCTTCATGACATCTCTGCACAATACTTCCATTGCCTTGACCTTCAGCTCATGTTTGGGATCAGCGTCTCCTGGAGCAAGAATCTCTTGTAGAAGGTTGGAATTACCAATCCATTGAGCTTTCAACTCCTTCCAATGTTCCTCACCCGCCTCGAGCTTGCTTGTGAAATGATCGGCCTTCAAGACCTGATAGAAAGCATTTCGAAGTTGACGAGATTCCTCTGGGTTGATTCCAAGAGCATTCTTGGCCTCTGCAATTGTCATACGTCTTTCCAAAGTTCTCATTCTCTTTGTCACATCGCTGCATACGACATCGAGTGCTAGCTTCTTCGCCTCCAAATTCTCTTCGTTGGCCCAGAAGACGCCTTGTAAATGTGGACTTTCTTGAACAAGTCGGTCCTTTGCAGCCTCCCATCGTTCGGGGCCAGCAATTGTCTTCTTGATGATGTCCGCCTCTTCGCAGATTCTTTGGAATCGAGAACGGATGTCCCGATAGAGACGGTTGTCCAAACTCAAGAAAGCCTTACTCTCGTCGATTGTGGTTTCAGAGGGGAATCGTGGGGGTCCAGGCGGATCAGCTGGCAGGCCAGCCCAGCCTCGTGTGCGACGGCGACGCTTTCGAGTAGCCCACCGTTCGGCAGACTCAGCTTGAAGCTTCTCCAGTCGCTCCTGTCTCTTTTGCAACACCTCGGGACTCAAAGGAGGAGAGTCGGCTCTTCGAGGCTTCGACGAGGAGGCTTCTGTCATTGTCATATCTTCCATCCCTTCATCCGCATCGTCCTCACCTTCTGCGTCCTCCATCTGTCCATCTGGGTAGAGAGCCTGTTGGAGCTGATTGATGACATCTTGATCCGAGTCGCGCTTCTTCGTCTTCATGCCATTGGGAACTCTGAGTAGCCATCGATTCTTAGCTCGTACCCGCATCAACTCACGCTCCTTGATGTCGAAGCCCTCTTCGTTGAGGGTGCGAAGCATCTCCCGCTGCGAGGTGTTGACGTCCCATAGTTCTTTAACGCGTTGCACGAGGGCGGCATTTTTGTGTGCGGGGTTTTGTTTTGAGGGGAAGTCCCATCTCTTGAACTGGGTTTGAAACGCACGTTTGCTGTGAAGTGATGAGTTTCGTCGTCCGTAGTCTTAGTTGTACGGTGAGGTACGTTTGGCTGGCTGCATACCTTGGGGCAAACTTGAGTTCCTCCTTCATGTATTCCATGATGTCCTCAAGGGATTTCTTCTCTTCAATGTACATCCGATAACATATTTCTTCCTTGTTATCCCAATCGTAAACCATCTGGAGGGTGTTGCACCCAAAGGCGACTTGAATTGGGGATTTGATATTCAGGGTCAAGGTGGTTCGTTCTGGTGACCGTTCTGGTGACCAGAGTCGAATTCGTTGATCGGCTACGTTGACCTGCAGACCGATTTGGTCATCTTTGGTGAGGGGCCTGGATGTCTGAGGACCCACAATTCAAAGTCACGTGAAACGCCCCTGTCCTCTTTTCAAAGTTTAAGGTTGTGTGAATTTCAGAAAACTACGATTTACTTTTGTCTTGTTAACTACCTCATTGTTACAAAACTGGTACCTAGGAGCAACAAGCAATTTTAATACTTAGGTAGGCACGACTTGATGGGCCCCGTCGGGTTGGTTTGCTAGAGGGAGCCAGCTTTTCGCTAGTCCTAATATAGTGCGGAGAAGGCGGTGTGTCGAGGATTTATCCTGGTTTTCTTTTCTACCAGAAGAATTCCAAATCCTCGCGACATTGACAAAATGGATATACTTAAGCTCCTCTCGAGGTCAACAAAATCAATCAACAAGTCTTCCTCTACTGGTAATGCAAGGAAGCTTCCATCAGCCGGTATCTCTGCGAACCCCCAATTATATCACGATGCGACACCAGAGTCAAGAGGAAAGAAGAGGAAGCGGGGTGATGGAAAGTCTGGAGCGCAAACAGAAAAGCAGAACGAGGAGGACGATGGAGAGGCGATCAACTTTTTCTCCACGAAACCTGCAGACCCAACAAGTCAGACGAAGAAGAAATCTTCCAAACCCGATTCCCCATCGAAAATCGCACCCATCGAAAGCGCTGCGCCAATACCAACGAAGCTATTGGATGAAGGAGAATGCAAGCAAATCCTACGGTCGCATCGTCTGAAAGTTACGCTACTCCCATCAAATAAGCCGGTTGAGAAGAAGAGCAAAAAGTCAAAGAAGAATAAAGTCAGCAAGAAAGATGTAGTCAAGAAGCCCGAGTTTACTCAAATATACCCACAACCATTGACAAGTTTCGGCGATCTGAGAAGTAAATATGGCATATCAGGGCGAATGGCGGATAATTTGGCACAGCAAGGATATAAAATTCCAACTGAGGTACAGATGGGAAGCTTGCCTCTTCTACTACAGCCGAAGGTAGCCCTTGGGGAAGAAACCGATCTAGGAATATTTAATGGACCCGAGAATATCAATTTATTATCTGTCGCGCCAACTGGAAGCGGCAAGACTTTGGCGTTTTTAATTCCAGTCGTCAACGAAGCTATGCAAAGACGGAGGAAAACCGAAGAAAAGGGCGGACACTGTCTAGATGCCATAATTGTGGCGCCAACGAAAGAGCTTGCAAGTCAAATTGTGAACGAAGCGAAGAAACTGAGTCTGGGAACTGGAATCAAGGTTGTAGGAATGAAGAAAGGAATGAATATTGTTGGAGATCAAAACTCAGAAGAGGCAGAAAGCTCGAGTGGTAGTGAGGAAGATGAAGTGGGGGAGAAATCTGGAAAGAAGAACTCTGCACAACCTGTTCCCAAAGCGGATATCTTAGTCACAACTCCTGGACTTTTACTGTCAGCTGTTACGGTTGGCACTGAGCACACGCCATTACCCACCGTCAAAACACTGGTTCTAGATGAAGCAGATGTACTTCTTGATCCGTTATTCAGAGACCAAACACTCGGAATATGGGACTCCTGCACGAATCCAGACCTCAGAGTGACTTTGTGGTCAGCAACTATGGGCTCAAACATCGAAAGTCTGGCCTCATCTGCAATACAGTCTCGGCAAGAACGTCTCGGACTCTCAAACGAAGCCCGTACAATCCGTCTTGTCGTGGGTCTCAAAGACTCCGCAATCCCAAATATAACCCACAAACTTATCTATGCCGCCACCGAGCCCGGAAAACTCATCGCTCTCCGACAACTCCTCCATCCAACCGCCAAAACAACCGACACCATCCAATCCCTCCGTCCCCCCTTCCTAGTCTTCACACAAACCATTCCTCGTGCTGTCGCTCTTCACTCCGAACTCCTCTACGACATCCCCGCCGAAGCAGGCGGCTCCTCACGCATCGCAGTGCTCCATTCCGACCTCTCCGACTCAGCTCGAGACCACGTAATGACCCGTTTCCGAGATGGCGAAGTCTGGATCCTGATCACAACCGATATCCTCTCCCGAGGCGTAGATTTTCGGGGTATCAACGGAGTGGTAAACTATGATGTCCCTAATTCAGGAGCAGCATACATCCATCGAGTAGGCCGAACTGGGAGAGCAGGCAGAGATGGGGGTGTAGCTGTGACGTTCTACACCAAAGAAGATATCCCTTATGTCAAGAATATCGCAAACATCATTGCGGCTAGTGAGAAGCAGGCTGGTTTACCACCTTCAGAGGCGAGTATGCAGAAGTGGTTTTTGGATGCGCTACCTACACCTACGAAGGAAGAGAAGAAGAGATTGAAGAAACATGGTGTGGAAGCTAGACGAGGGGGCTTGGAGAGGTCGGAGGGCAAGGATGGGAAGGGGAAGAACAAGATGCAAATCAGTACTAAGAGTGGGTATGAGAGGAGACTGGAGCATAATCGCAAGGGGGCGATTCAGGGGAGTAAGAGGAGGGTGTTGGCTGAAGCTGATACTGGGGTTTCTGTCCCTCCTGATACTGGGGAGGAAAGTGAGTGGGGTGGGATTGATGAGTGATGGGATACTTTCTAGAATTTAGGAAATAGACTCTAGATTCGAAATATTGACAGAGTAAATGTAAATGCCTGCCTTGAATGAATACCACCTCTTCTTCCTAGCCGAGCATTTTACCATCATACTGCCCCTCAATTGGTTTGCTCGTACTCATGACTCTCCTTTTGACCCCCAAATGTACAATTGATGGCTTATTCGACACTTAATAGCTTACTCGACAGGCAAGGACGGTTGACCTTCCCAGTAGCTTTAGAAAGATGGCAAGGGAGGATATAATAACCTTCTGAAGCGTCTAACAGTTCGGAATTTAATCGCCCATAGAGTTTTTAGTCTACTGTAGACTAAAAACCCTCAGCAACAAAATACGCACCTCCGGCCCAAAGAGGGAATAGAGGAATAAGTGACACGTGAGTGGCATCAACATTCTACCAGCCACCCATCATACCACCACCATGCCACCAGCTTACTAGTAGCTTACTCTTGGCTCACACGTGGCTTACTTACAAGCTTACTCACAAGGAGTTAGACAAAAGGAGGGTGAGGATATCAGGGTTCACAGCCTTCTGAGCCGGTGTTCGGAGGAGGCTTGGAATAAGAAGACCCAATGAATCTAAATATCCTAGCCTCCTTGAATAATTAAGATATTTGTCTGAGAAGATTTGGGACAACGAAGAACTATGAGTTCTTGTTATCATTCTAAGTCTTCTGAAACAATTATTATCTTCTCAAACAATCACCATATGCTGAACAGTTCTCGATTGTTATTAGCGTGAAATGAACCAAAAGAAAAGAAAAAATGATGACGTAGGATAAGATAATTCTCAAACCATTCTGATCCTTTCTTTAGATATTAGAAAATAGTTTTAATTCTTTCAGTATAAAGTACTCGACATTTAATGGCCCACTCGACATTAAATAGCTTACTAGCTCCTATTTTTAATCCCTTAACATAAATTGACTTACACCGCAATTAATAGCGTATTATTTGCCCCTCTACTCTTCGAGTTACTGTCTCCGAAAATGGCACCTGGTGGTACCTCCGGTCCTCCCCTCAGCTAACCAAGGTCATCAACGAAAGAGTTCAACAGTTACGACGGAGGAAAGGCATATGCAAACCCATGGTATTAGGACACATAATACCCATGTCAATAGAAGGTCATGTCATCTATCTTTAGAGGTTTTGTTGCATTTCGCAATTTACATCTCCTGATAATAGCTCGCCTATGGTTTTGGAGATTGGTTTATTAGGTGTTGATATCCCTGGTCATGGGAATATTTCTAACCACCACAACATTTATCCAGAGACCCGAGCACTAATTCAAATCACTTACTTTTGTTGAGAGTGATGAAAGCGTTCCGGTCAAAGTAGTCACTTCTGAAGGTAACCATTTTATTATTCACTCGTCAAGCTAAAGACATTTCAAGTACTCACGCTTTCCTCCCTCTTATAAATAGTTCTCCTCTTCAAAGTCACTTTTCCAGCGCTGTTTCAAAACTCAAGAGATGCTGATAAAACTTGTATCTCCTCGTCAACCTTCCTTAATCGCTTAGCTACTTTCCCAACTTTACATTCATTCCACCTATTATAAAAACAAGCAAAAGAGACAACCAAACCCATACACTAGCATGGTACCCTAGCATACTCGACAGAATAGCATTTAGCAAAATGATCTGCGACTTACCCGTGACCAGGTTTTGGCCCCCAAGCGTTACTTGGCTTACCCGACAAATAGCAGCTCACCCCAGTTACACAAAAAAGTGTACCTCAGTCCTCGACCCCGTCATCAATTGAAACAGGAGATCCACCAAATAATAGAGGTGCAAAGTAAATAGTTCAGCAGTTATGAATGAGAAAAGTGAGGCCCAAAGTCTTACCTTAATCGTAATATTATTCTTGATAAGATTATAGGAACACATCGCAAATCTCCACCAAATCACGCAACGGGATTTCATGTGAGAGCTCGCTTAACGTGTCAAGAGTTCCCCATCGTGAGATATCGACTGGAGGTCACTCAACGACTAGGATTTGGAGATAGAAGCGGGTCTAGGTTACTGCTGTGATTTTCCTTCTTAACATAGCGTTGGAAACCATTCTGAATCAAAGCAGTGTACGAACTCGCGGTGGCCAACTGAGTACCGGTACTCGGAACCCTCGAGTTTTACTACTACAGAAGCAACGCCGTATGGCAGGTTGGGATTTTCCCAGCAAATATATTCCAAGGTTCCGTCTAGCTGTTCGTTTTGTTTTCACTCAAACACAAAAGGCCATCAAAAGCACTTGAGCACTTGCGAAGACGTGGAACAAAGACAGGTAGGCTGACATTGTGGTTACCTTCTTTCATAATGGAAACCATGTTTCCGCAAATACAATCAGCCGTCCAGACACGATAGACTGGAAAAGTCAAGTAAAAAGGCTTATCATTGCGTGATGAGCTACATGATCTATCTAAGCATCGCTATCCTCAATGAAAACCTTCCATGCCCACTAATGATTCAACACGTTTAAAAACTCCTCCCAAGCTTCGCCATCAAACACAAACGCCTTCTAACACATACTATGCTTATCAACACATATTCCCGGCTAAACAAGCAAAACAGCACATGAAAAGAAAGGATACAAAACAGACTGTGGAGTATTAAAGTGCCCCGCTATGGCAAGCAATGATTGAAAGAATATCCGGACAGACTGGATAATCATTCTATCGATGGACTTCTGTTGAAGAATCGATGGTCAGATTCTCAACTGAAAGGTCGAGTGGAGATTCCAACGTGGATGGAATAGTAGGGAGAGCGTCAGAAGACTGCGATGATACGAATTCGATGACTTCCACCCCAACGTAGATTGGTGGCAACCTCCTCGTTGGTGCTTGGGTATGCGATGACCTCGAGGTCAACGGGGAAGAAGTTTCGATTGGTGACATAGAACTTCGTGTCGATACAGGAGGAAGTTGTGCTATTTGGTCTCTCACCTTATTCGCGGTGGAAGCAAGTAATTGGGCTAGTGTGTCCATGTTCCAATCCTTGATTGATTCAGCACCGGGGAGCTTTTTTGCTGCAGCGATAACTCTTGCTGAAAGAATAGGTGCGGAGCTCTCGGTTTGAGGAGATGGAGGCGGTGGTTGTTCGGCCTTATTGGGGAAGCTCTTGCGCGTGTTGAACACATCAAGCATGGCTTCTTTCCCAGCAACTTTTTCCCAGAATGGTACTATTTGGGCGAGAAGAACTGCAAGCGCGTCCTCGGCATGCTCTTTACCCATCTCTTCCGCCTGCATCCAGTCAGTATATTTTTTTCGTGTCATGGAAATTAGAGGAGAGATAGGAAAACTAGGTATTCAAAAGAGATATTGGCTTACTTTCCTGGATATTTGCTGAGTCTCCTTGCATATTAATGCATATTCTAGCTTTTCTTCACTGGAAAGAATCCCCCCTACATCCTCAGCCTTTCCTGACAGTCGGGCAATTGCTCTGTCGGGATCCAGTAAGATTTGATTAAGTTCGGCGGTTTGGGACGCCGTCGTGGGTCGAGCCATTATGGGAGATTGCAAGGGATTGCTAAGAATAGTATGATGTGAAAAGAATGCGAGGGTGGTGTCGGGAAGAGGGACGAGGATAAAGGAGACACCTGGAGGAAGAAGAAGAATATCGTTGGGGGAGCCAAACCTTTTGGGAATGGAGAACCTCCTCGCAATGGCAAGAGCGAGAAGGGTCCCTTCCTCAACTAACTGAAAGACCCAACCAAGACTGCCGATCCGCTTCAGAAGCCAGACTCGGTCGAGATCTGTACACCAAAAATGCCGAAAGATCCCGTGTTCGGGCGAGATTCTAGTGGTAACTTGACGGACCAGCGAAACATGGAGCTGGTCGACCTTCCGGGTCGATTTGTGGTGTTGTGTTTCTCCCTACCACAAAATGATAGCAACACATTCCCAACAACTCGTTGTTTGATATTAAGACTGTTGGGATGTGCAAAGGAGTTTGAGGCTCTTGGGGTAATTCCAAACAGGCTAGCTTTGAGTTAGCCCGTCCAGTTAATAATGCATTGTGGCCGAAGTACATTGGATCAACACGCTCCAAAGCGTTGGATATATTGGTAGAAGACTTTTTCTGCTTACATGCAGCGACAGGTAAGAAATCATCCTGAGAATCGACAACAGCTGCAGATTCTTATTTCTTGGAGGATTGTAAGTCTTTTTGAGGTACTCCTGGAGACGAACATTGAATCGTTTGCGAGCCCCTTCGATGTCTGGATTTGGAAATGGAAGGGACCTCTTGAATATTTTACGATAGACGAGGAATGGAGATAGAGAATCTTGAAGGGCACCAACTTCCAGTCTCCATCAAGAGTTGGTGTTTTTGGATGAAGAAGAGACAAGTTGTTCAAGTTCGTCACTTGACCTTCCCTCACAACGACCTCAACACAGGAACCTCCACTCCAACCGCTAATGGGCTCTTCGTTGAGTGGGCCCTCGCCCGCGATTAATGAATTGGAATGACTCGCACTGCAAAGTTTAATCCTGTGGTGATCGCACAGGTGAAATCGGGACACACCTTTGACTGGTGCGAGCCCACCTGCATGAGATGAAATTGACTCTCAGAAAAGGAGGAAGGAGCTTCTTCAAGGCAAAAACTGCGAATATCTTTTCCAATCCTCCCACTTCTAGGTTGGCTACCTAGCTCCTAGATATGTCGTTTCCGAACGAATGCAATTGATTTGTTGAGTGAGCCTGCGGTTCTACCCCCAGACAATCATAAAGGCAGGAACGAAGACTTCCAAACTTCAACTTCTCATGTCATGTGCCGATCACGAGATCCTCCCCCAAGGTCCCTTGACAATTTCTCAATCCCCTCCATCTCTTGGACTCCTCCATCTACTTCCGGCAACCTCGACTGCTCTCTTCTCGCCCTTGCCTCTAACAACTCGTTCATTCAAAACATATTACCCTCGTACCTTGCTCTGCGAACGAGTTCTTAAGAACAATTGGACTGCAATAATTTAGTTAGAAGATTGAGAATGTCGACATGTTCATTTTTCTAGACCAGTTGGACGCTATTTCCACTTGTCCCAGAATCATTAATGAGAAATGGCCTCTTACAAGGGGAAAGTATATATATATATATATATTACGTTGACAAAAGCCAGGCTGTGTTCGCGGCAAAGCTGAATAGAAGAGGCCAGCTATCTTTTGAACGAGACGTTGCCGCCATTGGACGAGCTTCTAGAACGTCTGTAAGAGAGATTAACCAAAAGGGATAATAGTTAGGGTCAGGGCTAGACGCCGAGTTACAAATAATCTTCACACTTCTCCAGTTAACTCTTTTCTGAAACCTGGGAATACCAGCGCTTTGGCACTGGTCTTACGAGCAGGAAGTGCATTGAAATTCATTATATTGAGAATATGAACATCGAAGATAAATAAACGAGAGAACACTGTGACTATCTGTGTGCCTCAAATGATGAGTAACCTTATAAAAACATTGAATACTACCTGAAAATCCCTTATGTGGGTCGATACATCCACTCACCAGGGTTGAAAATAATCTCAAACTCGACATTGTCAAAAGTTCCAATGGCGGCATAGAGATCATTCAGCCCTTCCAAGCCAGTAACAGGTAGATCTTCCTCTGCATCTCCTTCCTCATGTAAATTCCATCCATCGACTCTCCTACCATCGCGAGTAAGGAATATTTCGACATTCATTGGAGCTGGGGCTGTAGTTTGTACTGGTCCGTATGAAGGTGGTGCGCTCAGATTTATAGGCGTAAACGTCATGCCCAATCCAATAGTTTCGCCTGCTCTGAACGGAGACGTAAAATTCTTGCCTCCCCAGCGGTCGTTGATATATTTACTTCCATCATCGCCGTGAACTGCTAGACAGCCACGGTGCCAGCCGGGAAGTCGGAAAGTTGGGTATGGAGGAGCTGCGTAGCCTAGAGCGAGGGAGACTTCCGGTCTGTTTCGACGTGCGATCCTGACTTCGTAGTATATCGTTCGCGGTTTGCCGGTATTGAATGGCGAGTGTGCATTAACGGAGTACACAGGGTTCGCGGATGAAATTGTTGTATCTGGACTACCATTCTTTGTATCTCCTGCCCAGACTCCTGGTCGTGTTCGAATCAAATCGCCTTTGTATCCTCGAGGTTTTACGACTCCCACATCGCCTCTATCCAACGCCTGCAACAATTCAATTGGCAGTGTCATTGGTGGCGTAAATGGGTTGTTGTGACACCATGCTTCTCCCTGTTCTGCCTCATATTCTGTAGCATTATTCGTTGCGCTTCGTTGGTTTCCCATTGAAGGAGGCGGAGGAAGGAGAGAGGTATCAGGGACAGCAGTCTCCCAATCGTGGTACGGCTCTTGTTTTGGGGGTGGACCCTCTGGTGGTTTTATGTAGGAATAATCGTATTGAGGTTGTTGCGATGGAGGGGGACCAGATGGCGGGGCATATTGCTGGTTTGGAGGTGGACCCGGAGGAGGATTGTAGGCATTTTGACTCTGTTGGTGGGATGGAGGTGGACCTGATGGAGGGGCGTATTCGTTCTGAGGCATTTTGCTGGATGTTGGTCTTGTAGGTTTGGAATCGAGGGGGCGAGAGTTGTAATCGTTGTCCAGTCTCGCGGAGGGGTCATCGCCCTTAAGTTTGCTTCCAAAGCACATGGTGACGTTGATGAGTGAGGCTGAGTTACTAGAGATCTGGATTAGCTTCGGTTGAAGAATTGACAAATTGACAAATTGCCAAATTGAGGAACAGAAGCAGTTTGGTTTATGTGAATAAACTTGAGTTAAGGCTATGCAAATGCCGAGCTCACGTTAGCTGATGTTTGTGACGCAGCGTTTCCCTTCAGAAAATGTGGAGCCTCAGGCTGGGAAGGAACCCCTGCAAACTGAGGCACATTTCAGCTCCAGCCTCAGAGCCTCAGTGGCTTGACATCTCTTCGAGATTTAATCAACAATTCCAGTCATTTCATCTTCAAGGGTGACAGCAGCTCCGTTGCTATCTGTTCATCAAACGGCGAAGCGTCTTTTCGTTTGCTTGTTGACTAGGCGAGCTTCCGCCAACCACAGAGGCGTCATCTATTGTTAGACAAAACAACAGTTCAGCTACTACTCTCTGGTATCACATTGGTGTATTTCTAGGTAAACCACATCACGTTCACTCTGCACCTGATTCTTGGTCTATATTAGACGCTAGAACAGAACGAATTATCATATTCCTTGCTCTGTTTAGTACCAACTCATCTCGTTCAATATGGCTACCAATGGAACCGGAAACCCGGAGCCCAAGAAACAGACCCAACGATTCTTTGGATATCCAAGCGCTATCGAAGGTCCAGAAATCCCATACAAGAAAGCTGATGATGCAAATCCGGTTTTCCGGGGACTCCTACTTGTCGTTGGAGCGTGGCTGTGAGTATTCCAGAATCCCGCAACAATAAGACTATTAGCTAATTCAAGGATAGCGTTTCTAAACTATCATTCGTCCAAAAGGTCTTATGGAGCAATGCTGGTTTCGACGGTCTGCGGAAAATCAATCTTGACGGCTATTCAGAACGCTGGGATGTAAGTAGCATTGTTTTTTTCATATATACATCTTATCTAACGATTACAGCCTCTTGTTATTCCAGTGTCAGAGCAGAATGCGAAACCATACACTCCTGAATTAGACCCTACTTCATTTCAGACCGTGCCGGATAAGGTTCTTGGTCGCTTCCATACGGTCGCTGAATACCATGCCAAGTATCTTTCTGGCGAACTCACTCCTTTGGCCGTAGCAGAGTCTCTCATTCCTCTGATTCGTCGAGATGTCAAGAATCCATCACCTCACTCTACTGCATTTATTTCAACCAATGTGGAACAAGTTCTTGCAGCTGCAAAGGAATCTACAGCACGTTATCAAGCCGGAACATCTCTAGGTCTACTTGATGGAGTCCCAACTGCAATGAAGGATGAGACCGATCTTGTTGGATATCGCACCACATCTGGAAGATCCGCAAATGATAAGCTTTTTCCAGTTGCAGAAGAATCAGCCTGGACTGTTCAGAAATTACAAGCCTCCGGAATGGTTGTTTTGGGAAAGTTGAATATGCATGAACTTGGTGCAGATACAACAAACAACAATCCAAACTGGGGAACACCAAAGAATCCGTACAATGAACAATATTACACTGGTGGGTCATCAGGTGGTGCTGCTTATGTCGTTGGTGCTGGCTTAATGCCCATTGCTCTTGGTGCTGATGGTGGTGGAAGTATCCGAATTCCAGCTTCGTTCTGTGGTGTTTACGGGTTGAAGCCTTCCCATGGTCGTCTTGAAGATACAGGAAGCACCGTCACCGTCTCGGGACCTCTCGCTGGATCTATGACTGATCTCGAAGCTGCTTATCGAGTGCTTGGACAACCAGACCCAGATGATCCCAATTGTGCCCTCTTCACACCTCCCAGTGTCGCTGGGTTATCCGCCCCTCGCCCAAAGGTTATAGGTGTTTACAAGGATTGGGTCGCTCGAGCTGATCCATCAGTAAGAGAGGCATGTCAAGCAACATTAAATTATTTCCGCGACAAACTCTCATACACCATCGTCGACATCAGCATCCCTTACGTACCTGAAGGACAAACTGGCCACGCATTCACAATCCTTGCTGAAATGGCAGTGCGAGCTAGAAGTCAAGTCCCAAATAAGAAGGAGTGGTTATCCTCACTAAACCCCGCCAACAAAGTTCTGCTCGCAGTGGGGTCCCAAACACCAGCCCAAGATTACATACTCGCTCAACAACTACGCAACATGCTCATGCAACATCTTGCCTTCCTCTACCAAAAACACCCTGGTTTGATCATCGTCACACCTACTACCCCAATGCCAGGATGGTCTATTGCTTCTGCTGGAGATCTCAAACATGGAATCACAGATGGAAATACCAGTATTCGAAATATGGAATACGTGTGGCTTGCAAACTTCTGCGGTAATCCAGCGATCAGTTGTCCTGTTGGCTACGCGAAGCCTGCGAAGGGACAAGGTAGTATTCCTATTGGGTTGATGGGAATGGGAGAATGGGGTTCTGAGGATCAGTTGTTGGCTTTTGGACGAGAGGCCGAGATTTATCTCAATGAACATTATGAGGGAGGAAGACAACGACCGGGTGCTTGGGTTGATATTTTGGAGTTGGCGGCTGCTGGTAATTCTGCTGTTGATAAGGATCAGGTGGGCTCGGAGTGAGGGGGCTTTGAGGTAGAAGTGTCAGCATAGAGATCTTTTTACTTTTCATTTTACTATTACTCCTTTCATTTCTTCTCATCATCTTAGGTTCGTGGTGGTCGTGTGAAGAAAGCCTCTTTCTTTCGAGAAATTCTCGTTACATATATTTCCTAGGGTGCATCACAGCGATCGACAAGCCCAAACAAGGAACCCGGATCCTAGTCCCTTTCCCTTCTGCATCTAGCAAACTTTCAATTAAATTCTTCCACCCCGCATATTCCGCAACCAAAGTTCGGGAGCACTTCAGGCTGCTCGGGATATACCCGAAATTCCGGGTTAACTCGATTCACAAAAGTCTTAGATCTGGCCACTCCTCACTGTACTTTCTCTCTCTATCTTTTTAATTGATTTCTTGTTCTTGCATCTTCTTTCACCCTAACTCCAAGATGGTTCATATTTTCTCATTTGCATCTCTCGGGTTGGGATTGGGAGTATCGGCACAGCAATGTCCTCTCCAATTCGAAGGCAGGGTTCCCAGCTCTGCTGCATTGACGGATTTCGATGGAAGTGCTAGTTTGTATAATCCGGGGTATGTTTTGGGTGCTGGTTAGTTCTGATTCTCTCATGTCCTTTCTTGGATCGTACGAGGGGGATATGAGAAGCGGGAGGAAACTTGGAAGCGAGGGAATGGAGGTGTACGAACGAAAATCGCAAAAGAGACTAATGAAAATAAAGGCTTGAAATGGAGTAGCACCCTCCTATTCCCCGCTGTCAATGCAAGTTTATTCGATGCGAACGGGACGAAAGACGTGGAGGTTACCGTGAAGTACATACGTTTCTTCCTCTTACTCACCTCCTCAATCAAGAAGAGAGAGAGCTAACGAAAAAAAATCAAAACAGCGACAAATCAATCTTCACCCCCTCATCCGACAACGTCCAGACAGGCTTCCGTCGCGCAGAACTCCTCCCCGTCTCAGTAACAGGCACAGACGCCTCAACAACCGGCACCAAAACCCTGCACTTCTCTCTCCAAAAAGACACCTCCCGCCCTCTCAACACCTCTCACGAATACCAACTTTTCTTCCTCGAAAGCAACGATTACTCCACAAACCAAGTCACCCTGAAATACGGAACGATAATTGGGGGTGCGAAGAAAGATGCCGATTTATTGACGGTAACGGGGAATGTGAATTCCAATCCTATCCCGACGATTTTCGAGACGAGATTCACACCGGGGGTGTGGCATAATTTTGGGTTGGTGTTGGATTTTGGGAAAGGGTAATTATTTCTCACATTTTCTTCTCTTGACTTTTTTTTTTTTGCATCCTCTCTTCCCTCGTCCCTCGTTCCCTCATCCCCCCTCTCTCTCGCAAACCAAAACGCTTCTCAGATACACTGCTAATACCGCAAAGAACAACACAAGTCTACTACTCCGCAAACAACGCCTCTCTCACCCCAGTTAGCAAAGCCATAACCAACAAAATCAGCGGCCAAGGTCAATACCACTTTGGGATTCTCAAGAAACCCATCGGTGGCGGTTCAGATATCCCCCATAACGGGTTCCAGCCGAAGAACATCAATGAGGGTGTTATTTTTGGGGGTATATTTATGGAGGACAGCAGTAAGGGTTGTGTCAGTTTGAAGCCTTAGGGGGAGTTGAAGGGGGGAAGGGTGCGCTGAAGGTGGATGGAGAGAGGCGGTTGTGGAAAGTGTCATCTAAGTATTTAAGAATATGATGAGCTCAATTTCCATGACCTTGTAGTTCAATCCGAACTAAACTGACGTGGACATAAGTGACGATGATTGGAAGGACAGCCGGGTTTCATTCAGTTAGCTAGCTAGTGATAAAGAGCAAATTGTAGCGAGAGACATTCTAAGAGAACACATTTCCGATGAACGAGTACCAGGTATATCACCATGCCATAAAAATAAACTCTCCTAAAACAAGCGTATTTCAAACGAAGGCATAGACGAAGCTGGTGGCTCACAATCACCATCCTCATCCTCCTCCCCACCCTTATTTTCCTTTCCCTTTCTAGGAGCCTTCTTACGCCAACCCCTAGAAGACTTGGATGGCTCCCTAGCTCTCTCATCATGGACCTGGCTCAAGTTCAAGCTCGCCATCATTGCACCAGCCAAGGTCACTTTGATTGGTTTTCCGAGAATTGCACGAGTTTGTGCCATACCAATTGAAATCTGGGACTCGCGCATCTCAGTCTTCAATTGGAAGTCCATGGCCGGCGAGCCAACATAGCGGTTTTTGTGGAAGAAGGTAGATATGAGTTCACGGATGAGTTCATAGCGACTGAGAGCTAGAGGGTGGTTCATGGCGAGGGTGGCTTTGATGGCATGAATAATTCCCCAGTCCCAGATTTCCAGCTGATCGTTGCCATCATCTCTGCGTGTTGCTCGGAACCACTCATTTCTCGCCATCTTAAAGATCATTGGGTTATTTGGAAGGTCTGGGGGTGGTACAAAGATGTAGCTGCAACCTGGCAAAACATCCCGAACGGATGGATCGGCTGCCTTGAGGATATTGATCGTGCCAACTCTGTTCGCAAACTCCATTTTCTTCAAAAGGTCGATTTGCTCGTCTTTAGTCGTACTAGTTCCATCTCCGAAGCGGATCTTGAGACTCATTCTTGGATATCTCTTGGACGTATCTTCGTCGCTGACCGGAAATTCTTCTGGATGACGGAGTGACAGACTGTGGACTCTCAGGAGTCGGCTGAGGTTTGGGAGCTCTGACGACAAGATGATGATTGACGCGACTACTTTTTCCGCCTTGTCTGGAAAAGCTACATGAACTTTCATGGCGAAATGTTTGAGCTTTGCAACACGTGAAGTCGAGACGGTTGGAATGCCATGCACCAATAAATCACCACCATATGAAGCGCTGTTTGACGAGACGACGACGAGTGCCTTTGATTTTGCGAGCGCATCATTGGATTCGCGATGAAAATGTCGATTGACTAGTGAAATTGCAAAGTAGTTGGTGTAATTTGTATTGGCGGGAGGTGTCTGGGCTTCGAAGTTTGGTGATGCAGGGTTGAGGAGGACATGGAGAAGGATATCCTTCCGAATTGCACGTGGAAGGCCGAGGAGAGAAGGAGAGGAGGGTGAGGATTGGGATTGGGATTGGGATACTTTTGAGGAGGCATTTTGAGAGGAGGGGACCTGCGGATTGTTAGCAAAGGCCTCAGCCACTTGGAGATAAAGTGCACTTACGTGCCGTACGAATTGGCACATTTTGGATGAATATCCCAAGTACTTTCGCACAATCAATTGATTGAAGTGGAAGAGGTTGAATTGAGTGTCAAAGTTCGAGTGGGCGACGCGTTACTGTAACGTAGCGGGTTTGTGAACCTGGAAGGAGCTGGAGGTATTTGGGAAGGAACGACCGACGGAGTACCCTCCACCCAAACTACATATATACCTAGAATTACCCGCACAACACCAACATGGGAAACTCTGCATTTTGCGGATAACGAAACGAGAGTAAGGTAATAAATCATTTACCTCTTCACAGCATAAAGCGCTGCTTCAACCCCTTCACGTGACTATTTTCCCATTCCCCCCTTCTCGTCAGATCTATACCCGCGAAGGGCGAATTTCCGCCCGCCAGAAATATAAACTCTCTCGTTTTTGCCACAGACTAGCTTTCGATTGATGCCCACTAACTTCTTCTGCGGAAAGTTCAAAGACAAACCCATTTGGTGATTTCAAGCCCAGCTCTGCGGCTGGCTTGTCCGCCTCTAATTCCAATGCTTTACTTCCCGCTTCCAGCTCGGGAGGATCTATTGATTTGGTCGTTGCGTGTCGTGCTAGACTGAGTCTTCTCAAATAAACAACGGCCCCGGCTGCCATGAGGAGGACAGCTACGATGATGAGTGAAGTTGAGAGTTTAACTTGCGAAGAGGTAAGTCCTTTAACTCCAGAGGCTGGGGGACTGATAGCCGGTCCCGTTGGCGCTGTCGCTGCCGAAGATGGTGATAGAGTAGAACTGGGAGTACTGCCTGGAGATGTGCTACTCGGCAACGGTGGCCCAGCTATAGCGGCTTGACGGAATTGAAATGCGGATTTTGCTGCAGGTGTGTTTACACCACCAGCCATTCTCGATTACATGTTCTCTCGCCAAAATTGAAATATATCGGGTTTTGGTCTCTTACAACAATTTAGAAATTACCAAATGTGTTCTATAAAGGTCAGCTATTGACATGTGAAATACGGATTGAATGAACACACTGGCTTGGTTGGGTTGGCAGCAATAGGACCAGAATGAAACCCTCCAGTCATATATTTGCATGGCTGATCAAATGAAGCCCGTACGCGTTGTATTGCTCCCATTAGGGAGCCTGATGGTGACGGTTTCCCCAACTGCAGCAATGGTATTGAGTGGGACAAGGGTAAAGTTCATTCCGTTCCCACCCTGTATCTCAACGAGTTGCTCTCCCAGAGAGCTCCCCGCCCAAGCCAGGAGAAGCGCAATGCGCGCGAACAAGCGAAAGGAAAACATCAAGGGAAAACCATATCATACCAAACAACAAAAAAGTGGAATGATGTGGGATCTGCCCATTCTTTATTGAGCCTTGGCTGAGAAAGCTTCGAAGAACATCGTACTTACAAATGGATGTGGCGTACAGGTTTCAGTGGGGATGATCATACTTCGACACGACAATCATGGATTGTGACCGTCCACAGTATGGAGTAGGGGGAGAGTACCGTACAGAGAAAAGAAGACTTCTTGTGCGAGATGCAACTGTGCCGTTGAATAGCAGTTTCTGATACAATATGCGTAAGCCACTGCCGGGCCCAACTGGTTGGTTATGCATTAAAGCTGCACAGCGCCTCTTGAAAAACTTTTGTCAATGGCAACCAAATATATATAGAAGATCATCAAATGAACCTTACGAGACTCTCGCCACAAAATTTAATACCCTCTTTTTTCTTCTGAAAAGTTCCGTCTGAGGTCGTACAAAAAGCTTCGAGAAAAGGGGGTTGGCCACGCGGTGAGGCCAAAGGGATCAAACCAAGCGAACACACAGGAGAAGAAACTGGCAATCACTTGGAAAAAGAAACCAACAAAATATTGAAACATTTAAAACATCGCATCCAATTATTGCCCAAGAGCGCCAATGGAACGCCCAAAGTACGAATACTGCTTACGTGTCTGATAAGCAGTGCCCGGAAGGCAATTCTGTAAGGCTCAGCCCAAGACAAACACGGATCAAGAAAATACCGGTCCAAATGGAACATGGAGCTCAAGCTGCGTTGCCCAAGTACTCGATGCGGTGTTAAAACACCAACAAGAATGACGAATAGGGTCGTATATCAGGGGAAATGAGGGACTATCTCACATCAAATGAGAAAGACGAGCAGACGTGACACTTGTAAGGCCCAGCGATGTCAAATCAGTGAGAAGCACTTCGTTCTAGCAAAGGCGAGATGAATCCTGCTAGAAAGTTATGCAGTCAGCACTTTGCGGAAGACTTGCATTGACCGAGTCAGATTTCTAAAGGCACTTGACTTAACGGAGGTATTATAATAACGTAAAATACCTTAAAGAGGCCTACAGTTGCGAGGAAACAGACCATGATAGACTCGGGGGAAAAATGAGGTTGTACCCAGGAACAACATCATTCATGCCCTTCCAAGCCACAGAATATCTCACAAGTTCCCCGTACTCTATCATTCAAAGACCCGGTATATTTCATGCACCATCATCTTATGGAAACGATGCTCTTCGGTAGTGGCTTACTGTATAAACACTCCCCTAATGAACAATATAGCAGGGGCTCAAGTACTCCCGAAACCTTCCAAGTATAGGAGAGCCGGGGCTCAAAGTCACCGCCGGCTTCCCTATTTCTAGTCTTCCGATCGAGAAATCGAGAAAGGATATTCGGGGACTGTCGCAGACGAAGAGGAGGTTTACTAATTCGAGTTCGAGGGTAGGATTGAATGAATCGTAAGATTGGGGAGGCTCGATGCGCAGAGAATTGAAAGGTTCCTGTGCTCGAAATGCACCAAGATAGGTTGCACAAAGCTATCGCCATAACACGGGAACAGTAAGTGATTCCATCAAAAAAGGCGTTGCGGATAATTGTGTGTCGTTGTCGTTGTTGAGTTGTTGAGTTGTGGTGATCCTGGGGATCTCCAAAATTCCGGGCTGCCTTCCAAGTTCGGACTAGCACCAGCCCTTAAAGTCAACACCAAGCACCCAAGCTCTCAAACCAACCTCTTCTCGCACATCTCTGAAATCTCTCGAGGCAAGAGACTGGTATGTGTTGACGCGCCCATTATTGAGGAAATTGCAGAAAGCTGACCTTGTGCCAGAAAAAATGCATCAGCAACCCACGATCCGATGCTCGCCAACTAGAGCTAACACAGCCTAACACAGACATTGGAGCGCTCTCCGGCCATCTCGAACGAACACGAACCTCGTTGGATCCTTTCCCGGCTTGAAAAGTACAAGATGCAGTCCAGGGGGTATAATTTCTGGTAGTCACCAACAGCCCACTCGCCATGCGCCCCGCAAAACACATCGGAGCGAGTCGCGAAATAAATGGTTGGAATTTCGATTGGGCTCAGCTTCCGGATCTTGTCCCGGATCTGCTGAGAATGCACTCTGGTACAGCATCGCATCGTTGCCATTATTGTCGTTAGAAATTGCTGCCAAAACACCCAAAGTTCGCACAGCGTCTTGAAAATCCGAACATGAAGCTCCACGATCAAACACCGGTCTGTTATCAGGGCGTTTTGTTTGACCCATTGTCTTCTCTTCCAAAAGCAAGCCTCCAAACCGAAGGTTTGTCATATTTCGGTGGATATTCAAGGCATCCAACACTCGTCCAGCCTAAATGACCTCGCTTAAGTACCATATGTGGCCATATTCGCAGACCGCCGACTGGTGTTGATCGCGCCAATGACTCTCAGGGGATAATTTCCATACGTTGAGGCGAGCAAAGGAATTTCTCTGTTGGGACTCGCATTTCCGGGGCTGTAACAAGCCCACTCATGTTGTCTTCGGTGTTTTCGGCCCAAATGACCAGAAAGCTTGTCCGAAGAAGCTCTCCCACCCATATCTCGAGGTCGCATACCACACCAGTAAACGGCATGTTCTGCTCATGGTGAATGCGGGGTATGGATTCGCGCTGGGTGATCCGTGAGGTGAAAGCTAGAAATGCGGGGAGGAAACGATCGTCAGGCACCACGAGCATTCCCTAAATCCACGACCGAGGCTGTTGTAACATCAACCCTCGAATTTGAAGTCAAATTTTAGTTACGTGGCATGTGTCTCAGTTGAATTATTTCTCCAAAACGGGAATGCCTCTTTTAAACACGATTCACAGCTGTAAGTGCTAGCGAGGTGGAGCTGGAAAATACTTTCGGCTTCTTTGCTGAAGTTTCAGACGAACAGAGTCTCGAAGGCAGAAATAAGAAGAACGCTTGCAATTATTGAAATCCATCTTCAGTCAAAGGTTCAGGCATTCCTCAATCGCCGTCGCATAACATTTTCACATCATGCGATTTCATTCAACCATACTAGAGCACATTGTCAGAATATCCACTTTTTATTTACTTTCAATATATACTTGTCTATTTCCAGCTTACATTTCTATATTCATCCGAAATCTCACATTGGTACCATGAGCAAATCTTTTGATACGCTGAATTTTCTCCGATTTCTTGGCGAAGCTTTAGCCATATTATCAGATATTTGCCTTCATGTGATTAATTCCCGACTTACCGCAACATCCTTGATTACAGCAAGTAATAGGGATTACATTCCAATAACCAGTTGTTACCTAGGAGTTTTCTCCCCCGAGTCATCCCTGCAATAAATGGCCTCTCTATTTTATTTTATTTGCAAAATTGTTTGAGTTGAACGAAACACGTGCTCCAAGCCTACTTGTCAAAGTAAATAGGCACGGATGGATGGAAAACTTGAATCTATTTGTCACTTCAAGCGACATTGTTTAGTAGGATGATCTCTCACAAAACAATACACCTTGCAGGTATGCTCAAGCGGCTCTGACCAAAGCGGGTTGAACTACAGTCGCAGTCTTGAATAAGCATCGCTGTGGCACAGATTTTTCGGTTAAGCAAATATATGAACTTCGTATTCATGCACCTTACATTTCTCCAAGACTCTCACAACTCGGGTGATGTAAAACTAGGCAGTCAACTTTTTACATTCACCAGCCGGACATATCCGATTCTTACTGCGTTGATGAAGCTATTCTGCAGTCCTCGCTCCAATTTAGATTGTCAAGTCCCCAGTGTCAACACAGCCAGAGTCAATTTTCAACGACATTAGTCTGATTTCTCGAGGACACATGGTGAGATTTCGCATATAAATAAGTGGTCCAATCTCCGTTTAAATCATGGACCTTGCATACCAAGTCTTTTTAATAACTCCTTCATTCAATTCATTTGCTGTCACGCTTAGTAGTATTCTGCAAATTGCTTTTACAAAACCACACTGACTACCCAAAATTCGCCAGGCAACAGTCAAACCCTCATGATCTCGAATGATCTGTCCCGTCGCCACAACCTCAGAACAACTTCTCCATCCAATATTTCACTTCGGTCTGACCGACAATGACATTCATCGTTCCATAGTTTAGATTAAACCAAATTGAAGGACCATCGAAAGATACTCGGGCTTCAGCTCAATTGGTTAACTAGATCTTCTCTCTATTATTAGAAGCAATTTTTACTCATCTTGGTTCATTTCACCATGCTGGGAATATCAGATCACGAACATGATCTTTGGCAAAACTCACCATCCGTAGAGAATTTGGAATCTTCTTTCGTTGTTGCCTTGAGGGGACCTTGAGGTTATTCTATGCCTTGAAAATCTCTATATAAACCTTGCCACCAGGGAAGTAAATGATCATCACCAGTCCTCTAAACATCCTCAACAGTCAATCACCATCATCAATCAACATGTATACCGCAGCTCTTCTTATCCTGCCCGCTCTTGTAGCAGCCAGTCCTTTGAACTCGGACTACACTCCTCTTGAGCGTCGTGTTGATCCACCCTCCGATCAGATCACTATTGTCTCCGCTTCCTCGTCTGGAAATGGATGCCCTCAAGGAACTGTCAGCACTACATTGTCCCCTGATAAGACTGTAAGCTTGATGCACCTTTGTTTCGCAAAATTCAAATCCTAATAAGCTTCTAGTTGATCACCTTTGGATTTGATGCTTTCCGTAAGTACCAATGGGGGTTTGCAACCTCAACATACCTCTGTCTCCCATTAGGCTCTTTCCATGCATTGAAGAATAATTCGCATGTATTCACAGACCCATACTGCATGCGCAAGCGCTTCCGCGCAGTGTGTTTTCTAGCATAAACAAATGCTAACTCTCCTGCGTTCATAGAGGCTTACATTGGTCCCAGCGCTGCTCAAGCGGATAAGACCAAGCAATGCCAACTTCATCTTTCCTTGAAGTATCCCGGTGGCTTCCAGTACTCCATCACAGATGCTACCTACCACGGATACGCTCGTCTCGATGCTGGAGTGACAGGGAACTTCCTTTCCACCTATTACTTCTCCCAATCTGCTTCCTCAACCGTATGTCTTCCTCTCTACCTCCACCCTAAAGAATCTCAAAAGCTGACCTCTTCAGTGCACAACCAAATCCAGCATCTCAGGCGCCGGTTGGCTCAATGGTGACGTCTACACCAAGCACGATGAAGTCGAAACCACAGCAACCATTTGGAGTCCGTGTGGGGACACGGGCCTATTGAATATCAACAACCGTATTGCGTTGACTTCTACCAATACTAAAGCTGCGGGGGAGATTTCAAACGATGATGCTACTGTGGCTTTTACCCACCAAGCCCATGTTTCTTGGAGACAGTGTACTCCGTAAGTTTCCCTGTTTTTTTCCTGCTTGTTTTTCTGATTCTTTGAACAAAAGTTAACAATAAATAGAGGCGGATCCTCAGGCGGTGGAGTTTTCCTCCCAGGTCCAGGTGGTAGCACGGCTACCGATAGCGAGACGGCTACTCCTGCTCGTGATCCTCAAAGTCAGTTCTCGGTTATTCCCGGCGGAAGCACTGTGATTATTCCAGGCGGAAACAGTGGTGGTGGAGGATCCACTGGTCCTGGTAATACTTGGGGGATTGGCCCTGGTACAACTACCATCACCCACGGTTAAATTGGTTGAGTGAGTGAGTGACCTTGGGTGATGGAAGACGCTCTGGAGTGGGAAGGGGATTTTTGTTCATAGTTTAGGTAGGGGACTGTTCGATATGGAATTTGAATATTTTGACTTCGAATGAATTTGGTTTTTTGGAGATACGATGTGAACTGGGCGCTTCGAATTCGTTCTTTAGAATAAGCCCTCCAAATTGGTTTTGCAAGTAGTAGATCTTTCGAGTCTTAAGTGAGAGGGAGTAAGGCCGTGGAATTAAGTAAAACTGGTTCCCCAACCACAGACTCTTTCACAGACTTTGCTTAAGCGCGTTGAGAATGTTTTGCTAATTCTAGTTAGACAATGGGAATGTGCTAGGCTGGAAATGTTGAATCAAGCATTAGTCACGTGCAACGCTAGTCTAGTGCTAGGTATAAGCTCTATCAGACGAACCAACTTGACAGCAACCTGCATTTATCTTTCTTATTATATCATTCTACTCTTCATTGAGCATAGTCTAAAGCTTCCCCTTTTCCAGTTAATGGGTTCTGATATTTTCTTTGCTGCATTCTTTGGGACTGACAACTGCTTCCCGATTCACCTTCGACGAGGATATTTCTAGAAGTTGCCACCCCGAGCCGCCCTCGGCCTTCCAAAGTTTATACTTTCCAACTTAAACTTTCCACAACCGCAGCATTTAAAACACAAACAAGAGAGCCTTCTGACAAACACCTAGCCATCGAAGTCTCACCATGGCTACCACTCCTCCACCTGCTCCTCTACGTCGAGTCAAACTTTTCCCTACACCGATGGACATCGCTCGTAGCTACGTGGTCGTCCTTTCAGATTCACTTCTACCTCCACACAATCCTTATGACAGTCGCCTCTACAACTTCACCAACGGAACCATTCTGCCAATCGACCCCCTTGAATGGTCTTCCATCATCAAAGGTTTCCAACGCCAAACGCTTCCTCCATATCTACTCAATGAACTCAACAAGGACCCTCAGTTGGAATCATCGCTCTGGAATTCATATACCACCACTTGCGAGCAGAGCATCCAATATACGACAACAGATGAGTTAAGTTTATGGTTCATGATTGGTGAGATATACACAACATCGTGTGGTGTCCGTTCTACTAGGGAGTTATTCAAACCCGAAGTAACATTGGAAATGTTCTGCAAATGCACAGCATGTGGTCAACTGTTCAACCAGGCAGCCAACAAGATGGAGATGTTATCCCTGAAAGGTAACATGCTCGTTTCTGTGGCCTCAAAGCTGAGTTACATCATCGCGAACCCTTTTCTTCAAGGTCACCAAGGCTTTGATCTTCTTCAACACGCGTTTAAATATGTGGTCAGCGCTCGGTTAAATTCTCCCAAGCCGTTATTTACCACTTCTACATTGAGATTAAGGGCATTCCAAATTGCTCAACAATATAATAATCTCAATCCAGCAACACCAATCAATGCCAACAGTTTGCAAATTGCAATGCTACGAGTTACCCAACCTCGACTACCGCCACACGCAGGGTTTTTAGCTCTCATCCCTTACCCTTCTCGTGTGCCTGGTTCGCTACATATGGCAATCGAAGACCAGGACCTGGGAATGATTATCACTGCATGTAGGTAACGGGAAATTCGTTCCCCCTCTCCCCCCTTTCTCCTTTTTCTTTGTTTTATCGTCGACACCGCGCTAAATATGGGGAAGAAAGTTTCCTAAATACTTATTTGCTAATCCCGCTCTGTTCTAGGGGATCAATATGCAAGCGACAATCCCAACCTTAGACTTCGAACGATGCGTCATTATTACGACACGTGGAAGAGAGAGTATACTGAAATTGGAAGTAACGCTGAACTGAGAACATATGCCGAACAGCATGTAAATGCCAAGCGTATCAACGTGTTGCAAGAAGGGGCTCACAAAATGATTTCAGATAGGGCGTTCGCGCAAACAGCTGAAGCACAGAAGAACGCCAGAGAAAATGTTACGGGGAGAATTGAGGCTGTTCAGAGACCTGTAGCGCAAGGGGAGAATAAAGGCACAGAAAACCAGATGAAGGACCAAAACATGGTTAAGAGAATCAAAGCTGCTAAGGAGCCTAAGGCCACCAAGGGATCGGACGCTGCTAAGAATACTGAGGTTGATGGTGTGGCTTCTCGTACGAGATCGAAAATCACGAAGATCAGCGGGAGTCCGTAATCGTGGCAGCGGGGGTAAGGGAGTCTTTCACGAAAAGGATAGTACAATTCGTACCAATTCTAGGCAATATGATGTTTACTTGTGAGCAAAGGCAATGTGATCCGTCTGGAGATTGTTGTTTTCCACCCCTGCAGCTTATTTCGTGAAGAGCTAAAACCCTCCCAGTGGACATTGCATGTGGCCCTAATTATGCCTCCTCTACACGCTGTCTCAACGTGGAACTCTCAACGCAGACAAGATAAAATCATCCTTGAAGTTAGAGTTAAGCTTTTTAGTCCATTTCGCATCAAGTCTTATTTTTATCTTATTTTTGCTTTGTCTAGTAAGCTTTATTTTTAGTATGATTGCCTCTTTACTGCCAGTTCCATTGTTCGTCGTACTCTCTCTCTCTCTCTCTCTGTCTCTGGCATACATCAATTTCGCAAGAATATTTTGTCCGTATATTCCCTATCCCTATGGTCTCGACTAATGGTGGGCCGTCCTTTTCTTCCTACGAAGAACATTCACCTCACCTAGCAAATTTGTTCAAAGGGGCTAAGGAAGACATTTCATTGTTTAAGAATTTCAGCGAATAGTATTAAAGCTGTAGCTCCACTGATAAAGGGATGAGATTTTGGCATACTAGGTGAGCTTTTAAGCGAGATGGGATTTATTCGGTAAGGAAAATTGGAAGGCGCTTTACACTTGAATGAGCTGGCAGTAATCATGGCACATCAACATGTCTTCCAACAGTTTGAAAAGCAGCAGCTGACGTTGTGTTGGGCTTTTGTATTTCTCCATTGGTTGAAGCGCCTCTACCAACAAAATAAGCTTTCGTTCCAACACTGAAAAGAGAATGTATGTAATTTTCAGCTATGTGAAGTCGTCTAGCCACTTTCAAACCTCTTATCTCCTTTAACAAAAATTCATTTCTCGACCGCACGTATGTATGTTTTACGAAGCACTCTCCCTAGCTTTCCCAGGAAAAGCTCATTTTCCTGGAAGTCAGGCATGTACCTCTTCAAAAACGTCCTACTTCACCGCTTTCGAGAGTGAAGTCTCTCCTGCATGTTTTATTCAACCTGAAACTGCTTAAGAAGTCTCAGAAATCGTAAAATATATCCGAAATTCAATAAATGATGGCCATACCATACGAAGCAGTGGCTATACTGCTTGGGCAGGGTCTGCAAACGTTCTGAATGGTCTCACAATTGACTTGTCAACGCTGAGAGGTATCGTGCTGGCTGACAAGAAAGAGGTTGCTTCGATTGGTGTTGGCTGCAAGTGGGGAGACGTGTATTAAAAGCTTAGCGAGGATGGGCTTGCTATTGTAGGTGGCAGAGTATCTAAAGTGGGAGTCGGCGGATTGACACTTGGATGTATATTCCATATGAACTCGAGTCTCTTCTGACGAAAGATTAGGTGGTGTAGCATATTTCTCCGCTGAAAGGATATTTGTATGTGATTCGGTGATTAATTACGAAGTTGTTCTTGCTTCTGGGGAATTGCTCTCTGTCAACAAAGATTCTTACCCAGATCTATTCATTGGATTAAAAGGAGGATCGGGAAACTTCGGTGTCGTAACATGAATCGACTTTTCAACCTTCCAAATGTCAACACTGCCTACCCCGGCTTTCAGCAATTTCGCCAAAGATACAGTCTCAGACGATAAAGCTACCCTCGTAGTCGCTACAGTCTGGATTCCAGGTCAGGGAGAACTCTGCATTTCAAACTTGTACCACGGAACACCTGTTTTGGAAGCACCGCTATCCCTCAGATCATTCCTGGATATCCAGCCACAACTGGCATGCACACTACGAAGTGATACTTTGTTGGGCTTGGCCGATGAGCAAGTTGCTTTCAGTACAAATGGCCAACGCTGTTGGGTTTTTACTACGGGATTTCGTGTCGACGCCCAGCTCATGGTTGACATCCAAACCCTCTGGCTTTCGACAATGGAAACATTGAAAAATCAGCCAGACATGGTTGTTAGTCTGGTATTTCAACCTATCATCAAAGGGATGAGTGAAAACTCCCTAAAAAAAAGGTGATAATTCCCTCGGGCTCAGTGTTTCCGATGGTCCGTTGGTGGTTCGTCTTTTAAATACAGTTCACAGCAATTCGACGTCTGATGATATCGTCTCAGTTGAAATTGTTAAACTTCTTGAGCCGATAGTTTCTTTGGCGGCGGAGCGGGGTCTTGCTTCGAGGTACAAATTCTTGAATTATGGGTACAAGGGCCAGCAAATTCTGGAAGGGTATGGCAAAGAGAGTATTGCTAGGTTAAAACCCGTGAGCAAGAAGTACGAACCATTTCCAAAAAGTTGTTCCTGGTGGCTTTAAAGTGTCCGCGGTTGACATCTAAATCGAGAGGGTTAGAGGGGTCAATGCTTTGTGTTGCCTCAAGGTGGGCATTAAGAGCGACAGTACAGATGTTCCAACTTTCTAATACTACTTAACATTCTCCTAAGGCTTTTGGACAACTGAGTTTGATCGTTAATTTGTTCTAAACTGCCCGGGTTATTGTCCTAAATTGTTCTAAGCTCCTAGGGTAATTACTTAAATCGCTTGAGAGAGTTGACTCAGCGAGAGCGAGGTACCCAGGTACTTCTTAGAATTATGAGCAAGGCTAACATCCTAACGAATCACCGAGAAAACGCAAATGATGGGTAAGTAACTTTCTAGAGTTACTCTTTTCAAATTTCGTAGCGAGATTGTTGAAAATTAATGGCAGTTTCAGATTGAGCGAAAATATAGAACTCGATTTAACATTACATTAAGTAATTGTCAATTAGCTATTCATAACCAGTATCAACTAAGGTGGAGTTTGGAACTTGACAATCCAAGCACCACGCTCCATGGTGTTAATGAGGATGTACCCAGATGGGAAATTGGCATAACTCGACCAACTTCCGACAAACTGAAGAGTTCCACCTCCCGGCGCATTATCGTCTGGTGTGTGTTAGCTTCTGTCCAATACCGCAAATATCCGAGAGGAGGATTAACTTACTCTCGGGATAAACATCAAACCATGCAAACTCGGAAACCCCGCTGCCGGTTGGGTTGCTGCGAATACTTGAGATATCCAAGACCGAGATACCGGCACCGTAATTGCTCTGGTAAGTGAAATTTCCATAAACATATTGATTGTGGTCGTTGCTTGTTCTTGGTGCCTGGTAGTAACCAGTCTGCTTGGGAGCTTCGAGGTTGGAAATGTCCCAGATGTAGGTCACAGCACGGCCAGGGATTCCTGGGGACCGACCATCAACCTCATCGTACTCGTCGTCGAGGATCAGGAAGTCTTGCCATTCCTTGTTTAGAACCCAGCCTTGGTGAGTATATGTTGCACCTTCGTAGCTAGTGACTGAGATTAGTTCGGGGAACTTCTTGTCCGTTACATCGTCTACATGTGGTTAGCCTGTCGATTGATTATGGATGTAGAAGAAGAACTTACAGATGGAAAGCGAGTCCTCATTGTATCCATAACAAACCTCCTTGCCCAAGAACCTGGTGTCAGGGCCTTTGTAAATCAAACATTGGGCATCATGAACATAGCCATCAATAGAAGCACAACCAGGTGAGACTGGAGCACTGGGATCAGTCAGGTTCAAGAAGATCAACCCACTTCTACAAGCCGAAGTTCGTGGTCTCGCACCAACGACATAAGCGAAATCCGTATCGTCATTGGTGAGAATATTGTGTGAACGGCCATCAGGAAGGTTTCCATAAAACCCGGTTAGATCTGCCTTTGGATCGAAAGTCACTGGTCCCAACCTGTAGTCGATGTCGAGAAGTTTCTTCAAGTCAAATATTTGGATGTGATGGTCGTAGGTTTCAGAGGCTACTACAATGTAGTGTTTGTAGGTTCGGATTTCTCTCCATAGACTGCTGTTGGTACCCGCTGTCTGAGGGAGACGTCCGAGATATTGGAGCTTTCCAGCATTGGTGATCTATAGTTGTCAGATGGATATCAAAAGTTTTTGGATGCGGTTCCAGCTCACCTCGGCAAAAGCTGCTCCATCAGCTTGTGCAATGATGGCGAACTCCCTTCCATCGTCTGAAACCCATCCCCATGAAGACGAGCCAATTGATGTGTTAGGCGTAAGTTGACTACCAAGAGCAGTGTGGGAGAGAAAGTGGTGTAAATTGAGCTTTGGGAGAAACCAGTCAGCTGGATTCGGTTTCATCACTCTATACAACCTACATTTTTACAACGATAGAAGTTGGTTGCCTGGTCACGGAAAGGAACTGCTTTCCCATCTCTACCAGAAAGTAAATGGTCAGCAATGGTTCAAGTAATCATGTTGAAGTGCTTTTACTAACCTGCATTGAGCAAAATGTAGTTCAGGCCAAGGATCCACAATCGCTTCCGCGCCAAACCTTGCATTTTGAGCATTTATCGAAACCTGCTCCTGGTCTCTCTGTGCCCAAAAGGCCTCTTTTTCTGACATGATCTTTTCGTGCATAAATCCGCTGTCGTATAGCTCCGCCGCCCGGGTAAGGTCTTTCGGTATCTCCTTACCCAAGACGACCGCGGCGAGCCCAAGAAACAAAGCTGTGGCGTACTTCATATTGACGGAATCAATTCACAGTATCTTCAAAAGAACATGAGATGAGGGAATTTGAGAAAGATAAAAAAGATGATATGATCAGTTTATTAACTCTACCACATCGCACCGAATAGGAAGGTTATAATCTATTACGTGACGAGACTTTTTTATTGCGAGATTTTGCTTTGTTAGGGTTTTGACTATGCCGAACCGAGATATTAATTAATTCTGCCTAGAGCTTGGGGGTAAGCACTCAATGTTCATCTAGAAGGTGCAACCATCGTATATTTCTTAGCATCTCTAGTGTTTGATATTGCGGCGTGATCATTCGTCGTAGTGGCGAAGGTAAGAGTTTCTTGCAGGGCCAAGCGTTCATTGGGGAAGGACGTTATGTCTTGGGACCTTGGCGTACCGGCAAATATAAAGACTACCAAGACTACCAAGACTACTGGACGTACCCCTCAACCAAGGGACCCGAAGAGGTGTGGGGGCGTTCAATTTTCTACAGGCTGGGTCGTTTATAATCAGATAGTGTCGGAAGAAGGTTTTTTTAAGAGTATCACCGGGAGCTGTTATACGTGGTGATTCGAGGAATTTCAAAAGCTATTAACACGAATAGAATAAATAAATCTCAGAGTCACCCTAAACTCACAAGTAAACATGCTTGGATAGGAAATTGTCAATATATAGTAGTTAGACTTGAAAGTAACGAGCCGTTTACAGTTCTCGCTTAATCGCTGCTTAATGTTATTATAGACCTAGCTCGCGATATACAATATACTTCAGGTTCGTACCAGCCTACCTCTCTCATAATTCCAATAATCTAGGTATTTAGAGGCAATTAACCTTGAGAGTTAGAACGATCAACTTCATTTGTCTCACACTATCTGGGTTAATACTTTGGATTCTCCTTGAAATAGAACAACAGGTTTACTACCCAATATTCCACCACGAGCCTAGTACACGAAGACATACCACATTCCCCGAATGCCTACCCTTGTCGGGAAAAAGTTCTGAATGGTTCTAGAAGCTCAAGGCAAAGGTTAAATATATTAGCCTTCCCGAAAGGAAACTGGGCCGAGTTCGAATTCCGTAAGAGCCGGGTTCTTTTGTCTCAATTTCACGCGGAGTTAAATTTAAATCACTTATTGAGATATATACCTACTATCCCCCCCCCTAATTACATTGTATGCGCACAGACATCTGCCACACTAAAACGACCGTGCGCGTACAATGTAATTAGGGGGGGGGATAGTACTAATGTCTTGTAAACCTTCTAGCTAACAAAGTTCAAAGCAGGCAACAGGGCAATCTCGACAGAGGCTTGAATAGCAGTACACTATTCTATTAATTCCATTTTATCACAGACAGCAATCCAGTCATAAACAACGCACCAAGAACAAAAACGTTCCACTTGAAATAAAAGAACAAACAAGTCGGCATGAAAAAGAGTTTGTTTACTCTCCTTTGAACAAATAGCCCAGGCTTTCTATGATTTATTTCTAGATATTATTTACAAGAAAAGGAAAACCTTATCTTCAATACCATACCCACCAAGTACCACTTTTCGACAGAGTCACTTATTATTATTCAAACTTTCCTGAAAATGAAAAATTCTAAAGCACTATTAAAAACTACTCAACAACTGGCAACTGGCATCAAGTTCCCAGATATACCTCTTCCATGCCAAATATAGGAAAACAACCTGTGTACATACACAACAATAAGCCCAACGTCCCCAAATATTCCCTCTTTATAAATCATGCTACTCATAAACAATCATTCTATACTATATCCACTGTAGAAGAGATACTGTACTTCAACAAGAATCAACATCCTCTATTCCCACCGTCACTATGACTAAAATGACTAATTAATCTAACGGGATATCGTTACGCGAATAGTGTATAGGAGCTCACAATGGTCCAATAGCTATCAAGAGCGGCAGTAAAAGTAGTATTTCAGGGACGTTTGTTCCAGCTGTCCAGGTTAATCAGAGTAAATTATTCTACACACTTAGAACAAGTCAAGATTACCCTAGAGAGCTAGGACAATCAACTTTGATTCTCCTAGAAAGTCAGAAGGATTTTTAGTACCACTTTGATTTTCCATCGCGAGGAGAGTAAGTATGGCTAGTCGGGTAGAAAATAAGAAGTGCATTATGTAGCTCGCCTGCTGGAGGGGCCTTCGCACTCAAAATAAAACCCCCATCTACTCTTAAGAAAACCCCTTCCAAATTCCCTGGAACTCCTTCCACAAAATCTGGAGCAAGATGGGTCCTGTAAGTATCCCATATCTAGACTCTCCCCTCATCTGCTCTCTCTACCCAACAACCTCAACCCAAACCCTATTATTTTTCAAATACCATTTCCTCGCCCCAAATTTAAATCAACTTTCAACAGCAAGGACCTTCGCGCCCCTAAGCACACCCCCCTCCACACCAACAACCCAATACTCCACCCTCGTCCCATCCTTCTCGATCCTGTAAACCCTAACATCACCACCCTTCGTCGCTTCTCGGGTAGCCTCGACTATGTCTTTGTACTCGCCTTGTGAATCCCATGTTCCGATATCGAGAATTTCTACAGAGGCATCCTTGGGTGAGGGGTGGTTGATGAGTTTTGCGAAGGTAGCTGTGAGGAGAAATTAGCATTTCCATTCAACCCAAAGCAGACGAGAGGATGGGATAGCAGAAGAATGGCAAACAAACCTTCATCTGGCAACCCCTTCCCCGAATATTGCAACGCCACAGGCACAAACTTCTCATCCGCATCACTAGTATACCAAGCATCCTTCGTCGCCTCCTTCAAAACCTTCGGAATCTCCACCCCGGCATCAGTAGCTTTAAATTCCACCTTTCCATCGCTCTTCGCGGCCCCCTCGTTGGGGTCTTGATTCGCTTTATCGAGGAAGGCCATGTAATCTTCGTCGGTCGCCATCTTGTCGGTTTGTTTCGCTATTTCAGGCTGAGGGTTGGCAGATTCAGAGGCTTGGGATGGATTCGTCCTACAGAAGGCCCGCGATTGAAATTCAGAAAGTTTTCTTTGAGTTTGAGAGTTTGAGGATCTGCGAGGGAAAGAGATGGAAGGACGAAGGAGAAGCAAAGAAGAAGGGGAGGCGGCAGAAAGAAAAGGAACCCTCACGTCTCTCCCAACTTCTTCTTGACAATCCCCTTCTTCCCTTCCTCTGCAAGTGAATCTGTATCCCCTCGCGATTCGGCGTTCAAAGCTGGTTCTTGCGCCCGCAACTCCCCTTCTCCAAGTTGTAATGGCTGCCGTAATGATTGCGACGGTCCTTCGTTTTCGATTTCGATATTCTGCTGAGGCTCGCGATTCAAAGATTTGGCAGTCTTATTCTTATCGCGTTTCTTCTTCAGAGATCGGGTGACTTTTGCAATTGCAGAGGAGATAATGCCCATGAGGTGTTGATGAAAGTGATATTCCAGTTATCATGAGAGATGGTGGGGTTCTGCGGGGACGTGCCCGCTGTTTTACCTGCAGGCTTTGAGATGGGACGGGAAAACGTCGTTGTTTGATCCCAAGTTGAGAGAATTATTTGTATGGTAATTTGGACCGAGATGCTGTTGCTAGAGAGCTAAGATTTCGAGAGAAAAGTCAATCCGTTCAATTAGCCTCAAATTAGATAGCTTCTGGTCAATGAAGGCATGGTAGTTACGAGAGGGGCAGGTGTTGGGTGGGCAAGTTCAATTTCGTCACACAGATAAACATTAAATTGGCTTTGACATTGTCTTCATTTCATTGAATCGCCAGCTACTCATTGCCCCGAGTCAAACACTCGGGTGACTATCAAAGAGCACAATGGTGCGATGTAGTTTTCCCCCAGACACCAAATTGTGAAGCCCCGAAAAAACAGAAATGCTAACAAGACAAAGTTTACGAAGCTGGAGCAATGTCCTTCTTGAGAGTACCGAGGAATTGGTGCTTCTCTTGAGGAGTTTGGTATGCACCGTGTCCGAATTTTGAGGACGTGTCGATCCATTTCAAGTCAACCTTCTCCAATGCCTTTCTTGAGGTGTGAACGAACATGGATTTTCGGAGAGTCATGACACGCTTCTTAACACCTGGAACGGAACCCTTGAGGATAAGGAAATCGTTCTTGACCTCTCCGTAACGAACGAAACCACCCATTCTATTTGGAAATTAGCTTTTGCTAAGTGGATTGGTGGAACAAGTACTTACGGGGTGATTTGCTTCTTGGAGTGATCAAACTCGGTGGTTGCGTTACCCTCATCATCACCCTTGCCAACACGGTAGACCTTGTGGTTGACAGAGGTACGGTGATGGTAACCGTCTTGACCAGCACGAGCAACAGTCCATTGGACGTGGGATGGATGCCAGGCACCGATACAGGCGACCTTTCGGAGACCCTTGTGTGTCTTTCTCGGAAGCTTCTTGGTTCCCCATCTGCTGGTGACACCGGAGAAACCGTGACCCTTGGTGACGGCAATAACATCAATCATCTCATCTTGCTCGAAGATGGAGCTGATCTCAACTGGCTTCTCGAAAAGACCTTGGCCGAAAGCAACCTTGTCAGCGACGCTACCTCCGTTAACCTGAATTTCCATCAAGTGTGCCTTCTTTTGCTTAAGAGGGGTCTTGCGGATTTGGGTGTGGGCGAGGACACGGACAACGGAGCAGTACTTCTTGATGCGCTCGATCTCACGGGTGATGGAGGCGGAGTCCTTCTCTTGGTGCTTCTTGGCGTACTTGGTGAAGGCCTTCTTCTTGCTCTTGTACCAGTTCTTGTAGAATCGGCGCTTAACCTCGTCGCTCAAATGCTCAGCCCAAACGGTGGTGAGGGATCGAAGACCACGGGGAGTCTCGATGTAACCAACTAGACCAACAACGATCACCTAAAATAGATGTTAGCCATTGACACAATTGCCAAGCGGGCTGCATTGTTCGTACTGGTGGTGTCTCAATGATTGTGACTGCCTCAACAACCTCCTTCTTATGTGACTTGGCTCCCGGTCTGTCGAGATCGCGAACGATGGTGGACATACCAGCCTTGTAGCCCATGGTGGCGGTAAGGTGGACTGGCTTCTTTGGGTCATCCTTAGGGAATCTTTGCGAGGGAGTTAGCGGTGTTTGAGTGGCAGATTCGAGGGGGATTCGCAGAGGCTCGAGGGGTGGAAAACTTACGACTTGACCTATGCAGAAGTTAGCAGATGCGCAAGCAAAATTCAGGCAATTGGAGGCGGGAGACTCACCTTTCCTCTATGACGGGCAGCTCTCTTGCGAGGTAAGAAGGCTAAAGAGCCGTGACGAGGTGCCTCGAACTTTCTGTGAGACATCGTGGGCGATTTTGTCGACTGATTTTGTTGATTCCAAAAGTCGCAGGACAAAATATAAAAGTTGTATCGAGTGCGATTGTGCGGAAACGGCGCTAGCGTTAGCGAATTCACGTGATGCGGCAAAAATCACCCTGCACGGATCATGGGGTGGCCTAGCTGCCCCGCAATTGCAAGTCGAATTTTCAAGGCTGATACAATCTATTACTCTCTAGAAATCTTACTCTGTCTAATTTTACTACGTAGGTTCCATTTCCACCCATTTCCAGGTGTACTGTAATATAAATGACTAGAGTGAAATTTATATTCAAGTACCTTCAAATTGTCCTAGTTGTAATCCTATCAAAAAAGTTCCCCGTCCCATCTAGAGCCTCCTTCCTATCTTATCCAAGGTTTTTTTTAAAGCTCGAAATATACTCTCCTTCTCTATACCAGTACTAGTACATAAACCTTAAACCCGAACCTTCGTTTTTTAGTACAGCACTCTTACGCTTTCAAGGTTCCCAGCTGTCAGAAATAACAGTTAATTGGGGAGGGGAGAGATAGTAAATACAAACTATCCAGTCAGCCCAGTTCACCTTAAAAGTACATCAAAAGTACATCAAAAGTATATCAAAAGTCTATCAAAAGTCTATCAAAAGTATACTACCCGCCACCCCCCCCCCCCCTTGTTTAAAGTTATAGGTAGGGCTTTTTTTTTTATACAGTTATTATAGACTTTTACTTGCACCACCAAAATCGTACTTTCGGGTGAGTTTAGAGTTGTCGAAAATTAGTGCGCGAATGGCAAGAACAATCGGTAGAGTTCCAAGTCTAGCGTTCACTCGAACTTCTCATGAAAACACTACCACCATCGCTTCCAGATGACCCGCGAAAGAGAAAGAAAGAAAAAACCATCCGAATATTGTTCTTCTGTTAATTCACCAGAATTACATATTCACCGAGGGTCATTTGAATCACTGCATACGAGTACGTGGAGATTAAAAAGTCACATCATAACAAGAGCAAAAGCATAATATAAACATTTAATGGGATTTTTCTTCTGTACAGTTTCCATAAATTGAACCCCATGAGACTTCTCCAATTCCTGAAATATACAACCCCTAAAGCTCGTCGCACTCCCCTAATATCTCGAAAAGAAGAAGAAAAAATCAAGTCTTGTAAACATATCAAGCTGGTGTGTCCACCTTTGTTGATCCATTAACAACCCCATTTGCAGCATGACCATTAACGCCAGTAGGAGATGTTGTAACTTTTGCCTCACCCGTAGCAGACCCTGGTCCAGATCCAGCAGCCGATACAATTCCTCCCTTTTTATCCTCTTCTCCGTCATCATCGTAATCTTCATCAACTTCCATCTTTCGTGCAGCTCGTTCAGGTTCGCCAACTTGCGGTGGGGGAGGCGGAGGAGCAGGATGCTCCATACGCTCCCGTTCTCGTTCACGGTCATCAACGGCATACTCCTTTGACACGGGTTGTTGTGCAGGAGCCGGTGGAAGCTCATGTACAGGTGTATGGGGCGCAGTTGGGCCTGGAGGGCCCTGCATTGGTAAGTTATTGACCGGTGGAGGTGCGTGGGTTGGTGGGTGGTGTGCGGCTTCGGATGGATGATAATTTTCATTTGCCCGACGTTGTTCTTCACGACGCTGGTCCTCGATCCGCCTTTGCTCATCCGCACGACGATGTTGTTCATCCATTAAACGTCTTTGTTCATCAGCACGTCGAAATTCCTCAGAGTTTCGGCGAAATGGCTGCTCACGCGGTGGCGTAGATGGTCTGCGATGATGCATATCATCCATTCGAGCTCGAGCCTCATCAGATGCTGGCTTCTTCATTGATGGCTGCTCATCTTCCCACTCTCGCATTCTTTTGGGTCCTACCGAGGCAGGTCTATCACCGTTCCGTTCAGCTGCAGCTTCTTGTTGGGCAACCATGGCAGAGGCTGGAGGAGGAACGCCGCTTTCAATGCCTGCAGGAGTCGAGATATCAGGATGATGTTGTTGATATCCTTGTTGATGTGGGTAGCCGGATTTCGGCGACGCCATTCTATTGTTGTCTAGAATAGGGCGCACTTCAGTTCGTGGGCTGTTTCCCCGTCCAAACGGTGGGAGAGGTCCCTGACTGGGTGGAGGTCCCTGACCAAGGCCAGGGCCATTCAATTGATTTGGTGCAGGAGGCAAGACGCTGGAACTTGGGCCCGCGGGTCCAACGTAGTTAGGATTTGAGACGCGATGAGGACCAGCTGGGAGAGGACCTTGTTGTGGCGGTGGTGGGGGTTGTTGTTGAGAAGGCGGCTGTGGGGGCCCCTGCCCTGGATAATTGCCCATACCTGGGTGATGCTCACGAGGAGGGGATCTTCTACTGAGCGGCGGAGGGCCAGATTGAGCACCGTTTGGTCCGCCAGGAGGTCCATTTAGACCAGGACCACCCAAACTGTTCAATCCTCCAAGTCCACCAGGACCAACAAGGCCAGGGCCAGTCTGGCCACGATCAGCTCCAGGTCCTGGGTATGGTCTCATTTGTTGATCTTGTCTAGGGCTAGGTCCACGTGCCAACGGAGGAATTGGACCTCCTGGTGGCCCACGAGCAGCGTCTCTTGGGTCGAATGGATTTGCCGGTTGGGGATGAATCTCAGCTAGTCGACTACCCCAACCATTGACAGGATTTGGTGGACCTTGTGGTTGGGCTTGAGGCGCAGAGCTTCCCCATTGAGGACCTGGCGGGCCGACAGCCCCAGTAACTTGGTAAGCTTGAGGATGGACGTCTTGTGGAAGGGGTGCGCTTGTTTGAATGGGGAGTCCATTGGTAGGTCCGTTACGGAGTAATTGAAGACGGGCTTTGATGTGTGCATTTGTTGGATCAAGTTCAGCTGCACGTTGGTACGCGTCTAATGCATCGTTGATTTGATTGTTGCAAGATTCATACTAAGAAAGGATTAGTTATATTGTTATTATTATTTTTTTTGGGCAAACTTGAGGGTTAAGTCGAAGCAAACTCACCAAAGTACCCAAGTCGTACCAGACTTCGGAGATGTACGGGTTCAAGCGTATCGCACGGGAGTAGGCATCAAGTGCATCTCGGTACTGGTTGATCTGGTAATACAAAACGCCAATCGAGCACCAGAATGTTGGGTTCCGTCCGTCTCGATAGACGGCTTGCTGATAGGCCTCGTACGCCTTTGGGTACTTCTGCTGTGACATGTAACATCGGCCAAGCAAATACCAGCTTTGTGCATCACCTTGGTCTGCCACGTGTTAGCGCGTACAATGCAGGACGGATTATTTTTGACGAGTCTCACCTGAGTTGACAGATTTCTCGAGGTACTCAATAGCACGCTCTTGGCTGGTGAAGCTGTTGCTCTGCTGATGATGCAGCCAACCAAGCTGTTGGAGCACCTTTGCATGGTTTGGGTCTCTATCAAGAACGCGCATGTAGGCTGCTTTTGCATTGTCATACTGTGAGGGTAAATTAGAAAAGGGGACTTGGTGGTTTGATTATTGCTGAAAAAAGGTGGACCTACATCTTTCTGCTGCTCATGCACATGGCCAATCTGAAACCAAATATCTTCTTCGGTGAGAGGAGTTGGGGGTACCGAAACAATGTATCGGAAACACTAAAAACAATCAGTAAACATCTTATGCATGGCCGATTTTCGGTTTCACAGTACCTCGAGACTTTGTTGGTATTTTTGTTGCTGCTTGTAAATTATACCCAGGCGAAAATAAATCTCGTTGGCCTTTTCAAAATCTGGCTGCATGCGCATGACTTGAGAAAAGGCTTCTTCGGCATGCTCGAGGGAGCCATATCGATCGTAGAGAATTCCGATACCGTACCAAAGCTTTGGTTCCTGAGTAGCTTTATTAGATCCAGTCCCACCCGAATTTGACGATGAACGAACCTTTGGGTCTCTGAGATGATACAAAGCCTGTTGGTATGCGGTATATGCTTGCTGGAGGTCATCCATCATCAAGTAGCAGTGACCTGTGGAGTGGTCAATAATTTGTTCCGAAGGGCACAAGGCTACCAGGTAGACCCACCTAAGCTACCCCAAACATCACCGTTGTTTCCATCCAATTTTAAAATATTCTGAAGGTATTCAACAGCTTTGGGAAATTGTTCTTGGGTGCGGAGGATAGCACTGATCGCATTCAGGGCGGGTATCGATCGGGGGTTTGAGCGCAAAGCGTGCTCGTAAGCACCCATAGCTTCCTCAAGCGAACCCATCAATTCCGCAAAACTCCCTAGCGCCAACAGTCAGTGAATGGCTCTCGCAAAACCAAGATGGGATGCAAATCATCTTACCGATTTGCAGCCAGACCGCCTCGTTCATCGCAGCCATTGTTTGGGGAGCAGGCCACGCTTGTTGCGGCTGTTGTTGAGGCATTCCGGGGGGAGGGGGGCCACCAGGAGGGCCATGGTGCATAATGCCTCCTGGGGGAGACGGATGATGGCTTGCCATTGCGGATGGTGTTGTGAAGATGCGACGAAAGGAGTGTAGTGCGCGCTAGCAACCAGGCTCGAGGCGCCGTCGTCAGAAGCGCACCCGCGATGGTTTGCGAGCTTGGAACAATTACAACCGCAGCAAGGTCGAAGGGATGGTACTGAAACAGCTATGCGATCGATGGTGTGGTGTTGTGTTGTGGAAAGAGTGGTGATGCCCGGAATCTGGCTTCTAATCGCGATAGGAGAGGGTCGAGGGGTCGGTGGTGGATGAACAACCAAGAACAAATCAACCTGTGGCGCAAGGCAATTGGATTCACCCGTCCGTTGTAAACACGGTCTGACGATATAAATTAAACTTCCGAGTGAATCGAGGGGGGCGAAGGGGGGGGGGGGTGTCGAGAAGCGAAGCGAAGAGAAGAGGAAGAACTACAATGCGAATTCCAGCAGCGAGGAGAGAGTGAATGGGGCGCTCGTGGAGGCTGCGCAATCGTGGTTGCAGACTTGTGCTCAAAGGTCGGGCGGGATACGATTCGGAAAGCAGAAGGGGATCCTTCTGATTTTAGGGCGGATAGAGCAACTCACCTTACCCACCCTAACCATTGAGACCCACTTTTCCAACCTATCTGAACTTCGTGGCACGTACCGGAGACAGTCCGTAAGTACAGTACTGTACAGTACCCTTTTTTTGGATTAAAAAAGTGACGATTAGCACCAAGCCTAATGGGGCTCGAACTGGGAAAAGGCCCCAGAGTGGGGCGACGCGAGGAAGGGCCCTTGCTTAGGCAGCTCGCTAAGTGGAAGTGCGTGACCCCCAGGCAACAAGCTCCGCGAAGCTCCATCAACACCACGAAAAACGCTCTACATCACCGCTACCACCACCGCTTTCCATCATCAACCACCACCACCACCACCACCACCACTCCCCATCACTTCAAATCCTCTAAAACATACGCCCGCTTCACTCAAGATGGTAGGGCCCCCTATTTCCAGCCCCCAGAATGCATGAATGCATCGCGCAGCCAGCCTCCGTCACCAACTCCTTTCAGCCTCCTCCTGCTAACCATCTCCAGGCAATGCGCATCGCACCCCCCTCATCGCACACTACCTCCCACTCCCACCTCCTCCCCAAATCTCTCGGAGCCCCTTCAGCGCCCGGTCTCCATGACACCATCCGCGCCGGTGTAGGACCAACAACCTCCACTTCCCTCAACAGCGCTCCGGATTCTTCGCACCCCTTGGAGTCTCGATTGAAGAACTGGGAGGCCACGCAGGAAGCATTGAAGATGGAAGGTCTCAGACGGACCTTTGGAATCGCCGAGCCCATTCGTAGGGGTATGGAGTTGAAGGTTGTCAGAGATGGAAGCTGGAGACCCGCTGTTTTGGGAGGTTCTGCTAGAGGTATGCTTGGAATGTGCTCCATGATGTGAGGGTCAAATGCTAATTGCTATATCAGGTGGTGTGCACGAAGACATTCTTCGGGGACGAGACTGCGAGTTGGCATGGGAAGATGTCTTCCAAGGCGATGAGATGAGAAATGTACCAGGATTCCACGAGGAGCTTGAGAGAAAGGTTCGCATGCAGTAGATGAATGGCTAGGAGGTTGCAGGGGGGGGAAAGCAAGCTTGTAATATTACAAAGGATCACATTTGGGCATACTGGCGTTGAGAGACGATTGCCATAGAGTTCCGATGAATCGAGAAATTTATACTTCACTTGTTATCCTTTTATTTTGAACTGTTGAATGGGAATTGTCCTGACCTTTACAGCTTGATCATCTAGCCAGCTGGACGCTACAACAATTGTGACGTTGAAGTTGTCCAAGATCTCCAGCCGGGGCTAATTACTGGACTCCACTGGATGACTTGGATGGAAAACGCCTGATGCGTAACCTGGACCTGGGCGACGAGACAAGCTTACAACAGTCGAGAGCCAATGATAGGGAGGCTGTTGGATTGGTGGAGTAAAACATAAAACCAGTGGGGAGAAGCGAATAAGTTTAATCGCTGAGAAAGCTACCATTTCGGGCTAGAGCCATTTCACCGCTACAATCCAAATCCGTCATCAAGAGGTGTGCGTGGGTTAAAAATAAGTACTCTGTACCTCATCAGGTACCATCCTATCTCTCTCCTTTTCTATACAACCTGGAAGACAAACAACCTCAAATCCTCGAGATCAGGTTCCCCTTCAAGTGTCGCAGAGCCTGATACTACTATAACATTTCTTTGGTTCTCTGGTCCTCCCAAGTTGGTCCCATCATCCTAGGGGAGCAAAATCCACGTTTTCTGCCTCGATGGAGGTAGGACACCAACTATTCGGCGCTTATTATGGCAACTCCCGTCATCTTTTGAAGAGAGGCTCTTGTTGGGGCGTTTGACTTTTATATCCTAAGCTTTTCATTATGCGCCGACTGTTTTATTTGCAAGGCCCTTCTAATCGCTTAGACCACCTCTTACCTAATCCGCTTTGTGTATTAGGTAAGGGAGGGTAATATAATAAAACTAGTAATACGACTACTTTTAGGCGAAAATTAGATACTAAATCTAAATAAATTAAAGAGAAATCTATAACTATTATATTTCTATAACTTAAATACCTAACTATTATGTTCTTCTATTCTAGAAACCTTTTCTAAAAGCTACTTAAAAATAGGCTTCTATTTTAGCTTCTAAGTTCTTATAATCCTTATATTCCTTATATTTACTACTTAATTCTCCTCTACTCTCTCTTCTCTTATATCTTTTAAAGCTTAATATTTATATATCTCTTTATACTTTTAAACTACCTTCCTACTATCTACTATTAGCTTACGTCTTTCCTTAGTTATAGAGATATTATATAACCTATATAAAGTAAGCACGCCTTTAAGTATTAAAGATTAGAAGGTAGATTCGAGTTTATCTTATACGTGAATAATAGAGAGAGTAATTAGTTATTAGAGTTTAAGAGCTTCTACTATATATATACGTATATAATCTACTCTCTTCTTTCTTATATATATTATTAAGAGAGTAGGCTAATCTATAAAAGTTGGTCTAGAGGAGAGGGTATAGGGTAGTAGGGTAGTAAAAGCTAGAAATATATCGTTATCTAATAACTCTTTCTTTTCTTCTTTCTATTCTTCTTCTACTAACTATTTACTTTTATAGATCTTAAGCTTCTATAAAACTAGTTCTAGGTTTAGTAGGATAAGACCTATCTTATAAAATAATAACTAAATAGTATCTAATATAAACGTTCTATCTTAGAAGTGTTAGAAAAACCAAAAGAAGTCTACTTTTATTACCTCTTTCACGTTATTATATTATAACGGCATAAAATATATATAACTATAGTAGAGGTATATAGAAGTGCGTATAGCAGAATGACGTATATAGATACTAGGCTCTAATACGGAAGAAAAGGCTAAACTAGCCTTTTCTAACTCTAGGAGAGTAGGCTGCTATATATAAGAGGTTCGGACTATATAAAAGAGTCTAAAACCGAATAACCTCGGCTAATACAAAAGCCTAAACCCTACGAAGTACGTTCGAAAGCTCGGACGGACGTACGGACGTACGTAACCTTTCTAAATTAGATAATACAAAATAACAACTACTGAAACACGGTATATGCTATGTAATCTCGGCTATATAAGACGGTATACCGTCATATATATAACTCGGTTAGAAGTGCTCTCTTAAACTAGTGTTTTAGAGCTTAAAAAACACTAATATCTAGAGGCTAAAGAACGTATATAAAATAAGAGAGAAGTTAGAAAGGTTAGATATTATACTTCTAGTAGTAGTTAATAAAGTCTTAAGTTAAGTATAAACTATAGCTATGAAAGAGAAGAAGTTAGTACTTCTTATATATTAAGTGTTTTATAAAGAGTTTGAAGTATTTAAGATATTTAAAGCTAAGATAGTTGTTTATAAATACTATATTAAAGCGTACTTAGAAGGTATTTAGATCTATAGTATTATTAAAGTGCTTTTATAAGTAATATACGTTTTTAAAGATAATTATTAGTAGAACCTTCTTTCTACCCTAGTTTATTATTATAACTACTATAACTAATTCTCTATTCTCTAGATTAAAAATAAAAGTAGCTTTATAATCTTTTAAAATAATAACCTTATCTTTATATATAACGTTTATTTAAAACCTGGTTTTGTTAAAGTTATAAATATCCTTACTTTAAATACTCTAGTAGTTTATAAAACGTTTAAAGTCTTAAAAGTAGTTATCTATATCCTCTTTAATATATATATCTCTTCTCTTTATTAAGAAAGGCTTTACTTATATTATTTTAAAGAAGTTCTTATTCTAAGCTATCTATATCTTCCTCTACCTTCTTAACGTAGTTATCTTCTCTCTATTATACTAAAGAAGTCGGTTTATAAAGAGAATAAGAGTTTTAAGGTTTGTAGATTTACTAGTATTATATAAGAGAAGGAGGTACTCTTTAAGAGCTTTATTTTTAGGTGTTATAAGCTTTTTATTATATCTACTATATATATAAGAGGCTAGTCGTCTTTTAAGTTGTTTTCGAAGTTATTAGTATAGTATATTAAAATCCTTAGCTAATTTAGTAATTTTAGTATAAGGATTACTATTAAAGAACTAGATAATATATTATATTTAATCCTTAACTTCTTAAGATGTTAGTATATTATTAATAGTAGAATAATAGAGCTTTAGTAGGAGGGGGTAGTAAAAGTAGTAAAAGTAGTTATATTACTAGTTTTATTGTATTACTCTCTCTCACCTAATACACAAAGCGGATTAGGTGAGAGGTAGTCCAAGCGATTACCCTGTCGCTCGGTCTGTGCTGCCCGTCATGGCGGTGCGGCGGTCACCAAGCGCGGGCGTAAGACCAGGAAAGTTTTCTTGTCTATGGGGGTAGAAAGTGTGCTTGAAGGTTCACTCACCAGGATTTCTCCCAGGCTGATTAGGTTTCGACTCGCTAGAAAGTGCTTCTGTGGCTGAGGTGGTTCATCGATGAGGGGCACGTCGTTGCACAAAGTTCATCCCTTTGGCTTTTAAAAAGGCAGGAGTCTCAACCAAGGAGCCGCACCGTATATGGAGTCTACGAGTACCTTACTTGTACCGTACCGAGACGGAGCATCAGCAAAAAGAAATAACACCAACACAACAGTCACATTCTCACGGTTACACCCACCAGGATTCCACCTTCTACGAGCCAATGCAACAACGTCTTTCGCCTCCCCAAGCCCTTCCCAACCTTATCAATTTAACCACCTGACAACAACACCATACGAATCCCGGCTCACGGCCACCAAGCAGGCCAGGCAAGAAGGAAGCGTCGCTGCTCATTGCTCATTGCTCATTGCTCAGCCAAAGATGATGAGCTGCAGATGAGCACGGGAAGGAAGTCTGGAAGGCCGCCATGCCCATGCCCATGCACGCCCACGCCCACGCCCACGCCCACGCCGCCCACAGGCGAAATTGGCACAAGGAAACAGGCGAACTGCATGCGATCAATCAAGCATCCCGGACACCGTGCATCAAGTGCCAAGTCCAGTGCCAAGTCCAGTGCCAAGGATGCCTGTCTGTCAGCCCCCCCCCCTTTCTTCCGATTCGAATGGAGATGGAGATGCTGCTCAAAAGGGGAACTCATCCCAAGGCAAAGCATGTAAGCAGTGCTGTGCTGTGACTCGTGAGGTGAGCGAGCAAGGACTTGTCACAATATGACTACCAGGCGCAGATATCATTACCATCCATTTGATACAAATCCACATGAGTCAGTGTCAATTCGGTTGACGCTTCGACGACTGCACGTTGGTCGTTCCACCATCCATCGATATCTCTGTTTCCCCGCATCTCGACTCCTGGTTCATGCCAAATGAACTTGTTAAATGGAAACATGAAACTACCGAGGACACGCGAAGAAACGTCAGACACCTTTGCGGAAGAATATCGGCTCGAAAGCATGAAAGACTGATCACGACTTCGGGATTCGCTTTCCTGGTTAATGGGTAATATGTGCAATGGTCAGCCATCAATGCAAAGAGCAGTGAGGATGGGAGTACAACGTGTACCTCTGGAGAGGGAGTACTCGTACCGGGTACCTCGCTCGGTCATGCAAGCTTTTGTTCGATATTGCCATCGTCAATAAACTTCATACAATTATCAATGAACGACCTCGGTTTGTTGGAATCTGAATATTCCAGCAGCAGGAGAGGAGAGCAAAGTCTCTGAATAGAATCTGTGTGATAGAATCCGCACACACCCATGGCAAACACCATTGTGTTACACCACACTCCACAATTCATCCCATCCGTTACCTTACTGTACTATCCCCCCCCTTAAGTAAATGTAATCGCACGGCCGCTGTGCCATACTAAATGTCTGTGCACTCTACATTTAGTTCCGAATAGTACGTGGACGACTCTTACCCCTCGTCTCCACCCACTCCCGACCTTGCATTCCAAGACAAAAAGGAGGACACACCCGCCAGGGAATGCGCCAAACTTCCCTTCCCATCCTTCCATTACCGTTATTTCTATTCCCTCCACGGACATTCAAGTTATCATCACGCAAGCACATCCCACTCTCGTCAGCGAATGCAATGGTGGCATTCCTGCCGATACACAGTTGTTCACGCTAAGCGGTTCTGACCGAGTGGCCCTGTGGCTGGCGCAGTGGCTTCTTGTGGCTGACAGCGGGTGAAGAAAATATTGGACCGTTCTCCACCCACCGACCAGCCTGCCTCGCTAGCCGCGTGAGACTGAAACCGAGTGCGATCTTAGTTCGCCATTCCAGCCCGGTTTTCCGGGCCGTCATCTCAGGTGATCACACAGAGGCTGGACACGCAGCTTCGGAGATATTATAGCACGTGATGAGAGGTGCAACACCGAAGAGGTACAGTAAGACGAGACGAGGAACTTTATCCAGATGTCTGTGGAGTGATAAGATGGATGCTGGGTGACAGCCACCCGTGCTACGCTACGTGCGACCAAACCAGACCGATCGCGAGTTTTGACCTGAGTTTGAGATGCATAGGAGAGCTCTGAACTCCTGAATCCTTCGGGGCGCGGCAAACATTTCTCGGAATGCGTACAGTCTGGAAAACAGTTGCCTTTGAACCTTCTGAATCCTGCTGGTATACAATAAAGGCGGAGGAATAGGCACTTTTCATCTGAACATAGGACAGTCGAAGTCTAAAGAGCTAAGCTGAGATTTATAATCCTTCGAAATATTTAGTCTTATATTTTGAATTTGTCCTGTTATTACGGCCGCTTTTACCGTCCATCGCGAGGTGGATTCAGGGATCAACCGAACCCCACACCCCCTTATCCTCCGAACTTGTCTCTACGGATGGAGAGGCGGATTTTGGTACCAGAGTCACGGTCGTAAAACTTGAATAAAACCACGACTAGGACTAGAAAAGCTAGAAGCTTTGAGGTTAGAGTTAATTAGTATCTGATGGGCTTTCTTACTTTTCTGTTTTATTTCTGCGATTTTATTCTAGAACTTGAGAAGTTGTAAGGTGGCAGGCGCTAGGCTGGACCAAAATCCGCCTCTCCATCCGTCCCCGTAGAGCTTGTTTATCTTACTTACACCTCTTGTCATGCTCCTGCGCTCATGGTTGCAAGCCCCAATCACTGCAGAAATACAACCGTCAACCACGCCATGCTACTCAGGCTAGCAGACGTGATGGCGGATAGTTACTTGCCGGTACCCATGTGCTGTTACCTTCTTCGTACATCTATCTCTTCCTTCCTTCCCTCCACGGAGGGCTTCACTTGATCTGTACCTCCGTACCTGTCATACGGAGGGCACCACCTCGTTCTGCACGTTCCGTGTGTATGTATGTATGTGCGGCAAACTGCCGATTACATGTCATGTATATGCAAAGCGACCCAAGGTCCTCCGTAGGCTCATTTGCCCTGCTTGCTTACTTGCTTTCGCCCTTCTCATATCGCCCCAGTTGATATTGTGTACTATACCGCTGGCACCACTTTCGAACTTTATATCCTCTCGACCACTCTCATCAATCGCTAGAATTGTTGTGGGTGATAGCAACCCCAACCCCACACGAGTTTCGTTGTGATTGTAGGCCACAAGTCGCCACGAAGTCGCCACGGTGGGTGCGAGGTGCGAGGGTGACATGGTGATGTAATACCGTTTCAATCCTTCCCATTTCTTCGGATGCACGATAGTCCGCCGAAACTGAAATATGTGTTCGGGGGAGGATTTTGGGGCTTGCTGATGAAATTAAAAAAAAGCAATCAATTCCCGCCACTGTGGTTCAGTGTGTTTGTCGTTGCAGCTTGTTTTGTACTCTTTCTACGAGACGGGAGTACCGTCACCGCCAAACTACTGGTGAAGAAGGGGAGTTCCCTTGTGACTTCCCACGTGTTATTATCTTCAACCTTTTTGGCTCGTTTCGCAAGGAATCGTTCTTGTTAGAGAGGCTTGCAGATTAATATGGCTGATAGTGTATGGTCTACTAAGGAAGAAAATCTCAGCTTCGACCTTAGTTCCACGTACACTCTACTCTGGAGCTCTGTGTGCGCGAGGAGGCTGACGATGACCATTACTTTAATTTCCCCGAATAATTAATCTAATGGTTCCAGGCCTTTCTCTATGTATATCATCGCTTTATTGAGTTGTGCGCAGAATCATGGAACCTTTTTTTACCGAAGTTTTGGGCGGTGGGGTTTTCAGTTGTCGATCTTTTCTGCTCTTTCCGCTTTTCAAATTGCATTCCTTGAACGGCTTTTAACTTTGTTTTCGGTGCACTTCATGTTCTATCTATCCAAATCCTACGGGACAAGGTGTGACCTGAGCGACAGGAAGTGGTATGAAACGGATGATTTCTATGGGTGAGAATCACGGCTCTTCCTCCGAAAGTTGGTTTGGGTCTTCTTATCTACTATTTCCTTTGATTGCAATGGCTCGATTATTCCAATATTGACAACGGATGGCGCATCAGTTTGGATTTCGTCAGTACCAGCCATTCTTGAAGCAGGGCGACCTTTTTGTTGAAACCAAATTATTCTCGCCCACAATCTTGACGGTGCTTGCAAAGATGTAAGAGCCGGTGCTCGTGCTTTCCAGATGGATCATGGGGGACCTTTATTACGGTCTGTTCTGCGCTATATTCGAGATTCATCGGATGTTTTCTGGTATTTTCAATAACAATTGATTCCTAGCCAGATGGAGGAGTTTGAAAGATTTAGCCTCACCTCTTGAGCTTCTACTTTCTCCGTCCCATGACACAATTTTTGATATATATATACATACAGAAGTCTTCCCTTGCACCTCTTAACAAGATTAATAATCTACGTTCCAAGTAAGATGAGCTGACTTATCCTCTCGTCCGAGTCATCATTCGATTACATTAGGCTCTAGAGTTTGCTCACAAAAATTCCAGTCGCTCGGCCCCCACGTGCCAACTGTTCGACGTGCCGAACTCGCCTATAAATCTGGGGTTAATCAAGAAAAGTTCCGGGGTTAATTAACACCCCGGATTTTATCTTGATTAACCATCTAAGCAGAGGCCGGTACATCCACCTTTCATATGGATACCGTGTTTTTGATCCCACAGGTGTCAAACCCGTGCAGCTGAGACTTATCATGCTTGGAATTCTGAAGCCGGGCCCCACCTAACAATTTCGGTATTGGTTTAACGATTTCCCACAACAATCCATCCGTGCTGGAACCAGTGTTGAGCCATTTTAATATACGAAAACCGGCAGCTTTGTATATAATAGACCGAAGGATGGTATGATCACCTGGTTCCACCTGATTATGATCAAGTTTTCATTTTGAACGCCACCCGTACGACCTTTTTGTTCTAAACACAGAAGGCGGCCACAGAACTTCCCAAAACTACTTACACTCGTTTTCCAGAAACACTGGAGCGGAAGTCTGTCTCAACAACGGCCGCCTTGTCACTCCTCTTATACTGGGTTCTAAAACCTTGAAAATGTCTTCGAAATGGCCTCATAGCAAAGTCATCTACACCGGCAGCCAGGACCCTGAATCCGCCGACTTGGAAAAAGGTCTTTCCGCCAGCACACTGAGATTGCAACAGTTACCACCGATCAAGACTGGAGATAAAACAACGAATACTTCACTACACATCGAGAGAGTCCTTTCTCCGGTATCCCCAATCTGCGAAGGCATCACTCCGTCCTCAAGTGTTCCGGTGCTATCTCTATTAGGACCCGTTGGGGGTAAACAAACCACCAAAATAGCAGCACCCAACCCTGACAACAAGAAGCGTCCCAATCGATGGATTCTATTCCAACTATGGTTCAACACTTATCGAAAGTTCTTTGCCTGCGTTACCTTGCTCAACTTGACGGGGATCATCACGGCGGCAGCCGGTCGTTTTCGCTATGCGGATAATCATCTCGGTGCTTTGGTGCTTGGAAACCTTCTATGTGCGATTCTGATGAGAAATGAGATGTTCATACGGTTTTTGTATATCATCGCGATCCACGGACTGAAACACGTGGGCTCTTCCCCCTTCGCGACATACGATGAATGCTGATAAGATCTCTACCAGTGGGCACCATTGAGACTCAAGTACGCGGTAGTCTCGATTCTTCAACACGTCGGTGGGATTCATTCAGGATGTGCCCTCTCAGGCACTGCGTAGGAGAGCCAAACCAAACATGTGACTACTGGGCTAACATCAGAACCAGATGGCTCGTATACAAAATCGTCGACATCATCCGGCATTACGCCCATCAACACTATGCTGTGATTGCTACAGGGGTAATCACAAATCTCCTTGTCATAATCTCTGTTCTCAGCGCCTTCCCCTGGATTCGCAAGTCGGTGTCTCAACCTCCATATGTAAAGATTAGGAGGTGAACTAACTGCGATTCAGTTATCATCACAACGTATTCGAGGGCCATCACCGGTTCATTGGTTGGCTGGGTCTTGCGGTATTTACACCCCTTCGCCTCACACGGAACCTCGGCCCGGTACTGATGGATTGTAGGCAACATGGTGTTTCGTCATTTTGGGGAACATCTATGATATGAAACTTGGGAGATGGAGATTGGATGCTCATTCTCTCATCAGCTTACAGGAGCTATGGTTTGCAGTGTTCATGACAATCTTGTATGCTCTTCTCCAACCATCCAATTCGTCGAAGCATCCCACTCATCGCTCTTAGTGTTCTTATCCCTTGGTGCACACTTCGCCAAGTACCTGTCGAAGTAGAAATCGTAAGTCCTTCTCCTTTACCCACTCGGAACCAATCCATCTCAACTGATATTAGCCATCGCCCAAAGTCGCCATTCTTCGTTTCAATCGCGGCATGCAACAAGGTCTTCTTGGGAGAATCAGTCATACTTCTATCATGGAGTACCATGCCTTTGGGATCATTAGCGAGGGTACAAAGTCTCCTTATCATTACATGATCTGTGGTGTCCAAGGCGATTTTACGAAAACGCTTGTTGCCGATCCACCGAAGTTCTTGTGGACTAGAGAATTGAAGTTTGGTATGAGTTGATTTCACTTTACCGACTTCATGAAAGGTTGTGTACTAATACTGCTCAGCTGGTGTCGGACATGCTTCTGCAATGTTCAAACGCGGGATCAGAATTTGTACGGGCACGGGAATTGGAGCCGCACTTTCGACTTGCATACAAAGTCCCAACTGGTAAAATTCCCCCATCACCCAGCATCGCCATTCCCTTCCCAGTCTCATCTCCGTCCCCCCTCCCTCCACCCATCTGACATCCATTAGGTTCCTGATATGGATCGGATCCGACCAAGAAAAGACCTTCGGCCCGACAATGACTCGGCTAATTCACGAATACATCGAACCCGAACGAATGATCCTCTGGGACTCCAAGAAACGAGGGGGAAGACCCGATACGGTGCAGTTACTCAAAGATACGTGGGAGAGCTTTGGGGCCGAGGTGATTTTTATTACGAGTAATATGAAGGGGAATGACGAGATGATGCAAGGATGTCGTGCTGGTGCGTTCCTCTTTTGCGGCCTCTTATTTTGTGGAAATGTGGAAGGGGAAGGTCTGGAGAAATCATGCTAACTCTGTTAATAGCTGGACTACATGCTTTTGGGACTCTATGGGATTTTTAATGAAGGAGCACATTGAGATGGGACGGGTTGTTCATCGGAATTCTTGATTTTCCACCGCATGGAATGGGTATGGGACGAGGCTGGGTTGGGCTGGGTTGGGCTGGGTTAGGTTGAGTAGGAAAAGAGAAGTAGAAGTTCCGGTCTATGATAAACGGGTCGTTCATGAAAGGTTTCCTTCTTTCAAATAGAGGGCTCAATATTACACCAGTTGGTTCAACTTCTCTTCCGGGATGCTGCATGCAACGTGAGGGTGTTTTTGGAGAGATAACTTGTTCGCTGTAGGTCGTTAAACGGGAAGAGGGGAGAGAAATACAATTTGCAAGTGGGATCGAGAATTTTTGCTCTATTAGGTACTAATCTGCTTTGATTTGATATCTTTGAGTGCTTGGGAAGTTGTTAACAATGTCTAAGTTTCTGTTGAGCCTCGGGAGACGGCCCGGGTTTTGTTTTATCCTCCATCTGTTGAAAAATAATTGTGCACGCGTCGGGAAGTCGGCGTTATTCCTCCGAGATCGAAAGGGCTTTTGGTCACTCATGACGAGATTTCGGCGGCTGTGAGGCCAACAGTGGGTGTCACTACTCCGTGCAAACACACCCAAAAACAGCGACTTCTCCTACTAATTATAAAGGAACGTACTCGAGTTTGCTTATATTTTTTACATAATAGGGTAACTTATAGTAGGGGCTTAAAAAATCTCTTAGGGGATTTGTTAAAATTATATACTTAGCTTAGGATTTATAACTAAGAGTATAGTTAGAAAAGTGTTCTACTTATAAAGTTTTATATATATAGTTATTATTTTATTAAGAAATAGTATACTATATAGTTGCTAAGTTATAAAGCTATAAAGAGGGTTACTTTTGGTTTATTTTCGGCTAAATCTAGAGGGTGCGCACGGAGTAGTGACACCCATTGTTGAGGCGAACTCTTTAACGGCCGCTGGACAAACAGCCTATATTTATCCACTCCTAGGGAACAGCTAAGCGAGCGTACAAGTTTGAGACTACTTGAACCTAACCACAAATTAAACCAGGAAACCAAAATTCCTCTCAAACTAAATTAAACCATGACAGGAGCGACGAGAACTCCCCTCGGGTAAATGTGGTTGACTGGTTAAGAGTTTGAGAGTATCAAGATCCAAATGAACTTCTAAATATTCGTTCGGATCTCCTTTCGACGAGGGCCACATATTCTTCTGATTTCCCGAACTGTAATGAAATACTTCTTCCGAGTTCTCATACTCCTTCACTGGTGTCTCATCCCAATGACGGAGTATCAAGGCTCTCCCGATAATTGAGCAGGGGGGTGCTGTTGATTTGCTCACCAACTCTTCCCGGATTATCATCGCAATGCTTGAATCTCTGAAGTGACAAATGGTGTCTCCTTTTGCAGTTCCTGGAACGAGTCCGATTTGGCCACGAGTTCCCATCATCCAGCGAGGCTTGAGTATTGGTATTCTTCCGAAAAGCTTGAACAGGTACCGCTATCCCGTATCTCTCGTACACCCCCAAAGCCGGGCCTTGTTTTCTGCAAGCACAGTTTGCGTGGCTTTTTATGCTGGGGAATATCCCACCCGACAGGGTCCACAGCTTCAGAGAAGGCAAATGCACTATGCTTGACCTCTCTCCGGAGCATACATACATGTGAGATATTGCTATCGATGCTGATAACTGTTTTGGAATCTTCTTTTATTCGCACGAGTGCATCCTTTGCGACCACAGCCACCTCGTCTGATGGATCATTGGAATTGATTTTGTGATAGTACAAATCCTGCCAATGTTTAAAGAGTGTCCTCGCTTTTGTGGGAGTGCCAAAAGAATCTCCGAGGATGCTGATCACACCATGGCTTTTCGCCACTGTCTGATACAAATGGTTGGATGAAAGTCGAGGCTGGTGGAGGCATGTCTCCCAAGCGAGACCACAAAGCTGAATTTGTATAAACGAGCTGAAGCGAACCAGGTGATAGCTAATCCATAACCCAGTTTGTGCCATGAGATTCTTGTATAGTTGAAAAAGATCGATTTCATAGCTGGGGAATAGATTCAAAGATCTGGTGTCGGCAAGACCAAGTAAGCCATATATTTTGTCACTCCGCTTGCTACAGCGGGCGTTTCTGGAAGTAACAAGAGCGTCCGATCAAGGAAAGCCGCGCCAATCGAGACCAAAACCCTCCCTATTATCGTGGTAGCTGCGCCGTAAAGCCAGGAGTTTATTTGCCGAAGTATTGAGTCTCCGTTCGACATGTAGTGGCGGTTCAGACTCGAAATTCCTAGAAGAACCAAACTCAAAAGGGTCTGCTGAGTTGTAGTTTTCGTGGCGTGTGGTAGTTGACACCATCAACTGCAGATCAGAGAGAGATCGCCAATTCAATGTCATCTCCTCACACTGAAACACCACCTCTTTCGCAAGTACTATTTCTTGGATGACCCAGACCCTATCCCAATATTCTCGGGAGCAGAGCTTTTCCACGCTTCTCCACCCATTATGAGAAGCGTGAGATGTCCCTTTCATTGTTTCGCATAATATGTTCTTTGTCGGCAAACAAACACGTCGTCGACTATCGAGACCTGATACTATATCCGAAATTCTCTCACACCAGAGAACAAACACGGACAATTCTTTTCGAGCATCCACATCCAGCTTGCCGTATCTCCATATGGACTCTTCTGTTTGTGGGAAGGACTCTCTCATACATTTCTTGAGATAAATCCTTTTCAACAATAAATATCGGAGAAATGTGGTTTTCTCCCGAGGGATTTGCTTTATTGCGCGGCTTGCAGACCATCCCGCCGTGACGTTGTGATGTGCTGCTGTGGTTTTGGCGTCTTGTTTACTTTCTGGCATCCTCCCAATAGCCGGAACTGCTGTTCCCACTGTCCCCACATCTCTTTCGAGCACTTTCCGAAGCGCAGGTTTGTCATCCGAGGTTAGAAAAAGCGTGTTTCCAGATCGAGCTCTACTCCGTGAGTTGCCAGTCCGTAGCTGTGAAGCATTCCAACGAAGAACCTCCCAGCCTGCAGAAGCTCTTCACGATCTCCCTTGGCCTCACACACACAATCGAGAGAAGCCATGCGAAGGTCTTTGACAAAACCAAAGGCATCTTTAACGCGGCCTCCTTCGTCCATTCCAAGCCATCCAATGCTCTTTGATGCACCCCCAAAGATTTCTCTCATCAAGGAAACCTGTTGACTGCGTTCTACACCATTGGCTTGATTAATACACAGTGCATCAATCCACAGTATACGAGGAGAAGACCCGTGCCTTAGATATGTGAGGGCCGACCACAAGTTGTAGGTTACACGTATGGTGCAGTTGTTTATTTTAATAGGATGGAGCTTTTCTCGCTGATCTCCCCACATATATGATAGGGCTTCGTAACTTGCATTTGTCGAATTCAAAAACGGGTCTTCCACCGTTCGCTCGAGCAAACATTCAATGGTGGAGGAGAAGGAGCCAGAAGGAAGCAGAGTGAGAAGCCGAAATTGTTTTAGTATCCTTCCTTAGTTCAAGTGGGTTGTATATAACGTTCGTATCTGGAGAATTGTCTGAAGTTGGCTGCAATAATGAATGCTTACTACGCACAAAAGATGCCATCCAGGCTGAGCGTTCCGGTGATGCGAAATTGGACATTGTGTTATACTCGACGCTCTAATTTGGGGTCAACTTATGGTGTTCAAGCTAGATTGGAGTTCAGTCATACCGGGTCTTAGATTGGAGCACTTTGGCTGGGAAGGTTGACAAAATTAGATGATCCGCCACAGCCTTTAGGTTGTAGGACACGATGGTAGCGGTACTGGGTGGTGTTGTTGGGCTTCTCTATAAAGCGTGTGGTCAGAATAGACTCAACAGTTATCAAAAGATGATGCTACTGAAGTTGAAAGAAGTATTCGCATGTTACGGCTGTTTGAAGTCGTGTATATTTCCAAGTGGAGCGTCATGAAGGTGGTTGAGGCTGTGCTGCTGAGATAAGGAAAAATACTACGGTACTTTCGGGATAAGCGTGCCAATCTTTGCCCAGACTTGGGCACTAATATCATATTGGGGGGGTGTACGAGGATGATCGTGTCTTGTATAGAATGTTACAATGCTATATCGGATTTCGGATAATGACGATAAATGTTCGATAGTTGGCAGGAAATAGTTAATCCTGCTGAGAGCTAGTAAGAAGACTTTATCTAAGTATAAATAAAAAGTTACAGATTTTCTAAACATATATATTAAGAAATCTTAAGTTATAAAAGTGGTAGAACCTATATATTTAAGGAGCTCTTTCGTATTAATAGAAAAAGTGGTATTTAAATAGGCAGAAAATATAATTTTCAAATAAATATAAGTTATGTGAGATTTATTTAGTACTATAAAGTACCAGCGTTAAAAACCTGATATTTTATTAGTTCTCGTTACTTTTTTAAACGACCATAGCTTTCAGTGATCTGATGATATATATCGCGATATTTGCGATAAATATTGTATCAGCGCCCAAGTCTGTATTTGCTAAATTGCCATAACACAACTATTTTTGAGGTTGTTTTCCAAATTCATTTTCTTTATTTGACTCAAACTAAGGAGAGCAAAGTGCGAGATTTTTATTTCGTCTATCAAAATAACAAGATTAGACCTTTCTGTTTGCACTAACTATATCCTAAGAACATGGCAAGCGATAAGCTAAGCTAGAACATTGAAATTCTCGACTAATGAAGAAAAGGGGGGTAATATGTTTGTAAGGTTGGGCGTAAATAATTTATCTTCAAAAGGAAACTCGCATTTCCTCACAGACCCCCGCTTGAAACCAACCGAAACTATGTTCGCTTCTCCAGAAATCAATTAGAAGGGAGCTTTAATGACCTACATTTCCAGTGAACCTTTTTTCTACTTCTTTTCTTTGATATAGTTCCTAAAAGTTTTGTAAGAAAATTACTATGAGAGATCATCTACACCCCGAGTAAATCCACATCCATGGTGATTGGTATAGAACGTCCGCTTCAGCCGCAAATTGAAAGTAAAGCCTGTATACAATTTCGACGTCACCGAGTGGAGCCACAAGAAGCCACATAATAACAGACTCGTAAATCTCACATCAGCTGACCCACAATTACTTTACAGGTTAAAAAGGCTCCCTTTTGCTTGTCTATCAAAACCTTCTCGTGTAAAGTCTCATAATGTTCTCCTTCCTTCAAGGTGTCACGCCGCCTCGGCGCTATATAGCAAACCTTTCAACTATCTCCTACGAAAATGGCACCTCATCGCAAACCTTCTACGGGGATGAAGCTCCCTATTTTGTCACCCATTCCATCCCGAACAAAAAATCCTTCTTTAACCCACCACAACACTTGCATCTCTTCTAGACCGAGGATTTTCTCGTCGAAAAAGGAACAGGAATTTGGCATCAACCCACAGCTCCCAATCCAGCACACCGAAGAGTAGTGAAGATAGCAGGAGATCCTCCAATTCGCTTACCGAAAGGAACGTATCATCGTTTTGAAAATGCATCAGATACTGAAGCATTGGTTGTGAGAATTCGTGTTGATCCCCCGGGGGATAATGATGTCAAGGAGGAGCAATTTTTCCGGAATTTCTTTGGGTATCTCGAGGATTGCAGGAATCATGGGAGTCAACCGAGTATTTTTCAGCTCGAGCTTTTTCTACATACGATTGATGGGCCTTTGGCGATCCCTTGTCCGGGACCTGACGGTGTTAAGTGGTGGATTAGTAGGATTGTGATGTTGGTTTTGGGAGTCGTGATTGGAGAATGGCTGTTGGGTTATAAGAGAACCTACCCGGAGTATTACTCTGGGAAAGATACTGGCTGTTAGTAGTTTTTTGTGGTGAAATATCTTTTGGATAGTTCTAAGCCTTTAGGGTAATTACTCTGGATTACCCTGATTATTTAGAACAACGAGCTAGTCCGGCAGGTACGAGCCTGATATTTGCGGCCGATTTTACCGTCGTCTACTTCTAGCCTAGAAAAGTGACACACCTATTCAGACCAGCTTGGAACCGCCAGTCAGACTAGTATAAAACATCATAATGAACAAATAAAAGGGATAAATATCTCAGTTCCACCCCACACTCCAACACCAAAATTCCACCTCTACCACCACAACTTAACACACTCCATAATGGCATCACGACCAATCTTCGCCGCAGCTGATGTTGCCGTACTTTTATCTCAAGGTCTTATTCAGCCAGCCACCCAAGGACGTCGACACATCTCCTGCTCTATTATGTTCTGGGAAGCTCCATACTCGCCTGAGGACTCGGCTACCCCCTCGTTCACAGTACCCGAGTTTTTCGAGAGCGTAGAAACTTTGGTATATATTGGCTGGGGAGAGGAAAAGGCCGCCGAAATCTGGGAAGGATGGAAGAAATTTGAGGAGAATGAAAGTTTCCAGCCTTCTTTCGTAGAATATGCACTGTCTGCTATACCACATCTCAATAATGAAGACGAAGGGGAGGATTGAGATGCAGACATGTTGGGCTGGGGAGTAGCGACCGAGCTCCGTGAAGCGATAATGGATGAAGAGTTTGGCATTATTGGGCTTACAAGAGATTAGAGAGAGAGAGTATGGCGCGGGCGCAGGCTTCATTAACAGGCACTGGTGCAAACACGCATGCACCGCCAGGAATTCATAACTGACCAAGAGTAAAATGCTTCAGCTCAACGTCCCCGATTGCTCGATCAAAACACGGAAAATCAATTTAATTATCCTAAACGAGTAGAACAATTTTATTTATCTTTTCTTTAGTTTCCTACAAGTGTTGGGACAATTGTAGAAGGGAAAGCGCGAGGGTCTACAGTCACGGATTCCTGCACCCCCTGATGCACCCTAGTAGGAAATAAAAAAAATCAAATAAAAGTATATGTCAAAATTTGTTTCATAATTCATCAGCCCTCAAAGAAGAAAAGTGACCAAAATATCCAAGGTCATGACTAATATAACCATGAAAACCACACTATCTTCTCGCCAACTCACCTCTCCCCCAAGTATTTATAAACCAAGTGGACAGCCCAACTTCATCCTACATCTTACCACCCCAGACATCATGAATTTCCTTCCGATCCCTCTTGGCCCTCCTCCACACCCATTGAAAACCTGTAGTGCTTCAAAATAGCTAAACCACATCACCACCCAGATAAGCAACGTTCTCTTTCACCTCCTCGGAGACCTCATTGGCATCGCCACCGACATAAACCCACTTCAAAACATCCTCCCAAGCTCCCGGATGTGGAATAGGAAGATCAATAGTATCACCCTTACACACATGACCTGAAAACAGCAATGCCGCCAGGATAGGCAAGAAATGTAGAGCGTATTCCTCATCTACAAAGAAATTCTGTTAGTACACTCATTACTCTTATCATATCAACCCAGAAGAAAAGGGAAAGGAGGGAAGGAGAGAAGTACTCACGTAAAGGAAATGAAACCCCTCTCTTAACAACTGACAAAGAATTCAAAGCATCCAAGCTCTTACCCCTCATATGTCCACCCGCACTTTGAGAAGTAGACCTATGTCTATTCGAGCGTCTCAACCTCGGAGTCTTGGCTTCTGTTTTGCCTGGTGTCGGGATCTTGGCACGGAAATCCTCGACATCGAATTTTTGATGAATGACGAAGGGTTTGCGGTCCTTGGATTTCGGGACTACTCGTGCGCGGATATTCACCGTGTTCTTAGTCTCGGTGGGTTCGGATTTTGATACAGGGGTCATGGATGGCCGACGGAGTGAGATGGGGTTGATGAAGACGTCTGCTGAGGAGACGTTGTTGAAATAAACTCGACCCCAGTCTCGAAGGCGAGAATGGATGTATTCATATGGGACATCTGAAGCAGAACGTCTTCGTGTCGGTGGTGGTGTGATGGGGTGGGGCTTGGCTGTGATGGGTGTATTTTGTGGAGTGGAGGTGACGGTTGTATCTGAGATTTTGATAGAGGGGGTTTTGGGTACTGTTTTTGGTGCGTCTGTCATTTCAACATCTTCGGTCTTTTCCGTCTTGATCTTCTGAGAATTGACACTCTTTTTTCCATTTGCAGTTACAGCCCCTGAATTTGCAGCTTTGGACTCAGGGACTGAAGCGAGCTTTTCCTTGCGGGAGGCAAATGTGAAATTTGACAAGTGGGAGGTGAGGGCTGATGGAGATAATGCTGACGAGTGACGACGAGGAAATTGTTCCGCTTCCAAGAGGCGCTTCCGGCGTTGGGATGAATTGGCCTTCGCTGAGGTTGGAGTTTCTTGTTCGTGGTAATATGCATGCGCAGCAGCCAACCTTGGGCTCAGGAGAGAAAAGTTGGACTTTGAAGACACAGCAGATATAGCCGAGATTGAGGATTTTCGGCGTGCCGCAGCGGTGACATCGGTGGTAATGGGTTCGAGGCGAGTATTGCGTCGTCGGGTCATGACCGAGGTAGACATGATTGATGATGTAATAGAGGGCGAGATTGACATGTGCTTGAAAGACAAAGGATTGTCTTCAAAGGGAGGGGCCGCTCCGCTAGGGAGAGGTGGCCTCTGGACGAGCAACTCTGCCTTCTGATCGTCGTATCCTGTTGTAGAAAAGGGACTCAAAACCGAATGACAACCTTGTAAGAAAATTCGACCTCCGCGGTGGAAGAAATAGCAGGAAAGGCAACTTTGATATGAGTATATACCCTAGCAGGTCTGCTGGCAAGAATGAGGGATCTGAAAATAGATATTGCGGCTGTGTTGATAGTGATGTGTACATTCCAAGAAATGGAGGGTACTTCAAGCTTCTATAACCTCAGTACAAAGAAAGTAAATACCTTTGGAAGTGTTTGGGCTATGCTCGATACATGAGTCGATATATTACAACAGACAAAGAGGAATGGGTGGTAGGAACAAAAAAATGTTACACGCTTCCCGTAACATGATTGAGAGTGCTACAATGATCCATCTCGGATCACCTGGCTGGCTGCCTCGGTTTGATTGTTTGGCAAAGCTTTTGAGCTCGGTGTTGGTATCCCATCCACCTCATCCACCTCGTACTTGCAGGACTTATGCAAGTAATCAAGGGAGTATGCAAAAGGACAAAGGAAATATGTGATTTTGGCCGCAAGCAGCTTGAAGTAAAGAGAGAATGGAAAATGCTGGAAAATTGGTAAGAACCGAGAGGAGACGTTGAGTTTCTGTCACTTGGCGTCGACTTAAAATCCACGTCAATGTTCCAGCCACCCGCTGTCACGCTGTAGTTGAAACGTTGGGGGCTTTCAAACGGCATTCCTGAAAGTTTGCCGCGTGTTGACAAGTTGAGGAAACCAACACCTGTCCACTAGGACCCGTACGGGTGAGGAGACTTGACTCTTTCCGGCTTCGACAACTCGACAAGAATATGTGTTCAATTATGTGTTCTGTTGGAGTTGTGAGGAGAAGTGAGGAGAAGTCGAGGCAGAATCCCACATGAAAGGCGGTCTCGAGGGCGGTGTACGGAGATGTCCGTGCGCCCGTAATTCTGCCACCATGAATCTGGCAACTTGAAGAATTGACATATTCTCCATCATAAAAAGGCAACGACATCGCCCTCGAAAGGTCCTGTGCAATAACAATGTCTCGCGCAGCTGAAGCAGCCATGGCGGCGAGCTATAAAAGTCTAAAAGAGGATTTTGTCTCGGGATTGGTGGGTGGTTCCATCTGGGAAATCAATTATGTGACAGCTGTAGCTCCTGCAAGTGACCTACCTACTCCTTTTCCAAGTAGCACTTCTAACAAGCGATAGGTAGCACTTATTTTCTGGTCGGCTCTTCAGTCGCGTTTCTCCATCTTCAAACCATATACCCCTCTCTCCTTCATCGTCGATTTCTGCTTGAATGTCGGGTTTATCCTCCTCGCAACAACGGCATACTCGAAAATGCCCCTCATCCTCAACGCCCTCATACTCGCCCCCATCCCAATTATATATGCCATCCCAAAGACTCCCCCCCCAAAGAAGTCAAAGCTTCCACCGACCAAAGAATCGAAAGACCGCACAGCCCAAAGCCCGTTCCCCAAGAAACCTTTCCTCACATACTATAGGGGAGGGATGATAGTGATAACCTGCCTCGCCATCCTCGCAGTCGATTTCCGGATCTTTCCCCGCCGATTCGCAAAGGTGGAGAACTGGGGCACATCACTCATGGATGTGGGCGTGGGATCTTTCGTATTTTCCGCGGGAGTCGTGGCAGCACGACCACTCCTCAAGGAGAAAGTGGCAGGCAAGACCACACCTCTCAGTACACGTCTCTACCGCGCATGCCGACACTCTCTCCCACTTATTGTATTGGGATTCGTGAGACTTTGGAGTGTGAAAGGCCTGGATTATGCAGAACACGTCACGGAGTATGGGGTTCATTGGAACTTCTTTTTCACGTTAGGATTTTTGCCACCGTTTGTTGCGCTATTTCAATCCGCTTTCAAGCTTGTGCCTTCATACGCGGCTTTGGGGATACTTCTTTGCTCGGCATATCAAATTGCGCTGGAATTCACGGACCTCAAAGCTTTTGTTTTGACGGGTCCAAGGACGAACCTGTTTGATAAGAATCGAGAAGGAATATTCAGTTTCTTCGGATACCTTGCGATCTTCCTCGCTGGCCAATCTACAGGAATGATTGTCATCCCCCGCAGTTTGTCAAATACAGCAACAAACGGGACCGCTCAACGAAAGCGTCTTCTCCTAACCTTGATGGCTTGGTCAGCAGTATGGATGTCTCTCTTCTTTGTGACAACAAACTACAATTACGGACTCGCCATCTCCGTTTCCCGTCGACTCGCAAACTTGCCTTATTTTTTCTGGACTTGTGCTTTCAATTCCGTTCAAATCACCGCTTTCTGTCTTGTGGAAACCATATTCTTTCCCCAAGCGTATAAAAGCGTGGATGCTAGAGCGGAAAAAGAAGGGTATGAGTTTGCGACCAGCAAAGTTCTGGAAACTTACAATAGGAATGGCCTAGCCATATTTCTTGCGGCGAATCTGGGGACGGGATTGGTCAATATGACAATCCCAACATTACATGTGAGTAATTTGCAGGCGATGGGAATATTGTTTGGGTATGCAGCTGTTTTGACAGGGTTGGCAGTGGGACTGGATGCCTATGATATATCGATCAAAATGTAGAATAGTGTAACTTCGATTTTCAATTTTCAATTTCATCACATCACATCACAATTCGTACTCAGTACCCAAGGATCTCCAGGGGATGTAGGTGTTACGTGTCAGATATCTCTTTTGACCTCACTTTGTACGGACGGTTTACAGTCACCAAGTTGAAAGTTTTCCCGAATTTTTTCAAGCATGACTTTCACAAATCACGATATAAGATAGTGATGCTTCTAGATCTTCTAGTCTGACATCCTCACAGTTTTTTTCGTCACGAATTCTCGCAGCCCGATGAAGGAAACCCTTCCTTCATCTCATGACTCCCCACCTCCCCTCGTGGGGATTCCCCCGTCCAAGCATAACCCCGAAACCAAAAAACCTTCTCATAAATTCTAGAAACCCATCAAACCGGTAGGAAAACCCTCAAACTAAATCCACAAACCCTCCACATCCAACCACTCCACCCAGCTCTCCCCTCCCCCAAACACGGAAGAAGACAACAAGATTTCACACACGCATGAACCTCCAAAGCGCGGTAGCGCCACAAGTCAAAACTGCAACCTCAATCCCTCCCCCCTCACGCGATAGCGCTCGTGAAAGGAAAAAAAAGAATGACGAGATTGTGGGGAAGGCAGGTCTCGATTATACCGAGAGTGATATACCTCTTTAACTAGGAAACCAGGGTAGGAGTTTGGTAGCGGACGATCAGTGAGATTGAGGATTTATGCGTGGAGGATTTGGGCTCGGATACGTATCGATAGTAGATAGATTCGTGATGTCAATTTTTTTAATCTTTTTTATCGATACTCGGGCATTTTTGATATGCAGCGATTGCGGAGTGTTTTTCACTTTGCAGATGGAATGGAGGGGATACTGCATGTGAAACCTTTGGATACGAATGGAGAGTAAATTGGCGCTGGGGAACTTTTGTGGGGATGTGTTGCACTGTTGATGACTGAGGGGTGAGTAAGTGAGCTCGTTTTGTGTGTGATGAGTTTGAAGGGATGGTTTGGGGAGGTGGGTATGCGGGTTGCCGTGAGGGTCTTGCTCGAGGGATTTTATGTTTCTTGGCTTGATTGAAGATTGATAATGAAGGAGTAAACAATTCTACGTAACTAATATTTTCAGGAGGAATTTAAAGAGAAATCCCAAAGTGAGCTTCGTGAGAGTAACTTGATGAAAGTTGAAAGATTATGAGGCTATTCACATCCTAAAAGGGACTCATTACGCGACCTATCCTACCCCTCGAGTCAGTACCCTTTCATCACATTCCTTGAAGGGAGTCAGCCGGTGACATCGCCGCATCTTCACCAAAAATAGAATCTGAGTGTGAGAAGATGCAGGTTCTCCCGCCCCCTGACTTGAACTGGGGAAGAAGGGAAGGAACGAAAGCAACTTGAAATTTTGTTGGTTGATGAGAATTGGCGGAGGGATAGAAATCCTTTCGGGAGATCAATTGTTCTCTTCAGGGAAGGTGACGATTGAAGAACGAGGGAGGAAGAAACAAACTTGGGGCTTGAAGAAGCGGTTTTGGGGACGAGCACGTGGGAAATTTGACGGGGGAACTTGTGATTGGTGCTTGGTTTCGTACTGGGGGATTGAAATGAAGGGGTGTGGTTGATCATTTCCGGTATTTATGCAAGAGAACGAGGGCACGACATGTTCTCGGAGTTATACCATCGGAGAGTGGAAATTTGAGAAGGGGAAAAGTAAGAAGAAGAAAACGTCTTTAGCTTTTAATTGGAGATGGTCTTCTCAACTCAAAAAGAAGTACTGTTTAACTTTTGATACCAGACGTTCGTGACGTTGACGGTGACTCGTTTAGAGGCAGCTGTTTCAGCATCAACCTGGCAGCGGCACAAGCCAATGGTGCGGTTCATCCAGGTCCTGGCTCGGTGGACACTGCCACGTCAATGCAAGAGTAAACAAATGAGTTTATGCCTTTGCTGACTTTTATATCTCAGCGGTTGCCGGACGAGGGAGAGGCACACGATGGAGTCTTGAACGCGACCCTCGAGTCAACAACGGATCGAGGGGAGCAAGGTCCCTTCTTGTAAAGTTGTAGGCGAGGAGAGAATGGCTGTCGTTGACTTGGATTGCAAGAGGGCGAGATGTCATCTCGTATGCGTGTGAATGCCCAAGACGGGGCCCTATTTGGGGGGATCCCCTTTGCTAAATGCGATGTTGGTCGAGTAAATGCAATTGAAGTGGTTTCATGGGGGTTGGAAAAGAAAGGGGGAGAAGAAGTGAACGTGCATGGTGATTGTGTTTCCCATATGAGAGTTGTTTGTCCTCCTTGTGGCCGTTTTGGGAAGTAACTCGACCTGCTTTCTTGTTCTTCTGTGTTGATATCCCCCCAACCTCAAGTACTCGTAGCCATTGGCAAACGAACCCCTGAACGACGACCGGCAAACCACCGTAAGACGATAATATATAATTCCCACCGGTCTAATAAGGGGCGAAGAAAGCCAGAGAAATCAGGATATCAACAAGTACCCAAGGATCTGGAGGAGCGGAAGATACCATTCATTGTATACCAACAACACACATACCGAATTCGGTACGCCAATTGCTACCCAATTTACGTCGGACCCGTTCATCACCAGCCATTGGGGCGGTATTCCGAGTCTAGTCACAGCACTAAAAGCATCAGACCTCAGTTTTGTGATTCTTCATCAACACCAATTGCCTGCTCCTTTCTCCGACGTCTCTCTGTTTACCGCACCGCAGGGTTGAGGAACAGGAATTCGCTTGTTGCTTGGTTTTTCAGTGGAAAAGGAGATTGCGACCCCCCAAGTCGACTGCGTTGCGCTGGTCACCCGAACCCTCTCTCGCGTCTCTCCACCTGCGGCATCTCCACCGCCGACTGGAGCTGGAGGTCTCGTCTGTCTCGGCAAAGCATCTGCACTGCACTGCACTGCACTGCACCTACGAAACTCAAACCCTCGCTCGCCTTCACTTTCTCGAGCCAGAGAGATTGTTGATCACCGCCAGACTTCACTCCCGGACCTCACTTCCTCACCTACTGTAGCTACCTACCTACGCCACACCCCATACCTACCTACCTACAATCTGCCTCACCTCACCTCACCTCACCTCACCTCACCTCGCTCCAACAACCTTCACCCCGACTGCATCGTGCTACTCGATACGACCTGCCAATTGAGCTCCGCTAGCTAGCCTTCTCTCACGAGCAGCGCGGCCATCGACACCAGCAAACGATAGCCTGTGATCCGCGTACCCTACCGCACCGCATCGGGCCCTAGAAGTTCCCAGCATCAACAAACCTTAGCATCTGCATCTCCACCGCAACCAACCCCAATTTCTCCTCTGCCACCGCCCTCTGCCCTTGCTCTCGACTGTCGACTTCGCACAATGAGAGCAGGTGCCGCCGATTGTTGATCCAGGCGACGATTTCGTCTTCAGCAGGAGATTCTCCCAAGAAGAAAAGTGCCTGCAGCATCAACAGACCAGCAGGCAGTGCAGCAGCACTTTCGAGCGAGGGTGATCTTCCAACAACACCACACACTTTTCTCCGGCCTGCGCTTGGGTGCTGGGAGAGATGTCTTCAGCCGCACTCCAAGCCGCGCTCCATCAGCCAACATCAGTTTCATCGCATTCTCCCGTGGCCGCAACATCGAATAGACCTTATACCGCGGGTTCACAGCAGTCCCGGGATCCCTACTATAATCAGAACACCTCAAACGCGTCTCCCTCTGCCAATCGCCGACCCAGTAGACGGCCAAGCGGCAATGGCGCATCTTCGAATAATAATTCTCAGCAACAATATTATTCCCCAACTGGCAACGGCCCAAACTCTGCTCCGATGACGAGTCGAGCTCCGAATAATTCCAATCCCGCCTCGTCGCCCACTACCGCAGCCGCGCCATCAGCCTATCCTGCCATGGCTCCTGGAGACCACCAGCGCGGTGTTCCCCCAACTGTGACACCGAGAACATCCTCAAACCGAACCTCGACATCTGCCGCTGCTTCGGCCACAGAACGAAATTCGAGAAGGGACCGATACGCAGATGCCTCCAACTCGCCAAGGGCTGCTCCTGGTGATGGTCAACAAGAGAGATCCGAACGCCAACGAAGCAATGGGAATCAACAAGTGAACGGTGCCGCAGATGACTCCCGTTCAAGGAGAAGAGCACAGCAACCCGGAGAGGCCTTGCCGCATAGACCGAGTGGAACAAGGGAATCCAGAGCTTCACAGTCTGCATCAAGATCCACAGCCATGGCAACCCAATCACCTACAGGGCCGTCTCGAGAATCCAGCGCGGTATTGAATCAAGTCGTTATTAGCAAACCCGAGGTCGATTTGGATCGGGAACGTGAGCGCATGGCAGAAGCTATACCTTCATCACCACCATCTGAGCAGACACCACGAGGAGGTGGTTTGGCCGTGGTAGGCAGTGAGGGTGTCGAAGATAATGCCAGAGGCAGTCGCAGTCGCCATGATCACACGGGTTCCGGCAAGCGGGAAAAGAATAGCAAATTTGGTGATTACTACTTGGGCAATACCCTTGGTGAAGGAGAATTTGGGAAAGTCAAGATGGGGTGGAAGCAAGAAGGGGGTGTGCAGGTAAGTTACATATTGTCACCACAGTAGTCACTGCGCTAACTTGCCTCGAAGGTTGCTATCAAGCTTATCCGCCGCGATAGTGTTGGCACGAACCCGACTCGACTTGCAAAGATCTACCGCGAGATTGCCATTCTTCGAGAAATATCGCACCCTAATATCGTGCGTTTACATGAGATGGTGGAGACGGAAAAGCAAATTGGTATCATCCTGGAATACGCCTCTGGTGGAGAACTGTTCGACTACATTCTGAATCATCGATATCTGAAGGATAACGCAGCTCGACGGCTATTTGCTCAATTGGTTTCCGGAGTTGGATATTTACACAAAAAGGGTATTGTTCACAGAGATCTCAAGCTTGAGAATTTGTTGCTTGACCGCAATCGGAACATAATCATCACGGACTTTGGTTTTGCCAACACTTTTAGCCCCAACGATGAACTAGGAGATGAGATTGAGTATAATCTGTCTAGCAGAGAATATGTCAAGCGGATGGAACTTGACAAGATCTTACCTAATGGAAACAGAAGAGGTGACTTGATGCAGACTAGTTGTGGTAGTCCTTGTTATGCAGCTCCAGAACTTGTCGTTAGCGACTCGTTGTATACTGGCCGCAAGGTTGATGTGTGGAGCTGTGGGGTGATATTGGTAAGTTTAAAAGGTTGTAGACTTGGTTTTTGCTAACGTTGACAGTATGCAATGCTTGCTGGCTACTTGCCATTCGACGACGATCCAGCGAACCCCGAAGGCGATAACATCAACCTGCTGTATAAATATATTGTGTCGACCCCTCTTACCTTTCCCGAATATGTCACACCGCATGCCCGAGACCTTCTCCGCCGAATACTTGTTCCAGACCCACGGAAACGTGCCGACCTCTTTGAAGTTGCGAGACATAGTTGGCTGAGCGAATACTCCCATGTGGTGGGTTTCATTACAAGCAGTACCTCGACCACTGCAGATATTCAAACAACCACCGTCAAGTCAGAAGAACAAGAGGCACCCCTCCTCGGAAGAAGTTCTTCGGTTAGAGAGCCCTCAAAGACAGCAAAAGCCCCAGCGCCTGCTGTCGGGGAACTGGGCAGAAAGCATGGAGGAGTGGATCCAGATGCCTCGGAATCGCACCCAAAACCCCACAAGGACAACAAAAGAAGAACTGTCCAAGTGGAATATGTCGCTCCTCGATCAGAAACCCAGCGTGGCGCGCCCGTCTTGGCCGCTGCACCGTCAGGATCGAGAACTCGTGCTCGCACTGGAAGTGTTGGCCCGGTTGAAGTACAATCAACACCCCCTCAGACCAGAAGACAAGTTTCTACAGAAAAGCCTCTACCGAGAGATCCCCCAGCTGCTCAGGATGCTTATGCCAGCCATGGAAGACGGGGTTCAAGCTCACAACGCCCACAAGGTATGCCTCCCCCAGTTCGTCCCGGGCGTGAAGCCCCTCGAACTACATCGGACAAAACTCACATGGCAGCTCTAGCCGGACCCCCTGTCTCCATTGCAAGACCAAATACCGGAGGATCGATGACGTCCACTGGAAGCCGAGCTGGAACGATGCCATTAACGAATCGAGGTTCTTACAGTCAACCTGCAGCCCCTACAGTTACGGGTACGAATACACATGGTCGAATCGAGCAACCAAAGGGTTCAAAGAATTACAATAATATGCCGGGGTCTCAAATGCCGGACGAGACGGAGTATGGTAGACCAAGTTCGCATCAAGTTCCATCAAACCTTGCAAGGGTTTCTGGAATGGAGGAAGGTGCTCAAGCACCAGCGGAGAAGGGACACAAGCGTTCAAACACAATCGGTGGGTTCTTCAGTAGAACCAATTCAGTTTTCAGCAAGTCTGGGCGGAAGGAATCTAACTCGGATCGCCCACCACCAGAAAAGCAAAAGAAATATCCACCAATCAGCATGGCTGGAGCAAATCTTCCAGGGCATCCAGGACAAGACACACCAAGACAGTCAATGGATTCTCGTCGGTCGATATCCTTTGGATTTGGCAAGAAGCGTAGTGGGAGTATAAACGGATCTCAAAGCACTCTACAAGAAAAGCCACGGAGATTCTCTCTGCTTCCGGCCTCATTCTCTTTGAAATCGATCGGAATTGGCAAGGAGTATGGCACACCTGGTGCTCCGCCATCAGACTACGATCCTCGGCCAGACAGTCATGGAACAAACCTTGGGCCCCCTCAAACTTCCCGCAGTGATGCCACTCGAAATATCAGCAGCGGTACTAATCCTCATCCTTCCACAGCTGATGGTTCGTACGATCGTCAGCGTGATAGTCCAATGCAAGACCGACGTGGTACCTCAACAGCAAGCCCCGCTCAACATCGATATACATCGCAAGGACATGTTTCGGATCCTCGATCAGGAGCTCCACCTCAATTCCTTCCCCCTCTAAACTTCCGACAAGGCGAATCGGCTTTAACTACAGAATCCGAATCATCTTTGACAGATTTTCAAAACCGACGAGGCGCTGGAGCATATTCCCAGGCTCCTCAGGCATACCCTGAGTACGACAGTGATCGTCGGCCAGCAAACAACAGAGGCAACAATCGTGGTGTTCTTCAAAAGTCCAACCGAAAATTCACCGAAGCTTATGAACCAGATACCAATTACGGATATGGGCCAACTCATAATAATGATCATGCTGGTAGCAGTGGAGCAGCTCGAAAAGTAATGGATTTCTTCCGACGACGAGGGAAGGACCGTGGTGGTGAGAGATGATCTTATCCGGGGATTGGTCTTTGTTCATTGATATATTTGGAAGATGAATGGCTGTGATGGATTGGATTCAAACACATAAAAACCTTCACGGGGCCAATTCATCTCTATCACAAGCTGGGCGATTGCCTGGATTGTGGACTTCGTTTTTCTTTGCTTTGGGGAGGAGGGGATGGTGGATATAACTTGGGATTGGCTTTGACTTGCTCCTGTTTTCGATTTACCCGACCGTTCTTCTTTTTTTATCATCATAATGACTCGCATGAAAGTACTTGTGTGAGTGGGGAGCTGGGAGGGAGCGAGAATCGAGGGAAGCTTTTCGTGTTTTACTTGTGGATTTTTTATCTTTTTTTTTCGACTACGGGGTGTTGGAGTTCAGAAGGAGTGTGAGTCAGAGAGGAAGTTGAATTGCCAGAAAGTGTGTGAGCTGTCATCAGTGGATGGGAGGGTGCAAAATTGAAGGGAGGGAGGAGTGTGATATGTGTATCTTATTGTATTGTGTAGTGCACAGCTAGTCTAGTCAATTCGGGTGGTTGGGTTCTTCTTTTAGTTTTGGCTTGCCCATTGTGTTGGGCTGGCAGGTTTTCGATTGACTGAGTGAGGAGAGACTAGTGGGGGTGAGAAGAAAGTCGCATAAATGAATGAAATACTTTTTACCTCCTCCCAACTTTTGTCACCACAGTCCTGGCGGTTCGAGAGATGCTGGACTATCGGCTTTAGGCTAAAAATTCCCCCCGAGACTAATCCAGGGGGGCGAAGTTTAAGTCGTACAGTAGCGTGGCCTCGCTTGGGAATCGAGAACGTCATTAGCTCACCCCGCATTTTCGGTTGAGGGGTTACCTAGCTTTTCTTGCGAAGGCACGAACGACATCAAGAACAAATCTAGAAGCCACCACATATACATAATAAGAGGGGGGGACCTTGACGGCATCTAGGGAACACTAGTCCTAATTTGTAAGCTTTTAGCTTTTGCAAATAGTCCGTCCCTAAGACTTATTCGTTCGGGGCTAGTAGGTTTGGATTCGATGCTAACTTCTTTTACTGTAGGTCGAGTTCGACATATTCTTCGTACCTAGTTCGAAGTCATGAGACTTGAGAATGGCTCTGGATCTGGCGCTTTGGAAATGGACGAAGAAGAATCTCCCACCTCACAACTCTCCGCTGAACTCGAGGAAGATATGGTGAGAGTCGCTGAACACGAAGCGCCGAGAGGGGGGAGAAGACCGGTGATTACGCATTTGAATGCTGATACTAGCTGGTTGTTCTCCATCCCATTTCCTGCTGCTGAAAAAAAGAAGGAGAGAGGGAAAGGGAATAGGGAAGGGGAAGGGGAGGAAAGGAAGTATTTCCACATCCTGGTTGATCCCTGGTTTAAAGGTGGACAGAGTGATGTCGCTCCGTTCTTTAGTCAGCAGTGGCATGTGGAAGAGAGTTTTGTGCAGAGTGTTGGGGAGGTGTCGTCTGTTATTCAAAAGTTGGAAGATGGATCTTTTCTCGAGGAGGGGAAGGGGAAACACGAACATGGCGATATCACCAAGACGCTCTCGGACAAAAAAGGGGAGGAAGGAGGGAACAAAATCGATCTCATACTCATATCTCACGAATTCACAGATCACATGCATAAGGAAACACTCCTTGAAGCGCACCCCGGCATCCCGGTCCTGGCAACTGGTAAAGCGGCTTCTATTATTCGTTCTTGGAGGCATTTTGAGATGGTGGGGGATATTGAGAGGTTTACTGGGGATTGGAGGATTAACACGAAGGGGACCGGGGAGGAGTGGTTGGGGGTTAGTAGGGTTGCGTATGAGGGCACGGATTTGTTGTATTATCATTCTGCTTTGATGATATCCTTCCCAAAACACTCATCTTCATCCTCTGGAACCGACGACGAGAGCGACGCGGGAGAAGCAGAAGCAATCCTCTACACTCCCCACGGAATCACACCGCAAAACCTGACTCCTCTCCTCAGCGCTTCCCCAAAGATTCAAGTCCTGGCTCTCCTTCATGGCTTACAAGACATCAAGTTGGGAGCGCAGTTGAATATGGGCGCGCATAACGGGTTGAAGGTCTTTCGCCTTTTGAAAACGAGATACTGGGTGGGCACGCATGATGAGGTTAAGAAGGGAGGTGGGATTGTAGGCTGGTTTTTGCGGAGGAAGGGGATCGGTGTGCAGGAGGCGGTTGAGAGGGAGAGGATTGAGGGTTTTGGAGTGGGGGAGGAGTTGGGAGATGTGAGGTTTGAGGAGGTGGGCAATGGAGGGTTTTTGGTTTTGGAGTGAGCTTTGGAGAGGAAGTGGAATCCGAGGGGGGGAGTTTATACTCGGGGCTAGTCTGGATTTGGGAAGGAACGATGTCAACTCGACCACCTCAACGCCCCGCTTGTTCGAGACAATACCCTACAGGTCGTGGTCAACAACAGGTTTGACCCTAAGCCAGGACCACGTAGGTGAAGAGTGAGAGGATGGGATGAATTTACTTTGGTCTTTGCTACTACTTTGGAGATTGTAGTAGTAGGGTGTAGCAGTAGAGCTTCAATTATGCGAAGGAGGTTCTGTGTCAACCGCCCTTGAATATTAAATGGTCAGTAAGCGCCGTCAGAAATTGATTTATTGTCGCAATGCCACTCCGTACCTTTCAGCAAAGACCATAGGTGTTCTTTACATCTGATATATGAGATCCCAAATTGGTTCAAATCTACTGTTCTAAGATCGAATTTACCTTGTTTTGTGAAAGAATCGTACACACATTTTAATTATACTTTGTACCTTACCAAGATAATTACTGGATCCTCAAAGTGCTTCACAACTACTATTACGACTGCAAGGTGTTCGTGGGCTTGAATTTGGTATCGAGGGGTCCCCCACCTTGTCACTCTTTTCCCCCTCACGAACTAATTGTGAGGCGTGATGGAGACAACTTTGGATGAGCAGTGCAGGTGGTGTTATCATAGAAGGCTAATGCAACATTAAGGGAAGGATGTGGGTTCGCGCTCTTCGCCCACGCCCACATTCCTGAGCAGTGGAGTAAGATTTGAGGTCCAAGTTTGAATTACTTCCAAATAGGGGTAGTGAGCTTAACGCTTCGGCTTTCACCAAAGATGCTGCTTCTCGTTGGTCCAAAGACTCGTTTTTAGCAAGCGGTAAGCCTATCTCAATTTTCAATAGTGCTAAATTTATTGACTCTAGTGACTCGGGTCTATTTGTGGTGGAATTTTCAAAAAGCAACCACCATCACAAAGCATTATTCGGAAGAAAAAAAGAAGGTTGATTTTGGTATTTTTAAGCGAGAATTTTCTTGGAGGAATTACAAGCCAGTGGCCAACCATAGGCTTCTTTAGACGAGATTAAAACTCCTAGAAGGGTTGTATAGCTCGAGTCAAAATCCAGGCTTCATCGAGTACTTGCCTCGAATCTGGTTTGACTTGATCATTGACCCGGTTTCGCTGGGATTGACGTCAAAGCCCCTTGTCAGCGTGCAGGATTACAATACCGGATTCGAAATATGGTGGGCTACACAACATAATCGATTTCAACATTACACCAACATCTCAAACTCCATACTTGCACACTAAGCGACAGGTAACGACCGCGGTTTTGACGGGAAGAGGTTTCCGCATAGCACAGAACCAGAGTTGAGAATAAATTAAGCTGATGGGAGACACAATAATCGTAAGACGACGTAAAACGGACAACTGATACTTTGCACAAACAAAATTGAATAGACGCTGAACGATTCGTGCTGGCCAATTACCCGGTAGGGCTTTTGCTGGCTTTTGCGCCTGCTGATTGATCCGCAGGAACGAAATAACGGAAATAATTTGGGAGTGTGGGAAACACAGCATAAGCTGACACAACGTCAAGAAACTGCACAACATGAATGAGACAAAACACGGAGACGAGAAGAGTACAACATGAAGGGAGCTAAGGTGAGGAGGTGGTGTGATTGCAACACAGCGTAGACGAGAGTTATCGGAGCACAACATAATGACCTACAGGAGAATTCTCTAAGGGGGGTTGGTGGCTTGCCGAAGGAACCGAAACGGACGGTGATTGGTTGTATGTGTTTGTGGTGGTTGCCATTTGCCAGGTTTTAGCTCTACACACCTCGAGAGTCGAGATGTGATCACTTTGACTTGCATGATGGTGACCAAGATAGTCAAGCCCCGAGAACCAAGAAGGTGTTCTAGAACTTGTGTGAGTAACAGGCCCAATTTAAGCAACGACAGAGAAAACTCACTATGTAAATCAGGAAACTCTCTCCCAGGAAATAAGCAACACAACGTTAAGCTACCCACAGGCTCCACGGCATTAAGAGTCCCAAAAAACGCGCAGAAGACTCACCTAACACTGAAAAACAGTTGCTCAAGTCAAGTTGCGCAGCCTTATCTCAGACCAATATTCCCCGAATGTGCCTATACTTCCCCGCAATTGAGTGGCTTATAAGCTTCTCCTGGTATGCTTGAGGTGTGGCACACTGGCACCACGAGAGAAAGGAACCCTTGGACGGGAAGAGTGTCTTTGAATAGAAAGTGATGACATCCGGAAAATGACAACAGAAGTTTAAGAATTCGACGAATGCCCTTGAAACTTGAAAATGGTGGCTGGCGCAACAATAAGTAGCCCAAGTCTTGTTGGTTCAAGCCCTGCTCAAGATGTGATTTTTAGAGGTATGACAACGTCAATACGACACCTTTTCTCGTCCCATCATTGTTACCCCTACTAAAATCCCACCTCAGCAGCACCTTCTAGAATGTCTGAGAATCCAATAACGGGGACATAAGAAACGGTGCAAAAGAGGGGAGGAGAGGGACTAAAAAACTTCAAAAAGTTAGGCCCCACATAATATCACTTCCCCCACTCTTCCTCAAAATAGCAGTTCATCAAGATCTTTGTGCATATACTTTTGCAGTTCATGCACACAGTAATTGATAACATTTAGACTCCCGTTCCCGCAGCATCTTCTTTCCCTTTCTTTCGTTCTCCTCAGTGACGCCCTTTTCGTTCTGTTTTTTCAGGGAGTGGGGTGGTTGTATGTCGGTGGAACTTTTACACATTTGCGGGACGATGCTGTACGAGTATGGAGAGATCCCATTGTGTTGTGGGACTGCGGACTTCAATATTACAGGAAATCAATCAAGGAATTGGCAAGATGAAAAAGACTTGTGGCAGCTTTTACTTTCGTCAGTTCTTAGATGAAAGTTATCAAAGTCGTGATGTTTACGTGAAAAACCGACCCTTCGGCCCGTGTAGCTTGAATTACGGTTAGGGTGATTCATGCATGTAAACCCGATTTTGTAAAGGACGTTTCATTCCCTTCCTCCCCAGGCGTAGAGCGTTCAGCTAGGGGGAATTATCTGGGTAATTATTCGGTACAACGGCTCGTGGTCCTACTTCTATGAGCTTATTATCAGGTATGAAGCCACAAGCGTCGTGATGAAAACCATGGTATCGGTTACAGATACTGATGTGGTGCATGTAAGATATGCTAGTGAAAGTTGATCATACCCGCCCCCCTGAACCTCGCCTAAGACATTGCTTGGCTGGCCAGATCATGTTCGTGTGAGAACTTTAATCTGATGCTTGTCAAACATGCAGCTGGTATGCCATTGCCGCATATGCTCATTACAGAGTAAAAGACTGTAATAATTTAGGCGAGAGTAATGTGAGGAAATGTTTCACATCCCAACAGATCCCCAATGTAGACACCGCACCAAAGAATTCAAGTATGGTAAGTATACTAACATACATCCGTGGTACGATTTGAGTTACTGTACTCCATACCCATACCCTGATTCCCAAAAAACCCCGCACTCGGCAACGGCGCCAAAGGAGAAAAGGAAGAGCGACATTGTGACTCGTGGATCCCCACATAAACGCACAGTCACCGAGATACCTCGCCCTATGAGGCAATATCAGAATCCCTAATAGGGATCATGGTACCTTGAAGGATAAGTTTCATTCCACGAGTGAGAAGAGCCACAATGGAACAATGACTGAATTCTAGATCAATTTTTGACGCAGTACAGTGGAATTTCTTCCCTACCAGTAGTGACACAGAGCAATCTCAATTATTGGAGGACGCGAAAACTTGAGAAGTACCGATATTTTCAGCGTGCTCCGCGTTCGGGACGTTGAAGGACGGCATACATACAGTACATCAGAAATTCCCCCAAAAAAACAAATGTTTGAAGAATCTCATCTTGGGAGGCTTGTCATCGACACCATCCCATACATACCAACCAAGCCTCCCCCACACTACTTTAGAAAAAAGCAAAAGGGGCAGCCAAGACTCCTCTACATATGCAGGTCCCTCCTAATCGAGTCCACCTACATGAGATGCTCCACACACCACTTCGAAAGCCTTATGGATGTACCCGCCATAAAAAAAAGAAAGTACATAAGTGGCGTGTGTTGTGCTGAAGATTACCCCCACGTGCTTACGAGTAATGCTTTCAAAACATATACCATCAAACGGGTAAGAGAAACAGAGGCAGAGATCATCTCCTTTCGGAAGCGGACTTCGTCTCCGTAAATCCTTCTTCCCGTATCAGTGTTTTTCAATCTGTATGAGATATCACGATAGGATTTATTGACCAACCTGTCTTGTCGCCACTGATTGACATATAAATTTAGTTTCTATTTCGGGATTTGAATCGGCGATGTACCCACCTTGTTCGTTGTTGGATATTGGGTTATTACGAATTGATGCCGTGTTAGCCTTTATATCGTTGTGAAATTTCGCGATACCTCGCATCACTAAGAGTCTAGAACCGCGTCCATTTACCAAGATTCAAGATGGCTGCTGACTATATACCACAAAACACCATGAACCCTCTTACCCTACCCAGAAGACGAAAATAAAATAAAACTATTGATGAATAAACCCTCGAAACACTTCTTCAACCCCCGAAATTATCCACACCTTCCCCAACTGGTCGGGCCTAGAATCCGAAAACAGTCTAGATTCCTTCAGCCTGTGTATGTCGTCTCCCCATCAACTTCAAAAAAAAAAACACACACTCCGCAAAACGCATTCAGGTGAGAGAAAAATCGGAGTTATCATATTCACATGTCCCTCAAATTGAAGAAGATGGTGGCAAATCAATACACAAACCCAATAAATAAATAAAACCCGCAAAGGAAGGGTCGCCCCATCCGGTACCACCACACCCACCCACCAGACACACAACGAGAAAGGACAAAAACAACTCCAACCAACCAGTGCCGATTCCCGACCCTCATCCTCCTCACCAACCGCCCCTCGCTTACAGCTTCTCTGCACCCAATTAAGGCAAGTCACTGCAGCATCACATCGAAAAAGGGCCACTTTTCCAGGGTCAGCATTCTGCGTAATGCACAGCATGCATCATGCAGTAGCGTGACGTGGAGGCGGCAAGCAGAGCAAGGGAAAGAGAGCAGGGGAGAAGGAAAAACAAAAAACACAACGGCGGACGAAAGAACAGACTCTTTGATTATGCTTAAAACCTTCGCCGCTGGACATCGTGATTATGCGTCGTCGGATGGCAAATACCCAGATGGGGCGAGGAACCTGGGCTAGGAAATTGCGGTGGGCATGGAGTGGGAGGAAGTCAGTTTCATTGTGACAGGACGATTAATGAGGCGCTTGTGGTAAAATTTTGTATAGACTCTCCTCTATTTTGAGTCTCTATCCGGGTTTTTTCATCTATGGAGTCAAGCAGACTAGCACCATATCGAAAACAGGTGGCCCATTCGCCTTTTGTAAAGAAGAAATGGAGTATTCAGGAATTTTTTGCAAAGAAATGAAAATGAGCCCATCCCAAATTCTGTTCGGAGACCAACGAACAATCTTCAAGGGAAGAAAGATAAGAATTTTCCCCCCAACCATTTGTCCCAGTCCAAGGAGAGAAAACATTTCCCTAGTAATACCGCGGCATCCAACCAACCTGCCATCCAAATAGACGAGGGGAAAGAAGATAACAGACTCCTGAAAATGCTAGCAATGAAGAGTTCGCCTTTTGGTAGAAAGACGACCATGAAACGAAACGTCTCGACCTGAATCTGCTCAAAATACCACGCTGAATACTGGAAAATATGCGAACAAACAATAAAAGGGCAGAAGACCTCCGGAGTAATGCTGCACTAGCGTCCGTGGGTCTCTGCCATTCCAGAAACTGAATTCAAAGAAGAATCGTGTGAATCATTAGGATCATAAGAATCATTAGACACAGCGTCTAAGTCATTTTTGCAATCGCTCTTGCTATCGTCGGCTTCAAAGACTGCAAGCTTTTCGGCGGTGAATGGTTTATCATCGTTGTATCGAATCAATCCAGGATGATTACCTGGCGGTAAAGTGATGCTCTCGCTTCGGCGGGCTCTTGGACTCATTCTATGATTATCATTGGTGTCCCCGTCGGCACGACTACCCCAGGATGTCTATAAATATCAGTTTCCTGATTGTGCAAAAAGTGACACGCGACTTACCTGACGAAGTGTGAAAAGGGCATAAAGCTTGATGAGGCCATGGAAATATCCAAATAGAACAGAAGCAGGCAGGTAGATTAAGTCATATGGTTGTCGTACAAAGAGGCCAACGAGTTTGACAACTTTGCTGATGCACATCCACACAACCTGAGCCAGAATGGCGTAGTATTGATGCTCCGGGGTCCAGTTTGCGGTTACTTTGCAAACCAAAAAGAGGATCAGCGGATCGAACGCAAAAGACAAGGAGGTAAATGTGGCAATATGCAAAGCATATGTTGACCATTTTTGCTGCCTTTGATCTTGTTAGTACGGTGTTTATCCTTACAACATAAATGCTGACTTACTTCCAAACATGCTTTTCGGTGACCAAGCTAGTGTAGTTGCTTCTCCAGTTGCTGCGAGCCCACCGAGAACATTGGTAAAGGAACTTGAGGTTGTTTTCAAGCGTCGTCTCAATCTCGCACTCCTTCTTGTACTGGATCCAAGTCTTCCATTGATTAGAAACCAACCATCTCGTGACAAAGTTATCATCATCGGCATTAAGTTGGAACTTGCCCCATCGTTCGGTCTTGAATCCATCAAGGAACAGGGGACTTTGCAGAATCTCAGAGCGAAATGCACAAGTACGTCCAGACATGCAAGAAGTCCCACCATCAATGCCATGTGTAGCAGAGATTTCGAAATTCCGTCTCTCAATATAAGCAGCCCCGAGCCAGTTGAAGATGTATTCAGAAATGGAAGCCGATTCGAGGCGCTGGACTCTCTGGCAAGGTCCGACGCCGCCCATTCTCGCGTCTTCGAATGGGGCCAGAAGCCAGGGAAGAATGGTGCGAGGCCACGTGACATCATCATCTGCCATGACTATGATAGAGGTGTTGACTTTTGGAATAGCCTCACAGACTTGAATACGCTTGTTGGCGATGGGAACATGGAATACGCGGATGTTCGACACCTCCAATGTTTTGACGAACGACAGGAGTCTTTGATACTTGTCGGAAGTGGTAACCAGAAGAAGCTCGTATGGTTGGCAAGCCAGAATACTTTGCAAGGACCCCTTCAACTCCTCAAAGTTATTGTGGATCGTGGGGATGATGATGGTGACATCGTTGGCTGTGTACGAGGGTTTGGCAGGAATGGGCACAGTTTTGTAGCACCAATGACTGATGGAGTTGACGATGAAGCGGAAGTACCGATGAAGCCTGTTGGGTTGATATTGGGTCAGTAAGAATTCTCAAATTTTGCCAGACTTTTTCAATTCTTTCTGGTCGTGGCTTGATGGGGGGTTTGAAAGCTACACATACCAGAGGAGCCAAAAAGTCCATTGCCATGGAGTGAGAAGCTCTAGGATCGACATGGTGTTTTGCGTTTGAAGGTCGTTGACAGCGATGCTCGTCTTCCCAATATGTGACGCTCAGTGGCTAGCTTCGAGATAATGAAGCGCCGACTTGCCACAATGTAATGGATTTGGAAGCCGAAAATTCGGCGCGGTCATGTGCGAGAGGAGAGGCAATGATGATCTATTCGTCGGTTCCGAGTTTGAAGAGCAAAATAATTACTCGTTTCCTCGGCGGCGTATGTTCTCTCCCAACCATGCGATAGGCGAGGCCAAATCTGTTTACCACTCGCGAAGGAGCCGAAAGACGATCGCAGCTTGGAGCGAGGCTGGATGGCCTGTTATTCTGGGAGCAGCCGGCGACGTGCTGCAAGGCGCTGGTTCTGTGTTGCCTGGTCTGGTGGTGTTGGGGCCCAGCTTTTGGTTGGAAGTTTCTGCCCGTTGTGGGTGTGGCAGTCAATTTGTTTCTTTTTTCTGAACGTTGACGCAGAAATACCCCAATGCGGACACTTCCAGGACGACCGCAACTCTTCCACTGGAGCCAGCCGTGAAAACTCGACCACGTCCTCGACTCGAATGCAACGCTGCCCGATGCCAATTTTCTCTGCTTCGCTTCAACAACAAAAATTCGACGAGATCACAGATTCAAAGAGAGGGCAAGAAAAACCTGGAGTTGGTGTTCTGGAACGAAGGTCGGAAACGGAGACCACGAAAGCTCGTCAACGATATACAGTACCCAGATGCCCGCACAGAAAGCACCTAGCACGGCGAAGGTCGAATCGACATGTTAAGAAATAGTCTGGTCGGTACGGAATGGAAAGGAATTGGATCTCAGGGTCCCTCGAGGGCTATATACTTCAGCCACGGCACCTCTAGGACCAGCCGTGGAGCAGAGTCGAGTCGAAAAAGGCGGACGCGAACCCGATCAGTCATTTTTTATGGTACAGTCGAGGAGGACTCGGAGGTTAGCAGATATTCAGGGATTGGATACGCAGGAGTGGATCACGACTAACAGGCGCGTTGGGGAAAAGGCAGGCAGGCCAAAAAGTGCGCGAGAACGAGGAACCTGGAAGATGGAGGAGGAGAAGTATTGTGAAAAGACGCTATCAAGACGCCACCTTTTCCCGGGCTACAAGCTACAAGCTACAAGCTACAAGCTACAAGCTCCGTACTCTGGTTCAACGCCTGGGGCAGGCATGGCAGACAAACCTTGTGCATTGCTGCAGCTGATGGAGGAGGTGGTGGAGGAGAAGAGGGGAGGGGTCATCAATTCGCATCAACCGACCCCAAAGTGACCAGTGCGAGGCCATCTCGAAATGCCCACGTCCGTCGGCAGAGCAGAGTCTGTTCCCCCGTCCCAGCTGCTTCTTGGATGGACTGGAGAAGGGCTTGGCTTGGTTTGGTCCTGTTTCCTCGAGCGGAGACCAGTCTTTTGGCACAAGAGTGGCAGAGCAGCGGCGGCAGCAGCAGCAGCAGCAGCAGCAGCCTGAATAGGGTTAACGGCAGAGAGACATGCGCCTACGAGAGGCCCTTTCGGCCCTGGCCCCTTTGCGCCATGCTCGCAGGCCGGCGCTACAGGCTTCATGATGGCGTCGCCAGGGAAAAAAGAGGAGAGCCAGGATGGCTCCCATGCCATGCATGCATCGATTCGATGCACTGCGCCGCTTTCGTACATCTCAAGGGACGCCTTGGAGACGCTGGCCCGGAACCTTTCTCTTCTGTCGCACTCTTGTCCGTCCGTGATGGAGTTTCTGGAACCTTTCATATTGAGGAGACGCGACTGGTCGACAGGGCAGAGTGACGGGAGCAGTGCAATTGGCGTTGTTGTCTCAAGAAAAGGAGGAGGAGGAGGAGGAAACCTTCCCGGGCAGGGCACTTTCTCGCAGTTTGGCCGAATTGTTGTGAGCCACAAATACTTCTAGGCGTCCCATATCACCTTCGGGGTAGTCCTGGTTGGGATATGGGCGTTAGGATTAGGTTATGGTTGCGCTAATGAGCGCTGGGAGAGTGCCTTTACCACGCTGCTAGCCTGTCTGGCCAACGACTCGACAAGTCAAAGAGGTCCATTGGAATGACTGCGGCCGATTCCCACGCGGGTCCCGTTCGATGGTCGTCGATGTTGTCGATGGCATGCATTGGCTGAGAAGGAGGAGCCTGGTCGTGGTCGTGGATCCTCGAGGGCCAGCAGGGGGTTAAGCTCGAGAAAGGGTGGGGAGAAGGCTTTGAAGGGGTGGAAACAAAACATTGAGGGGCGCGGAGGGCGTCTCCTGAGTAGGGAATGAGATGAGGGGCAATTGATATGGGACCAGTGGTCAGTCATGGTCATGGTCATGGTTACCTATTGTTATGGCAAGGTTGCTGCGATGAGTGGAGGAGGGGATTGATCCGTCGTTGGTACGGAGAGGAAATGTAATGAATGATTCAGGTCATTGTGGTGTGGATAGAGTCTCGCTCTCTCAAAGTGTCAGATAGTGATAGGGGTAGTAGTAGCGTCAGTATCTAGGAGACCGACTATTCCGTAAGGAGGAATTTCTCATCGAACAGGTAGTGTATCTTTTACCCGAGCTTGGCGTGATGGGTAGACATAAATTGGTGGAACATATTATTCTTCGCTTACAATCATACCTAGAAAGGAATTGGACGAAAAAGTACTATACTCGAGTACTTGCTGTAGTGGTGGTTTAGTTGTTCTCGGCTACCGTAAACCACCGTACAAATCTCTTCCCGTAGAGCTCTGAACTCGCTCGCTCCCTTCCAAATTCTCTCTCTCCCAACGCTCCCAACGCAAGAGTCAACAACATCCCATCCAACATCGAAAGAGGCAACAATGCAACAATGCAACAAAGCAACGTCGGCAACACCGGCATTCTCACACTTCGGCAAACCGCGATGCGATGCGACTGTCGGAACCCCAGAACAAGCACCATTGCATTGCCGGTCGTGCGACGAGACCGACCACGCCGTAAGCCAGTTTTGCCTCAAGAATTTCAACTATCGGTCCTCTTTCCAAATCCTACGGTACTGACTGCTTCCCTTCGCCTTCAATGCGACGCTATCTGCGGTTAGATCAGATAGAGCAACCAGCAGAGTTGGAACGTACTCCGCACTGCGTCATGCCTGATGCTCGCCGTCATCACAGCACAGTTCCGTACATGTACATGAGAAAATCCAGCAGCGGCAGCGGCAGCAACAGCACAGCACAGCATAGCATAGCATAGCACCTCTTTTCCACGCCAACACAAATACATGGTTCACATGCCCACGGAGTAAGTGGTTGCGCACGTCGTGCGAGCAGAACCTCTTTCTGTGAGATATGCGAAACCCCTCCGAGGAGTCCGCCGACAATATGCTCGACAAATCCTTTCGACTTGAACATGTTTTACCTTTTTCTCGCTTGAATGGGTCCCTTTGCAAACCCTCTCGTCGTCGTGCAGATTTCCCGTTACATTTTCCAGCGGCCGGCGGATATTTGGACTCACGCTGCTGCCGCCCCATACTCATCGCTAGCTTGCTAGGCAATATATGGGGACTAGCGGCTGCTTTCTGTGTCCTGACTCGGCCGATGGCGCTGCCTAGTCGCACACCACCTCATATTCTGCATGTGGAGGGGCTCAGTAGTGTCATGATGGGTGAACCCAAGTACGTGAGTACGTACTAGTACATCATCTCTGATATCAAAATGGTCGGGGCCGATCGGCTTACGTGTGTCCCGTCATCTATACCAGCGAGACCAGCTCTATTTTTACCATGTTTTCACATTACAACCGAAAAGGTACTGCGCAGTCTGGAGCGGAATCATACGCGCGGAAGAGCAAATTCCCCCATCGATGGTTTCCCTGTGGATTTTCTTGATTTCAAGCTAGCTTCGAGTTTAGAGAAGCTCTCACCCCCTATCTCAACCACCATGTCGACTCTTCCTTTGCGAGGTACCTCCCCTATCCAGATCCTTCCCGTGCTCTTTCCCAACCACTTTGATAATTTGGATCCTCGGTGACGGGTAACGGGATGACCACCTACCTCACTTGGTCGTTCGAGCCACCACTCAACCCCCCCCCAATCATTCCTGGATCGGTGGTACGGATGCACGAGGCCTCTTCCCCTAGTTCAATCGCATGGGGATGTGGGCGATCCATGTATCCTGTACATGAGACCTTCAAGGACTGCATGTCCATTTGGAGAATTGGGACTGTGATTGATATTGTTTTTTGAGTCGACATCCAGCCGCGCAGCCGCCATCTAGAGTCAACTCCGATGGAGGCGGGAAGAGAGGACAGTTCGTGGCTTGTGCTTATCTTGGTTTTCTTCGGAACCCCTCCTTTTTCGTTCTTTTAGCGGGGATAAATCAGGGATAGCACTGCAGTTCAAGGAACACCCTGCTGGAAGGATCTAACAATAATGAAAATAATAAGCGACTCACGATCACTTCAACTGGCCTTGATTTCCCGCCATCTTGGTGCCCTGATAGTCGCCTCTCCTTGCAAGTCTGGGAAACGTTTTGCTACGTTGGGGTGACGGAGCCAGAATACGCGCAAGCTATTCCCAAAATTCCCAGGGCGGCGAGTAATGCAGCGCAGTAGGTTGACCTTCCAAAGGTGGAGAAGTAAGTACCTTGCACCTCGTCTAACCTTCTGCCTTCCATTGATTAGCGACCTGCCGCACAATGGAGGACGCACAAAGACGCGCCGCGAAAATTTGGTCCATGTCACGCCATGAGTGGCCTTCAAAGCCGTTGTGATAAGGTCATCATTATAGCCTCAAGGCAGGATCGTCCAAGGCACTGCGGGTCTACTTCGTACTCTAGTGAGAACCAAGGCGCGATTATTCGGCAGCATCGTGTTGCGGAAGCACGGTTGTATGCAAGTGATCGATTGCAGCGCTTTAAAGATGGGGTCAAGAGTCTAGCCATTGAGTTCATGGCGTCACTGACTACCTCGAGAAGGGTATCCTGGCTCCTCGTGTACGAGCCGATTTTAGTACAGGCTCGTGTCTATAACACCCTACCTTGTTAGGTTTTAACGAGAGGAAAGAAAACTATAAAAAATACGAAATACGATTTTAAAGAAGCTGATTAATCTTGGAGTCGATACTTGTAATTTTTAGATTCGTTGTTGTGGTTTTATTCAAGTAGTTATAACAGTGCAGGAATGTACTAAAATCGGCGGATCGTCTCGTACACGAGGAGCCTGGGATATTCTGATATTCGATCATACCCGTTCACGACGGATCTTCCTTCTTCTATTCAGAGAATTATTCCGGTCTTTTTCTGTGTTCAACTGCAGCCCTTATTAATTTCAGTCGGAACTTCCTCTCCGGGTTCCTTCATTATATGTGGTAAGGTTAAGAGAATCTAATGAATATTCAATGCTACCGGCTCAAAGTCCCACATATGAGATCATTGTATGAATTACGCCGAAGCCCACGCATGGTTTCAAGCGATTTTTTTCTCTTTCTTTATAGGAAAATTTTCCTATTGTTTGTTTCATCGCCTGTCGTTGCAGAGATTATTACCAAAGAACGAATTGAGTGGGCCGGTTAAGTAACCCTTGACTGATAGGCTGAAGGAAGAGGGTAACGCCTCTCTTTTTTTCCACAGAAAAAGCTGCTGGATCTACCATTTTCCTTGCTGCGTTTGTGTTTCAGGCAAAGTACAGGGCGTAAGGGTACAACATTGTCATTGACGCGGCTTCAAGCTTTAGCAACCATTTGCCTACCTCTCTTGGTATTTTTCTCGGTTCGTTTGGACATGTAACAAACGCGGTCCGAATAACGTTCTACCAGCAATATGATATCCATGATTCAACATGCCAGTTCTGAGATGCAGATTTTCCGATTGTCAATTGATGATTTGTGGACCGATGTTTGAGGTAACGACATCAAATCAGTACAAGGTTTACCGTTGCACCTGTCAGTTTGAAAAGAAAACACTAGTGAGCTGACTTGTGACAACGGGACAAGCATCATGAATACATCAGATACTTAGCGTATGCTGTCTGTGGGAAGAGGTCATAGCAAGCGGGACGGGAGGTGCACATACTGGTGGCATGCAAAGACATCAAGGTGGCTTAGCTTTGTACTTTCTTGATTTAGAGTTTGTTTTGGTCTTCAGATGATTATCACAAGCTTATTGTTTCAGATGGCTTCTGATGAAGGTGGCGAAAGAGGGTGGAATATGTTTTCCGATGCAATCGAAGTGTTCTTATCCAATGGAAGTGTTCGTATCCGGATTACTTGTTACGTGAATGAGACAATTGATCCTGCTTGGTCTAGGGTCTTGAAATTTTGGTATGTGGAGTCACATGACATTCTTGTGCTTCGGGTCACGTGACTTGGTTATTGATTACCCGGGCCTTTCCATTGTGTGTGTTCGGCAATGAGGTTTGCGACACTTTTTCGTGGTAATACCACGAGTTCTAGTGTTTGTGCTTTGTACTTAGATAGAGCGGAGTTCTTCACTTACTTCTGAATGAACATTTCCTGTCAGGTTGGAAACGAAATATGCAAGTTCAAGATGGGTTCACAGTCTCAAATCCATCAATTCAGGAAACCCAGGGAGTATTTTCTAAAACTTAACATGGCGTAGCTACCTTTATGAGAGTGGAGCAAATGGAGACTATAAAATTGGGGGCTAGTAGTATTCTAGTTAGCCATTAAAAAATTGAACGGTGGTACCTCTAACGGGTATGGAACTGAGCAATTGAGTGCCAATTACGAGTCAAGCTTTCATCTAGTATTATTTATACATGAATATATTTTGAGCTGATAGGAGACGGGAATATGCTTTAGTAGTTTTGTTTGTAGTTATATGATTCTAAGGCGTTGGTATCGATTTCCTTGCGGCTGTCAAATCCCCTCGACAAATAATAAAGAATATTATTGGAGTACTCTTGTATATGTACTTCTCGTCAAGGAAACAACCATGATTTCTATTGTAACTCGACCAGATATAAGTGATATAAGTGAACTAGTAAGTAGCACGCCCGAACCACGCAGTCGGCCTTTACTATATTCTGACTAAACCTGGATCTCGGTTTTCGCGGGATTTATAGGTACTAAGCGGTGTTCTGGTTTACCGTAACTAAAAGAAAGAAGAAGTATTAAAAAACACATATGGATTTTGTGCCATGACTGCCCTCTATGTGTAAGAGAATTGGTAGCTTCCGGTTACTTCAAGCTTTACTAACAGACGTGCCATCAGGTCTTCATCCCCCCCCCCGTTAGTAAATGACAATTTTGGTGGGGTAAGTGAAATGATTATATTCAGTTGATTTCATCAAGCTAAAAACCATTGATATTTTCGGTAAAGCAATTACATACTTCCTCTCCTCGGTAATTATTTTCAGTAAAAGGTGTTTACTAACTATTTTATGGGGAAACAGATATAAGGATATAAGTCGCAATCATTGAGTCTTGCTGTATATCAAGAGGTATGGAATATTGGTCAGGAACAGCGGGACTGTTCGAGAAGACGCCTATTACTGTGTATAGATTTAGGAAAAAGGAGATGTGCATTCTCGAAATTTCAACGAAACTTTTTCCATTATGTTTCTTTTGCTTGCAACTGCAATGAAGCTCAATTCGCTTCTGAAATTCGACAGCAACTAGAGAATCGACATTAGGAATATTGTACAATAGAATTGTGAACACAAAACGAACAGCTTGACTAATAGGGCGTCCTGAAAGTATAAAAGTCCAAAAACGACTAAATCGTAAATTGTAAATCGTAAAAGTTAAGTATTTGTAGCTAGATTAACTAAAGCCTCTAAGAGCTATAGCTAATTGTGAATTATATTATACTGTTTACTTACTCTCTTACTCCTTATCCTATTCTTTTATAAATTACGTATACCGAGAGAATATAAGTAAGAATAGAGGTGAGAGTAGAGGATAGAGAAGGTAAGAGAGTAAAAGAGTAAGAATATAAGCAAACATTTCAAAAGAAAGTTTTTCCTAGCATAGGTAAGAGGAGTTTAGCTAATATAGTAAACAATTCCCTCTCTTCCCCTCTTCCTCACTCACACACACACACTCTCTCTCAGTAAAGATATAATAGTAAGGAGACGATAGCGAGGGTACGTTATTACTACTATATATACAATACTTATTATCTCTTACTATTCTTTAATTAGCTAGTTGCTGTAGTTAAGACTGTCTAATCTTAATATAGAGAGAGAGAGGAGAAAGAGAGAGAGGGAATTTAATTATTCTCTTTTTTACTTATAGAGAGTAACATAATCTTGCGATTTGCGCTTTACGATTTAGTTGTTTTTGGACTTTTGTAGATTTAGGATGCCGTAACTAAGGAGTATCACCTAGAGTTGGTCTCTGACTTTAAGAACTCAGCCAGGCAACCTATCGTATGAAGATGAATTGTCTTTGGAACATTTGCTGTCCTGGCGGAACATCCTGGTTTATTGTTTATCATCGTCAACACAAGTTACACAAGTTATACAACTCTACTCCTTGATTTTCCAAAAAGTCCTGGTGAAAGTTTTGCGCAACGGCATTTCAAGTCCGGGAAGAATATCTTTAGCTCCTCTCAACCTCCACCTCCACCTCAAGAGACATCTTTTCCAGCTCCATCTGCTTGATCCAGAGCTGCTGTGGATATACTCAAGCGATGTAATGAAGGACACCCTAATACTAGATGACGATAGGAACAACAGAAGAGATGGATTGGAGAACACTCTCCAAGTCTATCCCACTCGCTCCACAAGACGGCTGAGGAAACTGGGGGTTTCTCCTCTTACTTCTTCTCCTTTGCCGCCTTGCGCATCGCCTGAGCAGACAGTTGCATTTTCCAGACTTCATTCTGTACTCGACCATCCTGGTCTTTTGGATAGAAGTATGTACGTCCGTACGGCACTCTCCTGGTTAACTTTCGTTTGCATTTGGTTTGAGAGCTATATGCTACATTTTCCTGAGTTGAGTTCGCGGCTAAAAACAAACAAGGAAATACTTTATTTTGAAAAGCCCGTATAATATACAATTCGCAGTCCTGTCCGATAGTTCATCTTTGAACTTGAGCAGTTGAAAAGTCCACTATTTGGAATATGAGAAGGGAAGCACCAGTAAGTAGTAAACGTTGGACCTTATTCTATATATAAAAAGAAAAGTTACATTAACTATAGCTCTCATTCTTCCTTTAACATAGCTTTACTTAAGATATAGACTAACTACTCACAAGAGACAGTCCATGCTTCAATAACGAATGGGAAAGAGACCCTTATGGAGGAGTTTGTGAATTTCTCTATACCAAATCCTTCCTTCTTAACTCCAACTTGGAACTAGTTCATTTCATACAATTTCTTGTTTCACGATCAGGATGGAATAGTTCAAAAACGGAGATCTTAGAAGTCGGTGTTGCTAGTGTCGATTCCTTGGCTGCTGTCAATTCTCAGATGAACCCCTGTTAAAATTCGTAGGTTAATAAGAAATGTAGACAACAACATCGAAGACAGGAAAATTACAGGCTCATAACTTCTTCATGCTACACTGTCAAAGTGGCTTATCCGGGAGGTTCTCAATGTCTGGTTGATTGAACCCCCTTATGCACGAGTTATTCCCGGAGTCTCGGAAAAGAACGAATCTTGGTGTGCTCGTCCTCGGTGGTATTGCCTGGGCGTTTCTCCAGAGCCTGCTATGTTTCGAATTTGGCTCGTAAAGATAGTCGAAAGTTAAGCAGTTGAAGTATAATTCTATGAAGAACACTCCTCGGCATTTATAGACTATTTCTATGCGGAAGGTATTCAAGTTCTACGGTCTTTTTAAGAAGAATCCGGCTGGCAAGATAAATTTTGCCAGACGACCGAGAATTGAAAACACAATTTGGTAGATAAACAGGATTTATAAAGAGTGCAAAAGGTCTTGATGAACGTGTAGTAGTAGTCGTTTACATTGTGCGACTACTTCAAATTGAAAGACCTACAAAGACAGTATATTTCATGATAGGTGATAAAAAGTGAAAGTAAAATCAACTGAAATCCAGGTCTAGCTCAACAACAACCGAGCTCCTCTCCATCTTGAAAACCCCCCTATTATATTCCCGTCCAATCACCACGGCAAATTCAGCTGGCCTACCGAAGAAGAAAAATAAGTGGTTCCCCAATGGAAACGCAACAAAACCATAGGCCGTCGCGTTTCAAGCGACGAAGGCCGTCTTGCCAGGCAACGATTTCCTTATTTTGTTCCAAATAAAATGACTCAACTTGCTGTCGAGTTCAGAATTATCGTCGATAGAACTAATCGTTCGGCTCCACTTCTCACCTAATCCGCTTCGCGTATTGGGTGAGGGAGGGCAATACGATAAAACCAGCAATACGACCACTTTTAGTTTACACCAAAATACGTTATTTTTAAAAATATATAACAAAACAACAACGCTTTATTATATTCTAATTTTAATTAGAGTCTCTTATTTTAAACTTAATAAATAGAAATATA
>LLCB01000392.1:0-46803 GCA_001414345.1 Hymenoscyphus infarciens
AGAAGATAAAAGCCTTCTTTTATTCGACTTTAAAAGTCTAGTATATATAGTAATATATTAGTCTACTATTTTTACACTTTAAAGGTCTAGTAGATATAATAAAATATTAACCTACTATTATATATATAAGAAGATAAAAGACTTCTTTTATTCGACTTTAAAAGTCTAGTATATATAGTAATATATTAGTCTACTATTTTTAGACTTTAAAGGTCTAATATATATAAGAAGATAAAAGCCTTCTTTTATTCGACTTTAAAAGTCTAGTATATATAGTAAGATCTTAATCTACTATTATTAGACTTTAAAAGTCTAATATATATAATTAAATATTAGTCTACTATTATTACTCTTTAAAAGTCTAGTATATATAAGAAGATAAAAGCCTTCTTTTATTCGACTTCTTATTAGACTCTAGTATATATATAGAATAATAGACTACGTTTTTTAGACTCTATATTTAATTAGCTAATCTAAGTAATAGAGTCTTATCTTTTATATTAACTAACTAATTTATTTCTACTCGCTACTTCTAAGCTTTTATATAGATTATAAAGCTTATAACTATTAACTAGAAATCTTCCTCTATTAGTAGATTAACTAAAGATAGCTATTTAAACTAAAGTAAAGAGATAAAATAGATTTATAATATATAATTAGAAAGAATATTTATAATACTTCTCTCGCTTCTACTATTTCTATATAGTAGTATTATTAAGAGATAAGAGAGCTTATTAAATCTCTAGAGCTCTTATATATAAGTCTTATTAGAAGTAAGAGCGTTAAAATAATATATATTATTATATAAATCGAGGTAACCTAAGGCAGCTTAAGCTTTCTTATACTAATCTCTCGCTATCTATATAAGTAAGAAAAGAGTTATTATAAGCTATGCTTAAGAAGAAGAATATAGTACTATATCTAAATTCCTTTAATATATATAGAAGGGAGGTAACCTTAGAAGCTTATATAGCAACCGAGTTATAACCTTAGAGCTTTACTATACTTCAACTACGCCTTAGTTATATTAACGTAGTAAATTAAGTAGCTAAGAATCTACTAGGTAGGTTATTATTAACGAGGGGTATAATCTCTCTATTAACCTCTTTAAGTTAAGTATTAATAACGATTTAAGATTAAGCTTCTTTACTAGTTTAGAGTATAAGCTATCTATTACTAGTTTTAAGCCGAGCTTTATTACCTAATTCGATTTAGCGTCTATTATCTATTACTTAATTATTAACTTAGGATTAAGCTTACTTATTAATTTAAGGTTAAGTTTAAGCTTTAGTAGTAGATTATTTAGCAGCTTCTATTTTAGTAAGTATATACTTATCTACTACTAAAGAATTAGGTACTATAGCTACTTTAGATAGAAAGTGTATAATAGCTAATAAATCTAGATTAATAACTCTATTAAATAGTTAAGCGCGATTTATAGTAATTTTAGGAGTAGTATAATTAAAAAGAATTAGCTAAGACTAAGAGAGGCTAGCTTTAGTAGGTTCTTTTATAAAACTACTATCCTAGGATTAAACAACGGTAGTATTAGAGCTATAATATTCTTTTATATTACTAAATAGGCTAAAGGAATCTTAGCGCTCTATAGTAGGTGCTCTATTATATTCTATAACTATAAAGAATATTAGTACTATTTAATAAAGAAGTATAAAAAAGATATATAAGTATTAATTTAATTAGTATCTATAATCCTCTCTCCTCTATCCTCTTATCTATCTTCTATTTCTATATCCCTATCTATATTAGTATCTTCTATTTTAATATTATTACTACTATTCTTTATCTAGTCTCTATTATTACTACTACTATTATTATTATTATTATTATTATTATTATTATTATTATCTTCCTCTTTTTCTAATAAGGAAGACGAGCTAGAAGTAGAAGTCTTACTATTCTTATAACTCCTCTACCTCTAAATAGTCTTATAAGACGCTTTTTAGATAATTTAGACTATATTACTTTATTAAATAATATTAAAATAAGAAGTAAAGCTTTTAAGTTAAGTATAAATATTCCTAAAGATATTTTAAGTTTTAAGAGGTATAATAACGTTCTTCTTCTTTATAAGTAAGAATTCTAATCTATTATTATATTATACCTTTATTTCTAGTTTAAATTTAATACTACTATCTAGTTATATAAAAGTATATTCTTTTATATAGTTATAGACACGTTTTACTCTATTAATTAATCTTATATATAGAGCCTATCTAATTATCTAGTTAAGTTTAATATCTAAAAGTTTAGTAATATTATATAGACTTCTTATTACTTATTTTACCTTTTTATAAGAACGGTTTATTTTATTTTTATTCTTTAATAACTATATCTTAATTATAGGAATTATAAGTATATTAGAAACTTAAAATAAATATAAGATACTATTATTAATATTATAATTATTATAGTATAATATATTAAAGCCTTATATAAGATTAAGTAAAACAATTCTAGTAGAAGGGGTATAATTAAGTAGAATAAATAGATCTTAGTATATAATGTTTCTCCTCTATTAAGTAGATAGTTAGTTAAAGAGGACTTTTATCTAATCTCTTATATTAAACTTATACTAAGGGAGGCTTATCTAAGCTAGGTGCTTTATTCTATTAAGGTACTTATGTTATTTATAATTCGCTTTAAAGTCTTCTATTAGTATTAAAAAATATAGTTCTCTCTTATTATTAAGGTCGTCTTTACTATCTAGGCTACCTTCCTTATCTAAGTTAGCTAAGTTATCTAAGATATTTATAATATTCTTCTTTTACTTCTTTACTTTACTTTCCTTCTACCTTAACTATCTTTCTATCTTTCTCTTCTTAGTTTATTACTTTTATAATTAAGAAATACTCTTATCTAAGAGGCTAATTCCTATTAGGCACTTTTATACATTTATAAGATCTAATAGTATAGAGTAGATAAATTTCTAAAGGTCTCTCTTATAGATATCGAGTATTATAGGTGTTCTACTAATATTCTGTTTTCCTTTATAAAGAGCCTTACCTTTTACTCTCTTTATACCTCTTATACCTCTTATCTCTTTTATTATTCTATTTTATATTAAGATAGTGCCTAGGAATTTATATTATAAGACCTAGGCATATAAGTAGGCGTTAGAGGTATTATTTCTAAGTAAATATATAAGTATAGTAGAATTATAATCTAGAAGCTAAAGATAGTAGGCGACTTTTAAGGCTAAGAAGCTTAAAAGTATACTTTTTCTATAGTACTAAGTTAATAATACTTCTAAGGAATAAGTATAATAATATATATAGGACCTGTTTTACTTTAGTAAACTAATATATATAAATATAATAAGACTAAAGGCGAAATCTATAGCTATAAAGCTTATACTAAGAGCTTTAAGAATAGTAATTATAAAGAACTAGATATTAGCGTATTAAAGAATAGAATTTATAAGAGATATAGAGTAAAGATAGAGACTATATAGTATTCTATAAAAAAGAGTTAAAGATAGTATCTTAAGATAGTATAAGGGATTACTATATAATATAAGGAAGTTAATCTAGCCTTTTAGGTTATCTCTACTTTTAAATAACTACTACTACTTTTAATCTATCTCTTAAAAGAGAGACTATTATAGAACCTGTTTATAATTTCAACTTCGCTACTTAATTTACCTACTTAACTCTATTTACTTTTCTACCTCGCGTCTCTCTAGTTTAGGTTTTCTAAAATAGTATACTATTCTCTACTTACTCTTTAAATAAGCTAAATATCTAAGCTCTCTTAATTAAAGAAATTATCTATTAATTCTATAAATAATACTCTACTTCTAAACTCTTAGCTAATAACTTATAACTCTAAAAACTCCTTTCTAATAATAATTTTAGTCCTTTTAAGTTATATATATATAAAAAATAGTATAGCCTTATAAGATTATTTTCTAATCCTTTTTACTTTTAATATTAACTTTTACTAGCTAGTAACTCGCGCGCTCTCTATACTTATTCTCTTACTTCTATAATTTACTTAAAAGTCTACTCTTAAACGTAAAAAGGGTACTTTATTAACTAGTATTACCTCTCTTACTACTACTATAGTCTTACTCTCTTATAACTATAGCTCTTTTACCTCTCTTAATACTACTACTATAATATCTTAAAAGTATATAGCTCTATTAGACTTTACTACGCCTACTTCTAAGCGTCGCGAGTTTAGTTAAACTCTACTTTTACCTTCCTTTATAATAAATTATAGCTCTTTAGATAATAATAATAACCTATTTAATAACATGTCTATAAATAATAACTTTATGTTCTTTTAACCTTAGTTGCTTATTAACACCTAAATACTAGTTACTAAGAGTATATCTATTATAGTTACTCTTACTCTTCTATAGTAGATCTACGCCTTTATAAATTTAGTATTATATACTATTAAAGATACTCTAACACTTTTAAAGTTCTATACTAGTATAATTAATCTTATCTTTAAATTAGTATATACTTACCTTAATAATCTTAAGTATTATAGTAATTATAAGATTTCTATTACTAACCGTCGTCGCCTTCTTATAATTTAAAAGTAAAAAATAAACCTATCTAAGTTAGTTATCTTAGATACTTTTATAAGAGCTACTAACTTTTATACCTTATACTAAGCTTATATTTAACTACTTAAGAAATTAAATATATATACTACTACTAATACTATAACCTAGTATTAATTAAGATTATAATAATAATAGAAGTTTACTATTAAGAAGTCTTATAATCTTTTTAATAAAGTTATATCTTAGCTTAGCTAACTAAACTAATAGGCTTTTAAGGTTTTTCTCTTTACTTCTAGGTTTTATCTTTATAAAGTATCTCTTCTACTAAAGTTTTTTATTTATACTTATATAATATAGAGTATTATCTATTCTTTATCTCTTTATATATTAGTATACTCTATGTTCTTTTCTTATACTTTTAGATATTTATATAATTTACTTTTTTTAAGAGATCTTTATATAAGTAGTTTATACTCTTTATTAATAGAAAATCTTATACTTATATATATAAAATAAGTAGTTTATAAGTAGTTGTTATTTTTATAAGACTAATCTATTAAATAAAGAGATAACTTTATATTCTTTAAATAAAGAATATTATTATAATAAGTTATAACTTAATATTATTTTAAGCTATCTTCTTAGTAGTAGCTCTTTAATTTTCTATTTATATAGTTCTTTAAAATAATAGTAAAAGAATATATAATAAAGATAGAATAGTATTAGAGTAATTTATATATAGTATTATTTATACTTACTACTTATCTTTTTTAAAATAGTACGTAGTTAACTAGGTATTATCTTATAAAAAAGTAAAGTAGTTAAGATAAATTAATTAAATATACTTTACTAGTATCTTATATTATATATACTATACTTAGTAATTCTCTTTCTATCTAACTTATAAATTTAAATAATATATACCTAGAATAGTAACTTACTAGAGAATTATAACTATTGAGTAGCTATAATAATTTAATAAAGTATAAGTATCTACTTATTAAATAATAAACTTAATATTAACTTTAATTACTATAGAAGACTTATACTATTATTATTCTTATTATTATTAGATAAAGGAGATTCTACTAATGTATTTACTATATTAGAATACTAGTAAGTTTTAATAGAGAGATAAACGTACTATTTTTATTTATTTCTTCTTTATAATATTTTTTATATTTAAGTTTCTTTTAATAAAAAATAGCTTAAGTACTTTCTTACTCGAGTTTTACTTTCTTTCTTAATTCTTTATCTTATATTAGCTTAGATAAGATATTCTAATTATTAAAGAGTCTTTTAAAAGTGTTTTATAAGTTAGATAGTAGTTAGGATCTTTTTTTAGTATTTTAGTTTTAGAATAAGTAACTTTATTATAAGCTAGCCTCTTTTTCTCTTATACTTTTTAAATTAAAATATTTCTATTTTTCTAATTAAGCTTAGATATTTATAACTAAAAGAATAGTATAAGTATCTTTAAATATATTTATAATAATATAATAAGTATTATTTAATATAGAGTAAAGTATCTCTTATAATCTTTAATTTATACTTTTAACTATATTAGAGTCTCTAGTTAATAGTAAGTAGATAAAAACTCTAAATATAAGAGAATAGGTAATTATATTATAATCTTCTCTATTAATAGTATTTAAAGTACTAGTAGAGTTATATAAAATAAGAGATAGGTTCTACGTTTTTAAGAGACTATAAATAAGTTATATTATAATCTACTTTTTATTTAAGTAGACTAGGATTTCTATAAAGCTTAAAAATTCTCCTAATTCTAATAATATCTTACTTAGAGGTCTATTAGTTTTAAAAGATAAGTATATAGGTTCTAGGTTTAGAGATTCTATTCTTATACTATTTAGTAATAAAGGTATTAAATTATTTAATAATACTAGTCTTAAAAAAGGTCTTTTTAATTCTCTAGAATCCTAGTATACTAATTACTCTCTTATTAGTTAAGGAATATTAAAAAAGCTTCTTAATAACCTAGTTACTAACTACTCTCTTCTAAGCTCTAGATACTATTTATATAATATTCTTAGGAGTTCTTTACTCTAGTTTTAAACCTCTTCTTATAAAGTTACTAATCCCTTTCTTCTTCTTTCTAATAGTTTAACTAATAAATAATATCTTACTAAGTTTTATCTTAATAAACTTAAAGACTATAATAGGTCTTACTAAGTAAAAGTAAGCACTTATATATTCTATTAAGGTAGAGGTATATATTTAAGGTTATATTTACTAGATACTATTATTAGAGGCTTTTAAGTAGGGTTTTTAAATTAAGGATTAATAAATAAGTCTAATAAGTTTAATAGTAATAGTAATTCCTTTTTAGTTTCTATTTCTATTTCTATTTCTATTTCTATTTCTATTTCTATTTTAGCTTCTTTTATTTAATATTCCTTATACTTATATAAAAAGAATAATAGTATATATAAAAATAAAAAATAGTACTTATTAAATCTTTTATTAATTAATAAATGCCTCTAAGGTTAATTCCTATAATAAGATTTAAGCTAGTTTTAAATCTAAGAGAGTATAAGATTATTAACTTATATATAAAGTATTTTAAAAAATGGTTTTAAATTAGTATCTCTACTATTAGTTATACTATATTTAAATACTATTATAATAAGAGAACGTATTATAAAGCTATCTTTAAATAGCTAACTAGTAAAAGATAGATAATAGTAGTATATAGGGTTAAAGAGGAGATTCTTAAAAAATGATTTATATAAATAATATTTAAAAAAGAAATTATAGTATTCTAATAAAATAATACTTATTTTAAAGAACTATATAAAAGAAAGAAGGATATATAAAAGTAGAGTAAAAAAGTATATTAGATAAAATAATATAACTATTAGTAATTAATAAAATAATAATATTAGTAAGTTTAGAACTTAGCTATATTCTCTCTATAAAGTATTATAATATAAGAATATATTAGAATAAATTAATATATTAGAGTATAAGAGTCTAATAGAAGTACTTCTTACTTAGACTCTTAATATATTATAAAAGTATATTAGACTTCTAAAGTCTAATATAAGTATACTTCTAATATACTATATATTAGACTTATAAAATCTAGTATAAGAAACCCTTTTTTTTCCTATATATAGATATATATATTAAAGTCTAATAGAAGTAAACTTCTATTCTATTCTATAAATTAGACTTATAAAGTTTAATATAAGTATTATTTTAGATTTATTTTATTTTATTTTAATATAACTTATAAAGTCTAATTTTAAAGTCTAATATAGATTTCTAATATATTAATAACGTCTTTTATTTTATTTTATATATAGTAGACTTTAAGAGTTAAATAAAAGTATATATTATTATATATTATATATTAGACTAAAATAATAACTTCTTTTATTTTACTTACTTTATTATTATTATATACTATATTTAAAACTTTTAAAGTCTAATATAAGTACTTTATAAGTATATCTAATTTATAAAAGAGATAATAGATATTAGACTCTTAAAGTCTAAAATAAATAGCTTTCTAGTTTATTATATAAATTAACGTCTAGTATAAGTATTTCTTCTATTTTACTTATATTATTAATATTAGACTTTAAAAGTTAAATTAAAGTCTATACTATTATATATACTATATTATAGACTTAATTTAAGTACTTTATATCTTCTTTTATTTTATTAGACTTTCTAGTAAAAGTAAATTAGACTTTTAGACTCTACTAAAGTCTATTATAACTATAGTCTAATAAAGTATAATATAATATAACTACTTTTTTTATTTATCTTATCTATATTAGACTTTTAAAGTCTATTTAAAGTATTTATAAACTCTTCTATTAATAAGTAGAATATTTTATAATTTTTAAAGTTAATTAATTTATACTAAAATTATTTTATTAAATATTAGATAATATATTAGTAGCTACTCTTAAATTATACTAAGTACTTAAAAAGACTATATTATAACTTCTTTTTATTTTATTTATTTTACTCTCTACTATTTATATTAAAGTATAATCTAACTTTATTTAACTTTATACTATATTAGACTTATAAATTTTAATATAAATACTTCTTTTATTTTACTTTTACTTATAATTAATTATTTTTACTTAATTTAACTATTTTTATTATACTTTTAAAGTCTATTTAAAGTATATACTATTAGAGTCTAATATAAATCTCTTCTCTATTCTAATTATATTAGTCTAATACTAATATTCTTTATTTTATATATAGACTTTTTAAGTCTAATTTAAGTAGCTTTTAGTATTTTTTCTATATTTCTTCGCTTACTTACTATTTCTAACTCCTAGGTAACTAGGGATTAGTTTTATTACGATTTTCCTTATATTACTAGCTTAATATATTAGGCCTACTAAACTTTACTAACTTCTTATTTATATTAAAATAGTTTAATAATATAATATAATTAGAAAGCCTATACTATCCTCGATGTCTAGGATAAGAGTAAAACGAAGTCCTATAACATAGTTTATTTACTACTATAATAGAGAATAGCTCTTTTCTTAATTTCTTTTTATAAGAATAAGCTCTAATATAAGACTAAATATAGATAATTCTATTTCTTATATAGAATTCTACTTTTAGAATTATAGTAATAGAAATAATAATACTTCTAATAAATAAGAAGATATTAAACCTATTAATAATAATATAGTTAATTAGAGGAGAATCTAAATAAATCTTAGTAACTAATTAAAAAGGGATAAGAATTAGGCTAATATAGTTACTATATTTATAAAAGTTCTTTTTAATAGCTAACCTATATACTTATTTAACTCTTATTTAATTTAAGAGTATAGTATTATCTATATTAGTAATAAGGGTAAGTTATATAAGTATAGTTTTATATTTTAAATATTAACTTATAATAGAAGAGGTATAAGACGCTAAGTTATAATATTATAGCTATAAGTTCTTTAGAAGAGTCTCTATAATTCTTACTAGATTCTTTCTTACTACTCCTCTTTATCTTTCTATAAGATTTAGCTTAAATTTATTAGCTTTCTTTAATTATGTTTTTCTCTAAAAGTCTATTAGTAAATATACCTAGGTATATAGTCTTTAAGACTATTATATTACTAGTAGCTATTACTAAGTTCTAAACCTAAAGAAGTCTTAGAAGTATATATACTTTAACTAGCTTAAGGTAAGCTAGATATATAAGAACTATTTAAATATAGCTCTTTTAGAGTTAGTAATAGAGGTTAGAGACTTAGAAGCATAGGAGCCTAAAAAGTAGATATATAAGAGAGAAACGTTAGTAGGAGTTAAGAGAGGGGTATAAAGTTAGAATTATAAGAGAAATCTCTAGCTAGTTAAAGTATCTTTACCTAATATTTACTCTATCTGTTTTTACTCTATAAAGTCTAAAATAAGAGGCGAAAGTACTCTATATAATATTAGTATTAATAGTAATTTCTAATATAAGTAAAAGAAACGTAGTAATAAGCTTTCTAAACTAGTTAAAAGAAAATACTTTATTCTAGACCTATATCTAAAACCTTAAGATATTATAGACTAAGATAAGAGAGAAGCTACTAAAAGTTGCTTATACTATTTCTAAGTCTATAAATCTACTAAAAAAACTATAGAAAAGTTTAAAAGATTAGACTAAACTAGTCTAATAAATTATATATATTAGTATAGAATAAGTATATGTCTAATAAATCTTTATTAAGGTAAGAGATTTAATAAAACCTTTTATCTTATTAAGTTAGTTATAGACCTACTACTAAATAACGTTTATTTTATTTTATAATATAATATTACTTATTTATTTAGACTTTATATTATTAAATAATATCTTAAAATAGTATTCTAGGTTAGATATATAATAAACGTTTTTTATTAATATATATATATATTATTATACTAGCTTTAATAGAGACTAGATTAGATAGTCTATCTAAGAAGAGGTAATAGAGAGAGAGTTAAATAAGACTAGGTATATAAATCTCATTTTATTAGCTTATATTAATATTCTTCTTCTTCTAGTTAAAAAGCTTATCTTAATACTTAAACTATATACTATATAAAGCTACTCTAGCTAGTACTTAGAACTACTTTAAGTATAAGATATCGCTAAACTCTTAAGCTTCTTTCTAGTACTAAGAATATTATTAAAATAACATATTAATTTCTTATCTAAAGTAGATAGCTTTTAGATAATATATATAAGAGGTTAATATAATATATAAATCTTTAATAGTAGTAGTTTACTAAAAAGAGTTAGATAAAAGAGAAAAGGCTATTTAGAAATCTATTCTACCTTCTTTAGCTTAAAGAAAGAGAGAAAGCAAACTTCGATAAAACGTATACTAAGAATCTAAGAAGTATTAATATTCTATACTTAGTTCTAATCTAACTAATATAGAGTAGAGCGATATACTATATTAGTAGGAAACATATACTTTATAAATTAAGAGATAATATTATATATTAATATAATATCTAGCTTATAAATAATAATATAAGCTATAATTAATAGAATATAGATAGTAGTCTATATAAGTAGTATAAAAAATTATAATTATAATATAAGATTATTAAAAAAGTTAAGCTTTTATATTATTAGGTAATAGCCTAGGTTTAGTAACTCTAAAATATCTATAATTACTTTAATACTAGAGATATAAAGAAAGTAATAGCTTATTTTTAAATACTTTAGAGGAAGCTACTTAAGATTAAAATAAGAACTAAGAACTTAAAAGCTTTAATCTAAACTCTGCTACTTAATAAGAGGCTATTAAATATTTCTTTAGAAATATTAAACTCTACGATTTTAGAGAAGTAATCGAATAAAACTATCTAGTTATTCGAACTTACTAAAGTATATAGGCTTAGTTTAGATAGAGAGGATACTAGTATCTTAGATTTACTTAGCTTCTTCTTTAATTAAGAAATTCTCTAGAGAATTAATACTCTTTAGTAGTAATAAAGAGTAATAGAAGAGATTAGTTTCCTAAAATAAGAGTAGGTTTAATTAATATACTAGTATCTTAAAACATATTATATACTTCGAGTATAGGAGCTTATATATAAAAAGTAGTAAGACTTTATTAATTAAGAAGTTATTTAGTAAATTATAATTATAGAGTCTTTAATAAAGTACTATACTATACTTATTAAGAAGACTTTAAAAATAAAACTTTAAAGTATATAAATTCAAATACCTTAAAAACTAAGAATAAAGGACTAAGGATATGTAGTATTACTCTAATATAAGTACTTATATTTACCTAGTTTTTAGGAAAACACTTATCTTAAAATTAATAAGAACGATAATATAACTAAGTATAGTAGTAATAATAAAGAGGAGATAGCTAAATATATAGATAAGGTAGATAAGCTTATAAATAGAGAAGAAAGTAATAGATCTTAATAAAGTATAGGCTAGCTTAAATACTAAAACCTTAAACTTCTTTAAAACTTACTTACTTTCTAATATTATTCTATTAATAAATAGTTAATTAAGTTATAACTAACTCTTAGTATTATAAGATATTCTTTATATTTAACTAAAGAAGAATAAATAATAAATATTATTTAATAGCGCTTTATAGATATAGTGTTCTTAGTTAATCTAAGAATAATTTATATTAATTAATATTTTACTTATAAAGTAAGGTATAAAAAGTTAGTCTATAATCTTAAGTAACCTAGGATTAGAAGATAAGGACTCTAGTATATAACTTTTAATTAATAAAATAGGAATAGATTATAACTTAAGGTAGTAATAGATATAATTTATAAGAAGACTTTATTTAAAATTTAAGGTTAATAGATACTTTAATTATATATATCTTAAGAAAGGTAAAAGCTCTCCTTTATATATATTTAAATAGCTTTTATAAGATATTTACTTTATATTAAATAACTAAATAAGATACTAAATACTAAGTAAATAAATAATAACTCTATAACTAAAAGCTAGTTAACTATACTATAATAGCCTCTTTAATTTTAATAGAGTATATAAAGGAGAGTCTCGTTTCTTAATTATTTACTTTATTTAGTCTTTCTACTTCTTAACTTAACTATAATACTTAGTATATATATATATACTATTCTACTTAAGCTTATTTACTAATAGTATAGAGAAGAGATTAAACTAGCCTCTTTATTATTACTTCTACTCTTATCCTTTTATAGTCTTATAACAAAGCTCTCTATTTAATAATTAGTCTTCTAATATATCTATAGTTTTTAAGGTTATCTATAAGGTAGCTGTTAGCTCTTTATCTATAGTTCTTAAACTAAAGGTTATTAATAAGATAGCTATCTAGTCTATCTAAAGTTTCTATACTAATAGCTTTCTTAGCTCTTAATTAAATATTATTTAAGCTAGTTTATCCTTCTAATATAATTCACTATCTAAGAGTATTCTATCTACTTTTAAATTAAGCGTTATCTAAGTATTAGAGAGTATTAAAGCTACTAGTAGTTATTAAATACTATTCCTTCTACCTATAATAGTAGTTAATAACTAACTAAATAAACCAACGGATTATATCTATTCTAGAGGCTTTAAAGAAAGCTAAATACTAAAAGATTACTATAAAGAGTAACTCTTACTATATTAGCTCTAAGTAACTTATTTCTATAGAATCCGATATACTCTAATAATTAGGAGAAATCAGAGTTAATACTAAAAATAATAAATAATTATCAACTTTAAGAATAAGAGTATATATACTATATATAAATACCTAGAGTAGAATATACTAATACTATACTAGTATTCCTTCTTTTAATTAGCTACTTATATAGAGAGAAAGAATAGACTTTATTAAAGATAATATTAAATATTTATTTAACCTTTTTAATTAAATATATACTAAACTAGAAAGTATTATTATAGTACCTATTTTATACTCTTTTCTAACTTTATATATTATTATCCTACTTTTTTATAAGTATAGAATAAGTTTAATAAACTACTACTTCTTTTCTCTTTTCTAGCTCTTTCTCCTAGTCTTAAAGCTCTAGTATATTATCTTATTTTATAAAACCTAATATAAGGTTATATAAGTAATACCTTTAAGCGTCTAGTATTCTTTTCTAAGTATAAGCGACCTAGGTTATATATATTTAGAAGACTTCTATAAGTATAGGTATTCTACCTTCTAGTATATAAGTAGTACTTACTTATAAAAGCTAAGTAATTATTTAAAGTCTTTTAATACTTTATCTAGCTAAGAAGATATAAACTATATAATACTATCCTAGTTTATATCTAGCTATTCCTTTATAATATCGTTCTATTTAATAGACTCTTCTATTATATAAACTAACTCCTAGACTTATAAAGTCTACCTCTTTATATAGATAAAACTATTAATTTTATTATAGTATAGATAAACGAAGTTGTACTAGAGAGATAGATTATAAGAGTATCTAATCTATAGAGCCTTATAAAAGGCTTTAAACTTTGTTCGGTTCTTTCTCTGTCTTTTACTAATAATATTAAAATAATATATATATTAGATTATTAATTACTATATTATAGATAGAATATAGTAGTAAGGCTTATATACTATCTCTAACTATATAAATCCGTTTACTTTAAGTAATTCCTTATATATCTCTTAAACTATATAATACTACTAAAGTAAGCCTTATAAGTAGTTAGGTCGTTTATATTCTATTTCCTAAAAAGATAGCTACCTTTATATAGTAGTATATAAAGTAGTATCTATATAAGTAGTACTACTTATATGCTAATAATCTTAGGTAACTATTATTAATATTTAAAAAGCTTTAAGCTCTAAGTAGGTATTATAGATTTTAGCTTAAGCTATAAATAACTACTCTATATTATCTTAAATAAAAGTTATAATAAGAGAAAGGTTATAATAAGTATAAAATAATAGAAATATTAGTAACTAGTAATACTAGGAAATAGTAAATATTTAAAACATTTTAAGATAAAGTCTCTATTAGTGTTCTAGTCTAATCTTAAGTTATTTAGAAGTAGCTATACTACTTCTAAGGTGCTTAGCTAAGTAAATACTTATATCTTTAAAGAAGCTATTCTATCTATTAATTATATATTTTAGAGATGATTTTTAATAATTTAGGTAGAATTAAATTGCTTATTACCTATTTACTTTAGTATAGACTACTTATAAAGAATAACTATAACTACTACTATAAACTTAGCCTAGTCTAATTAGTTCTAATACTATAAACCTTAAATATTCCTATTCTTATAACTACTATTATAATTCTTAAACTTTAAATACTAACTCTAATAACTACTTATAAACTAGGTAAGCCTAAATCTAGATCTACTTACTCTTATCTAGAACGCTTTCTAGATTATTATAAGAGATCTATATTAGCTTATATTTAAGTATTTAGCTATGATTTATTAGTTTTATTTAGTATACTCTTCTTTTTTAGTAAAATAGAGTTTTTATAAATAGCTAAAGATTCTTTTAAAAAGCCTACTAAATTATATTCCTTTTCTTACTTATAGTTAACTATTTCTTAAGTTAGTATAGTTTTTAAATAAAAGTTTAATAGAACTAATTAAATATTACTAAATATTCTTCTACTTCTTTAATTAAGAAAAATGTTTTATATTTTCTAATATTAGTAGTAGAGAGGTATATTCTTAGGCTCTCTTTATTAGAAATATAAGTTTTATTATTATTAGAGTCTATTATAAAGTTATTTATATTTTTATCTAAAAAGCTTTTAAAGTTAATTATATTAACTATCTTATTTATAGTTAATTCTTTAAAGCTTTACTATATAAATATATTAAAATCTAGTATCTTAAACTTATAAAGAAAGAGGTAATAATTATAAATATTATTATTTTCTCTAATTAGTTATTTATAGATTTTTTACTTTATATTATTAGAGAATAGGTTAGTAATAGCTTTAGAAATATTACTATTTATAAGTAAATAGCTTTTAGTTATAAATTAGAAAGTATCTTTAAAAAGTAGAGTAGATTCTATTATAGCTACTTTAGTATTAGTAACTTTATCTATAAAAGAATTTATAACTTCTTTTAAAAGAGGATTAGAAATTCCTTCTATAGAATAACTAGTAGCTTTACTAGTAGAAAGAGTAGTAACTTTACTTATAAGAGAGGTAGTAACTTTATTATTAAGAGAACTATTAGCTTTACTATTAAGAGAACTACTAGCTAGGCTACTATTAAGAGAGCTACTATTAAGAGGGCTACTAGCTTTACTATTAAGAGAACTACTAGCTAAGCTACTATTAAGAGAGCTACTAGCTTTACTATTAGAAGAATTACTAACTTTACTAGTAGAAGGATTAGTAAATTTAATTATACTTCTAGTTCTTTTATAAGATATAGAAGTAGATACCTCTATTATATTATTATTTTTAAAAGAGTTAAAATCCTTAGAGTCTAAAAAGAAGTTATATATTAATTAACTATCTATTTAAATCTAAAGAGAATATATACTTACTTACTTTTTATATTATTCTTATAAATTCTTTAATTTACTTAGAGATAAAATCGTTTTTAAATTTAAAAAACTTAGCTTTAATATCTTTAAACGCTATTTTAAAAGTACTCTTTATCTTAGTAATAATATCTCTATTATCTACTAGTTATTTATTAATATATTTATACTACTTATAATATTTTATTCTATTTTTAGATATAATTAACTTAAAAATACGATTTTAATTCTACTTCTTTAAAGTTAAAATAAATATACTCTCTTTAAGGAATTTCTCTTTAGATTTCTTAAACTAATTTTTAAACTTTTCTACTATATATAGCTATATAGTTTTATAATTAGTAAAAGAAGGCTAAAGTTCTACTATTCTTATTATATTATTATAGACTAAATAAAGAGAGATTAGTAGGTTATTAGAGTTATTAGAGTTGCCTACTAGATGCTTAATATTAAAAGTAGTAAAGTTAGCTATATTTAAGCACCTAAGCTAGTGTATTATTATATTAATATAGTCCTTTATAACTTAGTTATAATTAGCTATCCTTTCTATTATATAATTAGTAATATTAAAGCTTAAGAGAGCGTCTAGTAGGTTTACTAGCTAGTATAGATCTTAGGTTATAAGATAGCTTTACTAAATATTTAATAACTAAAAAAATAGTACTCGAATCTAGCTCTTTTCTTTAAGTGTATTCTAATCTTATAAGCTAGACTTAAGATATCCCTTTTACTTAACTATTAGAGTTAGATTAGATATTAAGATAGTGAAAAATAATTAATCTTTATCTTCTATCTTAGTAAATATATAATATTTCTTTTTTCTCTTATTCTTTTAGTCTTCTTCTAGCTTAGATTTAGAACTATTAGCTTTTAGCTTAGTAGTCTCTACTACTAGGTAGTTCTTAATCTAGGATAGGTCCTTAATCTAGGCCTCTACTACTAGTTCTATCTTAGCCTTAGATAATTTTTTAGCTTATTTAGCCTTTACCTTTTACCTTACCTTAGTCTTAATACCTACTACCTTACTTTTAGCTCTTATAAGATAGAGCTTTTCTTTTATTATTTTCTCTAGAAAGTAGAAAGTATACTTAAATAGAATACTAAGTAGTACTATATAATAATTAAGGTCCTTTTATTTATTAAGAAGAGCTACTTTATATATTATACTCTTTATAAGTATATTAAGCTTAAAGTTTTTTAGTATTATAATATAGTATAACATATGTTAGACAAGTATAAGAATAGAGGTAAAGTAGATAATTACTTATATAATATACTTATAATAAAGTTAGCTATTTTAAGTTTAAATAATAGAAAGAGAAATAAACTAGTAAGTAATACTATAGATAATATAAAGTAGAAGTTAATTAAAGGTTAGGTTTAGTTTTAAGATAACGCCGATAACCTAAGGTACCTACTAGATATAGAGTATAGAGTATAGAGTATAAACTACCTAATTATATAACTATAAAGTTAAAGCTAAATTTTAAAAGCCTTATAATAAACTTATACTCTTTTACTTTTACTATTCCTACTCTTATATCTCTTTCTCTATATCTATATCTTCTATCTTTAATCCTTATATTACTATATTATAATCTAACTAGTTAGAAGTTATAACTAGAAATACTATACTAATATAGTATATTAAACTATATTTTACTTTATAATCTAAAATCTCTAATTATAATGTTTTCTAAGCTTCTTTTAATTAATTAAGGTTATAGAATCTTATAATAGAATTTAGAGATAAGTATAGCTATATACTATTATTCTTTATATTTAATTAAAGTATTATACTTTATTAAAATAGTATTATAATCTCGCTAGTTAAGTAGAAGGTATTTACGAAAACCGAGGTTTATTTTACTATTAAGTACGTTATTAACTATACTAATCTATCTTTTTAGAAACTCTATACTACTTCTCTAAATACTAAATCCTTTTAAAATATAAAAGTATAGTATATAAACTACTTACTTTTTATAACTTCTTAAAAGAATTCTTAAACTACTTCTTAACATTTAACTCTACGTTATGTTCTAAACTCTATAGCCTTCTCTACTAACTTTATAACAACTACTAAAGTAGGTTTACTAATAAATATATACTCTATAACCTATTTTACTAACCTTACTATAACTACTAAGATAGGTTTATAAATAAATATATACTCTATAACCTACTCTACTAATCTTATACTAATTATTAAACTAAGCCTATACTTAACGAGTCTAGGCCTTTTATAAATAATAAGTTTAAATACTTAAAAATTTTATTATCTTCTTTTAATAGATTATTATAATTTAGGTCTTACTTATTTTAAGCTAATATCTCTTATCTCTCTTTAATAACTAATACTAAAGTATTTAGTATTAGAGTATTCTTATAATTTAGTCTATTATAAGAGTTTAGATATTAGATCTAATACTTAAAAAGATAGATTTAATATAGTATTAGATCTAGAAGCTTTTTCTACTAACCTTGAAAAAGAGCTATTAAGCTTATATTAAATAAGTAGCTTTATTAATTAAGTATTATAGTTTATTAAGAAGTAGGTAGGTATTACTAGTATAAGTTACCTCTAAGTAGATATTACTATAAATAATACTTATAAGGCTTTAAATCTTAATCTTATATTAGAGGAATACTAAGCTATAAGTAGGAATACTTTATTTATTAAGTTAAAAGAAAATCTCTTAAAATCTCTTATTCTTAGTACTTTTACTTAGGTATACTACTATATTAAGGTTTTTAGTAAGAGAATAGATAAGTTAGAATAAGTTATTAAATACTATTAAGAAAAGCAAAGCTATATATATATAAGCTAGAAACATAAGTATAAGCCTATTTTAAGAAAAGAGTTAGCTTTAATCTACCTCTTAAATATTATTACTTAGTAAAGATAACGCTACTAATAATCGACTAGGGTTTTTAATTATCTAGATTTAACGATTTAACGATTTAATAATAGTAATTATAAGCTGTTTATAGAGTAGTTGTATTCTTTACTTAATAAGAACGATAACTTTCTAGGTTTTCTTTTTCTTTTTCTTTATTATAAATAAGCTATTATTATATTTTCTAGTTAAGTAGAAGTCTTTTTTAAAGGCTTTTAATTTACTTAGGTATTACTTAGATATCTTAGATTTATTATTTATAGAGACTATAATACTATATACTACTTAATTCCCTTTAGTATAAAGTAAAAGTTATTTACTTATACTTATAAAAAAAGACTAATAATTAAATACTAAAAGCTTTTTAAACCTATTTAATACTCTAAGTATTATTATAACTTTCTTAACTAAATATAATCTTATTATATTATTTTACTAATTTAGTATTATTTATAGATATATTATCTAGCTTTAGAAAGATAAGAAACGCTTAAAGTGGCTATAACCTTCTAAGACTATAGTATAATAGTATAATTGTTTCTATAGTTAGATTTTTACGTTTAATAAAAATAATTTTATAAGATAATTTTATAAGATAATTTTATAAGATAATTTTATAAGATAATTTTATAAGATAATTTTATAAGAGTATTAGCTAGCTTAGCCTATTTTACTTATATTTATAGATAGATAGTTATAGATTCTTAAGAATACTAGCTAGTTATTTATAGAATAAGAGTTTATATACTACTATATAAGATACTAGGCCTTAAAAACGTTATTATTCTATAGACTACCTAGTATATAAAAAGAAATAGACTATTAACTTAATAAGGAGAGTATTTAGAATTAAATTTAGAGTTAATTTAAGTATCTATTTTTAGAGTTAGTATAGAGTTATATATTAAGCTTTTCTTAATTTATTTATTCTTATAAAAGAGGTACTTTACTAGTATATTAAGGATTTAGAGTTTTTTACTACCTTATAAAAAGAGTACTAAATAGAACTAAATTCTAACTATGCCTAGATAATTATACTTTACTTTAAATTACTACTTAGGATTTGTTATAAAAACCTAATCTAGAGAAGCTTATAGTATAAATAGTAGTATAATTTTTTATAGAAATCGTAATATAGAAGGCTATAACTAGTCCTAGTTTAATTAAGAGCTATTTATAAAAATACCTCTATTTAACTCTTAGGTAACCTAAGAGTAGAAAGTATTATAGACTTATCTTAATTTTATTAATTATAAATTATTATCTTAACTACTTTTCTAATAACTTCTAAGATATTAATACTTCTATTCTATTTATAAGCTACTTAAGAGAAGTATATTCCTTATTATTCTAGTCTTAAAAATAATAATATAACTACTCTATTTATACTATCTCTCTCTTATATATTCTTCTATTCTATTTATAAGTAACTTAGGAGTTATTAGAATAGTATACTTATTTTTATTTCGTCTTAAGAAAAAGAAATATTATTATAACTAATTACCTACTAACTATAGTACTTTTATATAATAATATATATGTTCTATTTATAGATAACTTAGAAATAGGATTAGCTATCTACTATAAGATTTAGTATCTTATTAATACTAAACCTAATTAATTAATTAATTACTATAAACTATAACTCCTTTACTCTTATTCTATTACCTCTTATCTTAATAATCTATATCTCCTCTACCTCTCTAAAACCTTTATCCCTCTTCTTTATATATCTACTACTATATTAAGTAAAAGAAAGTCTTCTACTAGTACTAAATAATCTAACCTCTATTATATATTTTAATAATATTAACTACTAATTAATCTTAAATCTTAGTATTTTAGTATATATAAAATATCTATTTAACTATCTAGCTCTTTTATAAAATCATTACTAAACACTAAAGAACTAGTATATAGTATTTATAATTAAGTTAAAGAAGAGAAGATAAATATTTAGTTTTATATACTTTATAAGAATATAGTAGAAAAAAACCTACTACTTTTCTAAAAGTATTATTTTAGTTTCCTAGTTATAGAAGATCTATATATTCTTACTAGAATAGAACTTCTTACTATTATATAAAAACAGTATATTAATTTTAGCTAAGTCTATTTTATAACTATCTAATAAGTATAAGTTAAGATAGAGTTCTTTATTAATCCTAAATAGAGTAGTATAAATAATAGAGACTAGGATATCTAAGCATAGTTTAAATAGCTTCTAGAGAACCTTAGGTTTACTAATCTATTATTTAATACTATAATTTAAGAGGTTCTAGATCTTAAAGTTAGAAATAGCTTTAAAAACTAAAAAACCCGCCTTTAGTAAAAGCTAGTATTTTATTAATAACTAACCTCTCCTTCTCTCTACCTATATATAGTAGTATCTTAAGCTAAATAGGTACTTAAAGCTAACCTAGCTATTAATAAGAATATACTAGAGTTATAAAAAACATAATTATTAGAGTAAATATATATAAACTAGTAATAGAAAAAAGACTTTAAGATATATTATAATATTAAATTAATTCTTTATTCTAATATCTATATAATAATAGGGCTATAGCTTAATAAGTTAAAATATTATATTAAGTTAGAAGAGAAAGGAATTAATATATAGAAATAGATTAATAATAGATTTAGAAAGAGTTAGTCTTTCTTTATACTTCCTCTTATAACTTATTATAATATAGACTAGGTGTTTTAGATAGTATAGTAAAAGTATAAGAAATATTATACTTTTATTCTTCTCTCTTACTAGTTATAAATATATTATAAACACCTTATAAGTGCTTTCTATATAAATATTCTATTATACTTAGACCTTCTTAGTAGAAATATATAGTCTTATACTAGAGACCTGTCTAGAATCTATTATTCTAGCTAGTAAGTAGCGTAAGTATAATATATCTTATATAATATTATAAAGTACTAAGAATACTAGAGTTTAGTATAAGATTTAAATTTAAGTACGTTTATTATTCTAATATATATATTATCTTTATTACTTCTATATTACTTCTATAATAGAAAATATAAAATTATTATTAAAAAAGAGAATATAAGTATTATATCTCTTTTATTATAAAATATATAGTATAAAAGTAATTTTCTATATATATTAAAGTCTAATATAACTTTAAGTTTATATATATATATATTAAAACTATAAAGTCTAATAAGAGTAGTCTTCTATTATATATATTAGACTTCTAGAGTCTATTAAAACTATTCTCTTAATATATATTAGACCTTTTAAGTCTATTAAAGTAGTTTTCTATTATATTATATATACTAGTATTCTACTTTATTATATATATTAAACTTTCTAAGTCTTATAAAAGTAGACTTCTATTTTATTATATATATTAAAGTCTAATATAACTTTTATTTTATAAAAGTAGTCTCTTATTTAATAGTATATATTAGATCTTTTAAGTCTAATAAAGTAGTTTTCTATTTTATTATAAAATCTAAAATAACTTATATTTTTATTTTTTATTTATATTTCTAACTTTTTAAATTAAATAGAAGTAACTTATTATATATAATAAAGTCTAATATAATTTATATTTTTATTAATATATTTAAAAGTAGATAACTCTTTAAATTAGTATATATAATTATATATAATCTTCTTACTTAAGAACTATTTAAGTAGATAGTATTATTATTATTCTTACGCTACGTAGGCTATAGGCCAAACTCTAGAAGTAAGTAGTATATCTTCTAGTCTAGTTTATAGAGCTTTATAGCTCTATTCTTTATTATACTTAAGTCTTTTCTTAAACGTTTAATACTTCTTTTATTACTTCTTTCTATTATTTATTTAGAGCTTATCTCTCTTACTTAATAATAAAGAAAGTAGTAAGTTAATTAAAGTACTTAACTACTAAAGTATATATTAGTAATATAAGAGTATAAATAAGTATACTTAATATCTTAGTACTTCTTAAGTACTTTTTTTAATTATTAAAGCTAAGGTCTTATCTTTTAGTAAACCTTAGTAGCTACTTCTTTATTCTCTCTTTCCTCTATCTCTTCTTTACTCTCTTTCCTCTATCTCTTCTTTACTCTCTCTCTTCTTCTCTTCTAAAAGCTCTAATATAAGTCTAGATTTCTAGAGTCTCTCTAGCTTAAGTAGCTAAGTAGTTATTCTAAGTACTAGCTTTCTATCTACTAGTACCTCTCTTAGCTTTTAAAGGTTACTAATTCGTTTCTTAAAAGCTCTTATTAGTATTTTATAAGGTATTCTATAGTCTCTCTATCTCTTATATATATATACTATAGTATTAGCTAGTTTAGTACTCTTCTTAAAAAGAGAAAGGTATTAAGCTCTATTACCTCTATTTATACTTAAAGAAGTAATACACTTCTTACTTTAGTAAGCTCTTTATAGACCTTTTATAGCTCTTAGCTATCTAAGTCTACTTTATCTAATACCTCTATATACTATATTAGGTTCTTTTTCTAAGCTCTTTTCTTTTATATTTTAAAGTACTCTTTCTACTTTATAAGTATACTTAAAGCCTTCTCCTCTTTACTTCTTATACTCTTACCTTACTCTCTATAAGTATAATATTACTTTCTTAGTCTTTAATAGTTATTCTTTCCTCTTCTTTAGCTATATAGTTATATACTTATAAGTGTTTTAGAGTAGCTTCTTTAGTTTAGAGCTTCTTTTTAAAGTTAAGATATAAGTTAACTAGAGTATAGTTAGCTTCTACTTCTCGACTTTAGATAGAGGTAGCTTTATATATCTCTATTACTACTTATAGATACTTTAATTACTATATAAAGAAGCTTCTTATAATTCTCTTTACGTTCTCTCTCTTAAGTGTATTATAGTACTAGGCTAAAGCTAAGCGCTTAAGACGCCTCTTTCTCTAGTCTAGCTACTATTATTAGAAGTTAGTCTAAGTCTAGTAGGTTTAGAGAGCCTTATTAGGTTATTATATTCTCTATTAAGAATACTAGATCGATTATAGAGTCTTAAGAGCCTTCTCTTCTCTAAGTAATCTTATTATAAAGTATATCTCTCTTTAATAACTACTATATTATAAGCTTAAGAGTAAGATTAGCGTTTTAGTTATACCTTATATATATATTCTAGAAAGAATAGTATATATTAAGATTACTTATAATAAGTACTCTTTATAGCTTTATATAATAGAGTATATCTTTAATTAGTATCTACTCTATTTATAGATTATATATAGAGTAAATTATTATCTTATTTCTTCCTTCTCTTATTATTATACTTATCTAGTTCTTACTAGTAGCGTATATCGAGTTTATTTTTAAGTATCTCTTATATATAAAGAGTACTACTACTCTATCTAACTATATTATATTATATCTTAAGTTTAATAAGTAACTTAGAAAGTCTCTTATACTATTCTATACTAGCTCTTAGATTACTAGTATATTATATTCTTTCTTATAGTTTAGTACTATATTAAGTACTTCTAGTATCTTTCTTATAGTCTAGTATAATACTATTATACTTATTACTATTCTATAGTAGTTTAGCTTACTTCTATTTTATTAGCTAGCTCTCTTACTATGTTTAAAGAGCTTCTTAGTCTCTTAAAGAACTAGGTAAGATCGCCTCTATTTATAAGTCCTACTTTACTTACGTCTATTAGCCTCTCTAGTATAGATTCTTATCTTAGTCTCTTCTTTAAGTTCTCTATATCTTCTTTTAAGCTAAAGGTAAATAAGTAATATAATACTACTTCTATCTTAGATAAGGTTCTTTATAAGCTTATAAATATAGTAGGTTTATCTAGATACCTCTCTTATACTTATCTATAGTACTATTCTTCTATTAGATATTTAGAAGTAAATACTAGGTATTCTCTACTATAGTTTCTATACTTTACTAGGTACTCTTTTAAGTTCTTCTTACTAAGGTATTTCTCTTCCTCTTCTTTATATTACTTATAAGTATACTAAGCGTATCTCTTAGTCTATTTATAGAAGTATATTAAGTAGTCTTATACTTAGTATTTATAGTACCTTTTTACTACTATCTCTATTATATATCTTTTATATATAAAGTACTAAGCTTCTTATAGTATACCTTTTAAGTATAATTATCTTACTTTCTTAATTAATACTACTTTTAAGATATAGTTCTAGAGAGCTAGCTTTTTCTATTCTTAATACTTCTTTTATCTATTCCTCTATTATATAATCTATATTCTTATACTAGAGGCTTATAATATACTTTATATAGCTTCTATTATTCTCTCTTTAAGTATATTTACTAAGACTCTCTTTATAAGTATTATAAGCGTTCTTACTATTACTACTACTTCTTACTTTCTTTACTTAGCTATTATCTTATATATATACTACTTATTTCTCCTTCTTAAACTATATAATAATATCTCTACTTTAGAGCTTCTTAACTACTATTACTTCTACTCTATATCTACTTATAGTTATAGCTTTAATTATCTCTTTTAGTAATAACTTATTCTTATAACTCTAACTATAATCTCTTTTATATACTTATTTAATACTACGTATTCTCTTTATAGTATAGTTCCTACTCTTCTCTATAGTTCTTCTACTCTAGCTCTCTCTACCTATATTAGGCTATACTCTTTTATTCTTCTTATCTTCTTAACTATAATAGTAAGCTCTTTTTATAGAATTCTATATATAATTATTTTATTCTCTCTCTTTCTTATTCTTTTATTCTTAAGTACTTTTCTTACTACTTTAATAATAGCTTTAATACCTCTTTTCTCTATTACTAAGTTAAGTATTATCTATATTAAGCCTTATTCTATTATATTTATATATTCTAATACTCTCTTCTAGCTTCTCTTACTTTACTCTTTCTTATTTACTACTCTACTATTATTAGTTATTAGTACTCTAAGAGAGGAGATAGAGACTTTTTATAAGCCTCTCTTCTTCTCTTTACTACTATTATACTTATTTAATATAATTATAGAGTATTTTAATCTCTTTCTAGACTATTTAACTATTATCTAACTAGAGTTACTTTATTAATTTTAAAAAGGTTTTTTATTTTTTAAGTAGATAGTATAACTAGCTTTACTTAGTATATATAAACGATAATATACTCTTTTTATATTACTTTTATAACTACTAAGTTATTTTAATAATCTTAATTCTTTATATATATATATATATATATAATAGACTTTTATTCTATTATATATACTATATAATAGCTAGCTATTAGAAATTAAAGTAAGAGTATATAAAAGTTTATATAAAATAAGAAGATTATATTATTTAAAATAGACTTAGAAAGTTAGTATTATCTAATATAGACTCTATAAATTATAGTACTTATTATTATCTATATATAAATACTTTATCTCTCTATTATTTAGAAGAGCCTAGTTTAGAATTATCTTTTATATTAGATTCTAGTCTTTTATATTATTATATAAATTAAACTTCTTAAGTCTAATATAACTTATATATTAGACTTCTAGAGTATATTAAGAGTAGTCTTATAATAGCTTACTCTTCTATATAGCCGAGATTATATAATATATACTATTTTATATTATCTAATTTAGAAAAGTTTTAAATCTCTTTATATTATCTAAACCTCTTATATATAGCTATCTACTCTTCTATAGTTAGAAAAGGCTAGTTTAGTCTTTTCTTCTATATTAGTACTTAGTATCTATATATATTATTCTTTTAAATACTCTTCTATATATCTCTTAGATAGTTATATATATTTCCTAATATTATAAATCTTCTAATCTATTATAAGTTTAATTATAGTAGTTATCTATTTTATTAAATATATTAGATTCTTAAAGTCTAATTATTTATATATATATTAGACTTCTAAAGTCTATTAAAAGTAGTTCTCTACTTTATTATCTATATTAGACTTTTAGAGTTTAATATATCTAGTCTTTTATATTATTATATATATTAGAGTTTATAAAAAGTAGTTCTTTATTTAATTATAAGTCTAATAAAGTTTTTTATTTTATTAAAATTCTTAAGTTTACTAAAGATAGTATATTAGACTTTTTAAGTCTAATAAAGTGGTTTTCTATTTTATTATATATATTAAAAGTAGTCTTCTATTCTTTACTATATATATTAATATAACTTTTAATTTAATTCTTTATTTATATATTAAATATAGTCTTTTATCTTATTATAAAAATTAAACTTTTATAGTCTAATATAGTTTCTACTTTAACTCTTTATATAAATTTTATTCTTTTAATATATCTTAGTCTTTTAGAGTTTAATATCTACTTAATTAAGTATAATAGTCTTTTATCTTATTATATATATTAGACTTTTTAACTTTAATAAAATCTATCTTAAACTCTAAAAGTCTATTATAATCTTTATTCTAATTCTTTATATATCTCTCTTTCTCTTTATATATATATTAGCTCTTATTAAGTCTAATATATAAAATAGAATAGTAGACTATTAATTTTAGACTTTAAAGTTATATATATATAAGAATATATATAATTCTTTTATATATATATTATATTTCTAAAATCTAATATAAATATCGCTTTATTAATATATATTAGATATTATTAATTCTATTTACTAAAATTTAAACTAGATATTTTAAGTCTAATATAGTAAACTAGAGTTTTATATAGATTATTATTTATTTTATTATATCTCTTTTATTTCTTAGATTATAATATAACTTATTTATATTAGACTCTTAGAGACTAATATAATAGTCTTCTTTTAACGTACTCTTATCTATTTAACTATAATATAAGATAGCTTAATAATAAGCTATATATCCTTATAAGACTACTCCTAAGTAACCTAGGAACACCTAGTACTATTTAAGCTAAGTATCTACTTTTCTAGTAAAGGCTTATTTATATTAAAAGAATAATAAGTAGTAATTAAAGGGTTATTAATAAATATCCTTTTTAAAAATATTACTTTAGACATTTTCTAACTCTCTATATAAGTTATATATTAATTAACTACTCCTTCTTTAATCTAATAAAATTAGCTTTTAAATATAATAAGTCTCTAGGTTTCCTTAAACACTCTACTAGGTATTATACTAGGTTAATAACCTTAAACCTTTATAAACTCCTCTTTATATATATCTTAATCTTATTATTTTATAGCTATACTAAGTAGAGGATCTAGTCTCTAATATCTACTTAATAATAATAAGCTTTTATAGAATATAGATTATCTATATTAATCTTAGTCTCTTAAACTACTACTTAGAAATAGTTTACTACTTACCTTATTCTCTCTACTACTTTTCTTAGGAGACTTTAATATAATTAATAGATTATAAGAGATTATAGAAAGAGTTATTAAAGGAATTTAATAGATTATAAATAAATTTATAAGAGATCTTAAAGCTTATACTATTATAATAAGAGTCTAGAGAAAGTATATTATTTCTTATATATAATTATAACTCTTTAATTATTATTTCCTATAATTAAAAGATATTACTTCTTAGGATTAATATTAGTATAAAAATCGATATTATATTCTTAAAATATACTAAGAGGTTGATAATAAGAAAAAAGTACTTTATAATCTATTATTAAGTAGCTAAGAATTAGTCTAGCTTACTAATAAATATAAAGAGGTTTCTAATAAAGAGAAACTCTATTTAAGAGAAAGAGGAAGATAATAGACTATAGAAATGTTTAAAAGGCCTTCTTATAACTTAACTAATAAAGAGAATAAAGCTTAATATTATACTATATTAGCTTAATAGATTAAGCTTAAAGAAAGGAGGTAGTTAAAGATATATTAAGATATAATTTTATAATACTACTTAATAGTAGGACATTCTATAGTTCTATAGATTTTAAACTAATAATTATTTAGTATTAGAAATTATAAGCTCTAGGTTATAAAATAGCCTTTCTTATTATAGATAAAGAGATAAACGAAATAGCTAAATTATTAATATCTAAGAATACTATAATTAAGCTATAATACTTTAAAGTAATAGAAGCTAAGAAACTTAGACTTTTATACTTTAATATCTTTATAAAAACTAGCGCCTATATAGTATAGTTATTTCTAAAGAGTTTAAGTAGAATTTAAAATATACTATTATAAGAATATAGTATAAGTGTCTAGCTAGAAACACCTTCTTTAGATATAAATTCATTAGGTTAACTATCTCTAGACCGTATATTACTATCTAGTGAAGGCCTCTATAATATTTTTATACTAAATATTAATATAATATATAGTAAAATTACTTAATATTTAGTATCTAGGTATAGTTATATAATTAAAGAAAATAAGAATAAGCTACTTAATTTAAGTAAGCTTATAATTCCTAATACCTTCTTAATATAATAGACTAACGCTGTTCTTATTAGAATAGATACTTAGGTATCTATCTTTTAGAGAAAGAATATTAGACTAGTATATAATATACCTAGAGTAATATAGGAGTATATTAGAGATATATAAAGTAGGAAATTAAGAATAGTTAATAATTATAAAAGATAAACTTAGATATAAATATATTATAGAATATATACTATTCTACTATTAATATATTTTAAGAGAGTAGATATTTAAATTAAGTATATTTAAGATAATTATAATAATATATGTTTTATAAGTATAAGTAAATATAGCTAAAGCTAATAGATATCTATAGTAAAAACTAAAAGATAAAGGTAAGCTATATTAGACTCTAAAAGTATAAGAGAAGTAAATAATATAAGAAGAGATACTAATCTTAGATACTAGAGGTCTATTAGATATAATAAACTAGAAGACTACTTAGATATTATAGATCTAATATATATAGAGTAGAATAAAAGAACTACTTATATTATATATAGAATAGAAGAAGTACTTATAATAGCTCTCTATAAATATATAAAGAGAGTGCTTATAGAATAGTACCTAATATTAAGGAAAACTAAACTAAAGAGAAAAGCAAAGAGTATAAGTACTCTAGCTTTATTTATATATATTAAGTAAAGCCTTAGTAAAGCCTTAGAATAACCGATAACTTAGTTATATAAGTAATATATATAACTAGGACTATTATACTACCTCTCCTTTAAATAGGCCTCTTATAACTAAGTAGCTTTGTTCTTCTTTAATATAGGAGTATTAACCTCTAGCTTATTATAATCCTCTCTTCTAGCCTTATATACTACTTTCTATAGTAGAAGAGCTTCTAAGGAACTAGCTATCTTTAGCTTCTTTAAATAGAACTTCTCTACTAGTTATAGTATATAGATTAGTTATTAAGCTAGATACTAATTAAGGTCTTTATTATAGCTTTTCTACTTAATTTAGTAATAGAAGGACTATTATCTCTTCTTACTAGCTAGTATTTCTTTAATCTTCTATTTCTCTTCTTTATTTATAATAATTAGTAGAGGTAGTATAACTACCTATTCTAGTAAGAGATTATCTATAGCTTTATATAACTTTTTAGAGGTAAAGATAGAGTAAACTTTAATAGAAGCTAGTAGTTATAATTAGAAAGTAGAACCTACTTCTTTAAGGATCTTAAAAGAGCTAGCTATCTAGTAGTCTAGCTTTTAGCTTAGTTATTAAATTACTTAGTCTTTTATTATAATAAAGACTATATCTTTTACTCTAAAATCAACGTCTTATCTATATTTATTTATATCTTATTTCTTCTTTTATTAAGCTTTTAATATATTTACTTAGCTAATATCTAAGACCTTCTAGATCGTCTTTATAACTACTATAGCCTCTTCTTATAATAGCTATTCTTTTATATTAGCTAGTTCTAGTATTTACTAGTTAAACAAGGTTCTTAGTATATATTCCTTTTATAACTTAAAAGGTAATATTCTAATAGTATTATAAAGTAGTACTAACTATATATAGTCTATTATTAGAAGAATCTTAGACTAATTAGTATAATAATAATTAATATATAGCTATAAGTACTAATTAAGTTATTAATTTATAATCTTAGTTTAGCTATTAGTTTAAGTATAGTTTATAGTAGAGAGTTAAAGCTAAATACTTAGGATTTAAGTAAACTCTTTCTAAAACGTAGTAATAAAGTAAGAGCTCTTATCTAATATTATACTTTCTAGAATCTTATAGTATTATAAAACGTGTTTAATATATAACTTTACTATCTATAAAATAGACTACTTAGATAAGTAGTTTATTACTATAAATATATTATTATAACTATACTTATTAACTAGAAAGGACTTAAAATCTATAGCTATATATTATTATATATATAGTAGTACTAGGAGTAGGTATAAATAGCTAAGTATTTTATTTTAAGAAACGTCTATTCTTTTATAATTATAGTAGTTTTATATATATCTTATAATATTAGCTTTTATATTTTACTAGATATATCTTAAATATAGAATCTAATAAGTCTTATTCCTTCTTAGGTAAGCTAAAAGTATTTAATTATAAGCTTTATAAATTAGGTCTATTCTTAGTATATCTATATATAGTACTACTAAGTAGTCTTAATAAAGTAAAAGGCCTTCCTCTAAGGTATATAAGGAATTAGTATTAGTTTTAGCTTATACTTATATAGCTTAAAGTATTATAGTATTCTTATTTACTTAGTAGATTTATTTTAAAAATATAAATAATTCTTAGAAGTAGTCTTTATTAACTAGAGCTAGTATAATCGAGCTTATTTTAACTTTTAGGTCTTTAAGTACTTTTATATTAACTTATTCCTTTATTAGAAGTATATAAGTCTAGTACTACTCTTTAAGTTCTTTCTATAAGTATATCTTATTTACTTTATAAGTTAAAGTATCTATCTTCTTATTCTTATATCTTAAATAGAATATAATAATAAAATAGTACTTAGTTAAGGCTTTAGCTTATCTTACTTAATAAGTAGTAAGTTACTTAGTAGTTATAAAGTACTTAAGCGCTTTATAATTAGTATAAATATAGATCTTTAAATAAGTACTTTATAGTTCTAGTCTCTATTCTATAAATAAGTATATAATAGTAAGTAGCTCTTTATTATATATTTTATAGTTATACTTAGCTAGAGATATAGTTTTACTAAAGTAGGCTATAAAGTACTATTCTCTATTAGCTTATTATTATTATAATACTCTAGTAATAATTCTATTTAAAGCGTCTATTTTAATTATAGTAGAAAGGTTAGAAGAGTAGTAGTAGAGGATTAGTATAGAGGTAAGTATTATCTTTAGGTCTTTAAACATTTCCTAGTACTCTTTATTAAAATTAAAAGGTATATTATTCTATATTAGATGTACTAAGAGCTTTATAATTATACTATAGTTCTAGATAAACCTTTAATAGAAGTTATAGAAACTAAAAAAGCTTTAAATATCTTTTACTCTTTTTAGCGCTTACTATTTCTATATTACTAAGACCTTTTTAGAGTCTACTTTAATACTATTAATACTAATAATAAACTTAAAGTATTTTATCTTTTTAATAATAAACTTAATCTATAACCTAGTATCTTTAAGATGTTAAAGGACTTTTTATATATACTCTTTATATTTAAGAACATTTAATAAGTAGATAAGGATATTATTTAAATAAGTAGAGTAGAAGTTATCTAAATAGTTAAATAGAACGTTGTTTATATAATACTAGTAGATAGATAGGCTATTTATTAGACTAAATAGTAAGACTTTATACTTATATGTTTTATAATAAGTATAAAAAGTAGTTAATTCCTTAGAATCTAGATCTATTTATATATAGTAGAAGGCTTACTAGATTTCTAGCTTAGTAAAAATATAAGCTTAACTAATATATATAAGCGTTTTATTAATTAAAGGTAATAGATAATAGTCCTTTTAAGTAAGATTATTAAGTTTTTAGAAGTTAATATAGAAATATAGCCTTCTATTTACTTTCTTTATAAATAGAATAGGAGTAGTAAAAGAGGACTAGCTATATTTAATAAACCTTTTATAAAGATTTTCTAAGATATATTCCTTTATAGCTAATAATTCTTTTATAGATATCTTATATAAAAGGGAATATTTAAAAGTATTTAGACTTTTAAGATTAATCTTATAGTTATAGTATTAGTAAGATAGAAGAGTATCTAAGGTAGCTTTAGAAAATAAAGTCTTAGTACTTATTAGGAAGAGTAATATTAGAGGCTATATCTAGCTCTTAATTAGCTATAATAGTATTAATTTTATATATACTTATAGTAAATCTCTTACTATTCTTTTAGAGTAAGTAATAATATATTCTTATAACTAAAATAGCTAAAATATTAATAATAGAGTCTAACTTCTTTAAGATAAAGGGTTTCTAATAGTATACTAGAGTAAGTACTTTCTTTATAATACCTTTAAGTTCTTTCTTTATAACCTAGTATTATACTTATATTAAGGACTTATAGCCTCCTCTACTATATATAGTTAAGATATAACTAGTTAGAGTTATAGTATTAATTTTAAAGTAATTTATAAGCTTTAAGAGTCTTCTACCTTATTAACACTATTTATTTATTTCTATAACTTAGTTATAAATATTAGCTTTATTCTAATAAGAAGGTATAGAGTCTTTTAGTTATATAGCGTCTTAAGAGAGAGAAGTTAGCTATTAAGTAGAGAAGTAAGACTTAAGGTTATTAGGCTAGAGTAGTTTCTAATAAGTTATATTAATATTAATATAAAAGTACTTAAAGAACCTCTAACTAAGGATAATATTATATAAACCTAAGTCTAAGAGAATAAATAGTATATTAAAGAATTTATAACTATTTAAGATATAATTTAAAAAGAGATAGTATATAGCTTTACTTCTAATTTCTCTATTATATTTATAAATCTTAATAAAGGTAAGAAGTCTTTTAGTTTTTAAACTATAAAACTTTATAAAGTTATAACTAAGTTATATATTTATATATTTATAAAAGAAAAGGTATTTACTCTAAGGTTACTAAGAATAGTAATTTATATACTAAATCTATTAATAGTTATTATATTAAGTAAAGTAAACGCTTTTCTACTAATTAATAATTATAGATTAATCTTAGAGAGATTAATCCTATATTTATCTAAAAAGGAGTCTTCTTTTAAGCTTCTTCGTTTCCTAACTTTAAGATAGTATCTTCTTCTTTAAGCTCTTTAAGATTAACTCTATATATTCTTAGCTTTAGATAATCCTTAATATAATAACTAGGCTTATTATAGTTAAAGTACTTATTTAATAGTTCTAGGGTTAAGTAGTTATTTATAGTAAAGGTGTTAAGACGTTTAAGAGAGATAAAAAAGGCTATAGAGAAAGAAGAGCTAGTAGATATAAGAGTAAGCGTATACTAGTTTAAGATAGAAGGAAAGTTTATTATTTATACTCTTTAAGAAGTAAGATTTTAAAAGTTATTATTAATATTACTTATAAAATTATAAAAGGAGTTTATATCTCTTTTAGCTTAGAACTTAGTAATAATAAGAGATTAGTATAGTATAAGAGTTAACTTATTCTATAAGTCTTTTACTTAGTCTTATTAGAGAACTTTAGCTTTATTTATAACTTATTAGAACTTAGTATAGAAGTTATAAAAAGTTTCTTCTTTTAATATAAGAAGGTCTTAATATTAGATATAAGCTTCTTAGTATATATAAGAGCTAATAGTAATATTTTAATAATAAGTTAATATCTCTTTATAGCTATTAAACTAATCTATAGTATTAAACTTATATCTTAGGTAAATATAGTTTTAAGCTCTTTTAAAAGTATAGTAGTAGATTAAATTTATCCTTACTTTCTTAGACTTAAAGTAGTTAGTATTAATAGACAACTTTACTATAATTTTAGTTTCTTAGGTTATATAAGTAAATTTATCTTCTATAATAAATTAGTAAGAATTAGCTATCTTACTTATCTTCTTCGATAATAGAACTATAGAAGAGGAATAAGTTATATTAAGAGTTCGTAGCTAAGTAGAGGTATATTAATAGAAAGTACTAGCTATATTTAAAGTATTTACTTTAAGTTTATAAACTTTACTTATTAATAAGGTTATTATTTTAAGGATTTATTATAAGATAGAGTTAGGTAGAGGTAATTTAGAGATCTTATATTATAAAGAACTAGTAGTTACCTTAGTAAGAGGAGGTAGTAGTAGTATAATAATAGCTAGTATATATGTTTTAGTAGGTTAAGTTCTTAAGCTAGATTAAGATATAACGTTAATAGAAAAGAGAAGAGAGATTAGCTTTACTAACTTTAAAGTAAGGTAGAATAGTTCTTAGGTTAATAAGTTACTTTTAAAGGACTTAATATAACTAATAAAAGAATACTAAACCTTACTACTTAATATAAATAGGTTTAGCTTTATAAAAGAGGATAGTAGATTTAGAGGATTTAATATAAGTAAATATATATATTATTATTAAAATATTAGTAAAAGCCTTTCTAAGTAAAGAAAGAGAGTTTAGTTTTAGTATAATAGCTCTCTATAAATATATAAAGAGAGTACTTATAGAATAGTACTTAATATTAAAGAAAACTAAACTAAAGAGAAAAGTAAAGAGTATAGATACTCTAGCTTTATTTATATATATTAAGTAAAGCCTTAGTAAAGCCTTAGGATAACTGATAACCTAGTTACGTAAGTGACGTATATAACTAGGACTATTATAGTACTTATATAGTATATAGAGTATATATAAGTAGATATTTTAATTAGACTTTAATATTATTAAAGTAAGTAAAGTAATATAGATATTATAATTATAATTCTTAATATATATTATAAAATAAGAATAAAAAAGATAACTACTTATACTTATAATATAAAGTATAATTATATTAGACTCTAAAGGTCTAATATCTATAAATAGTAGAGTAATAGTTATATTAGACTTTAGAAGTCTAATATATATATATATATTAGTATATATTTTAATTAGAGTCTAACTTATAAATAAGAAATACTAGTTATTTAACTAATATAAAGTTAGAGTTATATTAAACTCTAAAAGTCTAATATATATATAAAGAAATTAAAGTAATAGTTATATTAGACTCTAAAGTTAGAATTATATTAGTCTTTATTTATATTATATATAATATAGTATAGAATATAATTAGAGTATTAAAGTATAATATATATAAGTTAAATTAAAAGAAGATAAAGTCGAATATATATAATATATACTTTTTTAAAGTAAAACTAATATATATAACAATAGAATATATAATAATAGTATTTACTTTTAATTAGACTTTTATTTACTAAAGTCTAATATAAACTCCTTTCTATGTTAAGTTTATATTAGACTTCTTATTATCTAATATAGATATCTTCCCTCGCTCGCCTATTAATATTTTAGTAATATTACTCTACTTTTATATCGCTTCTTTTAATATATCTTTTAGTATTACGTTTAATCCTAATTTCTCTTGTGTTATATATAACTTATAGGCTTAAGAACTAGCTAATATTTAATATTTATATATTCTTTTTTAAATATAGGCTATTTACTTAGTAGTTTTAGACACTCTACTATCGCGTCTAAATAGTAGTATAACACTATTTCTTATTAAATACAAATACTACTTATAAATAATTATAAACTCTAAATATTCAATAAATCTAAGTAATTAAGAAATTAGCTTATATAATAAAGATAGCTTTTATAAATAGGTAATAACTTATAACTCTTATTTACTATAGTTTCTTTTAGATATAGATATATATCTATAATACTAAGTTAGTATAAGAATCGAGGTACTTTAATTAAAGGATAATAAATTAGAGAAGAAATTTATATAGTTTTATAGCGTAGTTTTATAAGGAATTATATATACTATTTATAATAGTTATATAATAACTTCTACTTCTAACTACGATTATAGTTTAAAAGTAATATTATTAGATTATAGTTCTAATTTTAAATTTAAATTCTAGAGAGGAGTTATACTAAGAGAGTAGATATTTAGAGTAGTACTATTAAAGTATAAATTTACTTTATATAAAGAGAGAGTAAGTGTTTTTATACTCTCTTAGTTATACTCGAGATAGTATAGGAGTTTAAGGTTCTTAGAAAGGCTTCTAATTAAGAAAGGAATCTAGTTAAAATGTTTATAAAGACGATTTTAGTATATTAGAGGTAGATTTTAAAGTAGGAGAGAAGTAAGCTACTAGATTATATATTAAGAATATTCTTATCTACTATTAATAAAAAAGTTCTTTATAGTATAAAGACTTTCCTTTCTCTAACTATTCCTAGGTTACTAGGTAGATATATTAGTACTAGGAAATAAGGTTAATAACTATAGACTTTACTTACTTCTTTACTATTAGTAATCTAGAAAATTAATTAAATTTATAAATAACTAGGAATATATTATAAACCTTTCTAATATATAACTATCTTAAGCCTTTATCTACTCTTTAATAACCTAAAAGTAGATATATTTCTTTACTTAAGTATTTATTCTTCTCTAATAAATTACTAGCTAAACCTTTTTACCTTTTTTCTAGCTTTAATAGCTCTATTACCTTTTAATTTATCTCTACTCTTTAATAATAATAAATACTTCTTTTAATCTATACTTACTATAAATATATATATAGTAATATAGTAATAATAATCTATAGTAGTATTTTATAAAAGAAAAAATATAACGGTTTTAGGAAATCTTTAAGTAGAAGATACTTAAATATTCTAAGGAAATAACTACCTTTATTCTTATAAAAGTACTAGTAGGTATAATAGCTTCTTTACCTATTTCTATTTATATTAATAATTTAATAGTAATAGATATACTAGTCTTTCTTCTTATATAAGCGAAATAATATATAGCCTATTTCGTTATTAGTAGTTTAATTCTAAGGATCTAGTAGCCTTCTAGCTTCTTATATATACTATTTAACTTATTATTATAACTTATAAGAATTACTAAATAAGCGTTAATTATAATAAAGGGAGTTATAAAATAGGTAAGAGAAAAGAGGTTATTAATACTAAATCCTTAGGTTCTTATACCTATAATAAAGCTCTTATTAAATTCCTCCTAGTCTATAAAGAGTCCTTTTATTACTAGACTACCTTATAATAATTAAATCTAAGAAAAGTACTCTATAAGTAGTAGAGATAATAGTAGAGGTCTTTTTTATACTACTAAGCTTTATAGTAGTAGTAGTATAGGTAGTAGATTATCTTAAAATAAATAACGTACTACTTCTCTAAACTACTAACGTCTCTCTTATAACTCTAAACTACTACCTATTTAGCCTTAGAATTACTAATATAATTTAAGAAATTTAACTAACTCTATAGACTACTTTATAAATAACTATAATAATAACCTTATATATTAGAATTTTAAAGAGTAAGAAGGAATAAGGGAGCTATTATCTTTAAGATTACTACTTAAACCTTAAACTAGTGCCTAAGTTTTTAGTACTCTCTTTACTAACCCTAGTACTATATACCTTATATATAATTAACCTCTTACTACTCTATATACTTATAGTAATTCTTAAAAGTAATTTAAAGAGTAATCTACCTAGTAGCTATTACTATAAAAACAGCTACTAAATCCTATATTCTCTTATCTTAGATTAAATCACCTTCTATTAAATTACTTACTATTATATTATATTTAATTATAGACCTACTAGTATAAAACTAATTCCTCTATAACTAAATTAAAATTAGATCCTCTATTACTTAAAGTATCTAATTATTAATAAGCCTTACTATTAAGTACTAGCTAGTATAAAAACTATTCTATTATAAAATTAGACCTTTAACTACTTCTAGTAAAGCTATAAGTACTAGAGCATCTATAAGCTTTATAGTTACCTTTATATATCTATTAAACAACTTCTCTAAGCTAGGTTACTATTTTATAATATTTAGAGTTATTAATATTTAGAGAATTAACTTTATTAGTTCTTAGCTCTAGTTAAGAAAAGAAGTAGAAGTCTTTATTACTTAAATATAATAAATAATTAAATAATCTTAGACGCTTTAACTTAATAGAAGAAAACCTTAAAAGCTTTTTTATTATAAAAGATTAGCTTTTCTTAAGTATCTTATCTTATTATATAAAGGTTAGTATAAATATACTTTAGTATAACTTAATCTAACTATATACTATTAGGACTTTATCTTACTAATTCCTTTATCCTTACCTTTATAAATCCTCTTACTCTTCTCTTTATAAAATCCCTTACTATTAACTTTAAAAGTCTTTTTAATAATACTATTTATTTTAATCTTATTAAATACTTACTTTTTAAGCTTTATACTACTAATAAGTTTAATAAGTAGTATCTTAACTTCTTTATATAATTCTATTCTAGTATATATTACTTTATAAATTACTATTAATATTACCTAACTTCTATAGTAGAGAAAAATTTATTAAAAAATAAAGAAAAGAGTAAATCTCTAACTTAATAAACCCTCTAATAGTACTCTAGATACTAACTTAGTATCTTTATTACTATTAGATATTTATATACTATTTAACTCTAAATCTTCTACTAAATCCTCTATTAATATAATAAGTACTTAAAGAGGAGCCTTAAACTAGACTATCTAGAAGTTTAGTAAATAGTTTAGAGTTTATAATATATATTATAAATATAATAGTAAGGAAGTCTTTAAACTTCTAGCTTACTCTAAATTTGTATTAGTAGTTACTAAAATTATTAATAGACTTCTTATTTTTAGTAAAGACTTATATAACGAAACTTAGGTTACTTATACTCTTAGAGTTTTTAAAGATAATATAGACTATACTAAAATAACTTTAATACTTCTTCTTATATAACTTATATTTAAGATAAAGATATATACTCCTTCTAGTATAATAGTAGATAAAAAGTACTAGACCTATTTTTTTTAAGAAGATTCTCTCTTAGTTTTAAAGAAGGAGTTAATAGCTTAACTAAACTAGATAATTAGAGATAGAATAATTAACTCTAATATTACTTAGTATCTTACTCTTATATTACTTAGGAGTAAATAATAGATTATAGCTATTAAGGTTACTTTTAAGTAACTTAAACTTAAGTTTAACTTAAATTAAAAACTTACTTTTAATTACTAGCCTCTAGTAAATAATCTTATATATACTACTCTCTTTAGATCTAAGAATCTAAGTATTAATCTAAATAGCTTTATTAGTTTTAGAGTTACTATCTTAAATTTAAATTAATAAAAGGCTTTATTAGTACTTAATAATTAGGCTACTAAGTAATATAGAAGGAAGATAGACTATCTTAGATTAGGTTAGATAGTTTATAGTACCTTACTCTTCTAAGAGGCTAAACTAGAAGAGGTTAATAAAGGTCTTAGAAGCTAGTATTTAAGAGATAGGGCTTCTAAAGTTATTATTATAAAAGACTTTATAAATAATACTTAAGAGTTCTTAAAGTCTAAGAATAAGATAGATAAGAGTAAGTATAAAGTAAAAGAAGAAGTATAAGCTAATAAGAGACGTTTTATTAATAAGGAAACCTTTTATTTTTTAGTAGCTATATAAAGCTCTATGTTAACCTAAAACGTATACTTTTTAGAGATTAACTTTATAGCCTAGTCTCTAAGAAAGAAGTACTACTACTATTTCTTAAAGAGTCTTAAGTTTAATAACCTATTATATATTATTAAGGTTTATAATACCTAGCTATTAATTAGTTAGTAGATTCTTTTTATCTAGTTACTTATAATCTAAGTAATACTTAATTAAATTTATACTATTCTACTAAAAGAATAAGAGCTATAGCCTCTTAGGCCTTTTAGAGTATATTAGTTAGTTAGTATAGTTACTCTCTAGTACTATAAAGTCGTAGTCTTTTTAAAGTACTATTAATTTTATTTTCCTTAAATACTTTAATTCTACCTCTTAGTATTATTTTTTTCTTATAATTTTAATACTAAGTATTTACTATTAACTTCTAGTATATAGAATAGATAAGAGATATTTATAATTAAGATTTTTAGTATTTACTTAGTATTTCTTCTTAACCTCTTAATATACTTCTAAGGTTCTAGAGACTTTACTATATTAGAATTACTAATATATAATTAATAAGTTATTCTTATTCTTTTTACTCTTTTTTTCCTTTATATTTCTTTAGACTAGACTAAGTAGAGGAATTAATTATAAAGACATCTTTAATTCTCTATTATAACTTTATAAATATTAGATAGACTTTATTCTATATTAGTTATAGAATTTAAGAGTTATTAAGAGATTTAGGAGTAGAACTAGGAAGTTAAATTACTTTTTATTTTCTTTTTATAGAATATTAATAAAGGCTAGTATATAAGCTTAATTAATAGTTTATATAAAACTTTAAGTAAGGCTATAAGTAATATTCAGTCTTTCTCTTTTATATATATAGTATAGAAATCATTTTATATATCTTTATATTACTTAGACTTACTAGAAAGGTATAAGTTATTCCTATTATACCTAGTAATTAGGCTCTTTTATATATAGTCTTAACTATTAATAGAGAATAATTCCTTTTTAATAATATCGTTCTATATATTAATATACTAATAGATAGCTTAAAAGGTACTCTATAATAGAGTTATTATTTTAACTATATAAGGTAGAAAGCTATATTAAAGTTAACGTTCTCTTTCTAGCTTTTAAACAAATAGACGAAATAGTTTCTAGATTCTATTTAAAAGTACTTATTTTAAGTAGTAAATTTTAAGAGCTTAATAAAGTAAACTAAATACTCTTAAAGTAATACCTAGTATACTATTAGTTCTAAGTTAACTAGGAACGAGCTCTCTTTTTTAGTATTTACTCTTAATAAAATATTTATTTCTATAGCTAACTATTTAAAGTGTTTACTATTTTCGTAGCTTTTTAAACTATCTATTTATAAGAATTCTAGTATATATTTTATATAAGCTAATAAAATAATAAATAGACTTAGTAGATAATAATAGATAGAGATAGCTTTTTATTATAAGAAGTAAGTTATAATTAATTAGAGAAAAGCTTTTAAAGATTAAGTATTTAGATAAAATAGTATAAGAAGACTTATAAAAAGAGATAAAGTCTATATTAAGAGAGTTTAAAGTAATTATAGATATATTTAGAGTTATTATAAATTCTAAAAGAAACCTTAAACTTAAGAGAAATGTCTTATTAAATAGCTAAACCTTTTTAAAGAAGTTTTCTTAAATAAAATTACTAGTATCTTTTAATATACTACTTTAAAAGAGCTAGGTTATAATATTATAACTAGCCCTCTATTAGAGAGTAAAATAATATTAAATACTTATATAATTCTAAAGTATCTATAAATAGAAGTAAAGAGAATAAACTAGTTAATATAGTACTATGTTATAACTTATTCTAGTAAGAGCTCTCTCTTCTCTACTCTTTTAGAATAGCTAGTAAAGAGTGTTTTAATATCTCTTACTCCTTCTAGTTAATCTAAGAATAGAATAGAACTTTATTTTAAAGATAGTAAAGGAATTCTTATAAGTAGATAAAATTACTAGTAAATCGTCTTATAAATATGTTTTTTATTTAATTTATATACTACTCTTTTCTATAATATATTAAAAGAAGTAAATTATTATTAATTACCTTAGAATAATCTTAGTTCTAAAATTTTAAGAGTAAAGTAGGAAAATACTAGTCCTTTAATCTAAGTATAAGTTAAATATATATTTTTTAATAATAAACGTAAACTCTTCTATAAAATTATAAGTACTTAATAAAAAAATAACATAATTAATAAAAGTATAAACTATAATTAACTATAATTAATACCTAAGCCTTTTAAAGATATTTAAGAATATCTAATTTTAGAGTTTAAAGATATATAATAACTATAATAAAGATAGTAGCTAACTAATTATTATAATTACTATCCTTTAACTTAATAATAACCTTAAGTTTATTATAATAGATAAAAGGTTATCTATTTCTCTTATAAGTAGTTTCTAGAATACTATAATTTTTATTCTTATTCTTATTATTATCTATTTTAAATATATATTTATACTTAAAGCTTTTAGTATTTTACTATTATATTAGTTAGATTATTACTCTTAATAAAGGATAAGAAACTTACTTTATAAGTTTCTTTAAGCTTCTAGACATATAGTATAGTAGAATTGTAGAAATTCTTAAGCTATAATAATATATTAGTAAAAGACTTATTAAGATATATAATTAGAAAAATAAGGTAAGGTATAAGAACGAAGAATAAAAGAAAATAATATACTTATAGATATAATACTCTTTATTATTTATTTAAGAAGAAGATTATTCTTATATTAATTAGCTACTTCCTCTAATATCTTAACTTCTTTTTTAGCCTTAAATAAAGGTATAATTATGTCCTCCTAACCTTTAATAATAGCTTAGAGGTCTTTAGAAGCCTTATATATAATATTGAATTTTACTTAAGTCTTTATAAGAAAGAGGTATTTAGAGAAGTATTAAATCTATATTATATCTTAAGTAGTAAAGTATACTAATCTATTAAATATACTATCTTTTCTAAAATCTATCTTAGTATTTCCTATACTAGTAAGTAGAGTAATAAGGAGTTTCTAATCTATAGTACTACCCTAGTTAACTATATTAGATAATATAGTATTTAATAAGATAATATAAGATACTTATAATAAAAAAGATATACTTATAAGAATAAGAAGTACTTATAATAATAGTAGGTACTTATAAGTATTATAATAAGTAATACTAAGGTCTAAGGTCTAAGAGATAAAGGTAAACCTCGGCTTTAAGAACTTTAAGAAATTACTATAACTTAAGTTAGATATAAAAGCTTAAATAATAAAATAGAACATACTTACTTAAATATAAAGACCTTACTTAGTTAAAATTCAAGGTTATACTCGATTTACTTAACTTATAAGCTAATATATAATAGTAATATACTAAAGAGTAGCTAAGTATAGAGTTAAAGATATTATAGGTAATTAAAGCTTTAAAAAGGACTTAAAAAGCATTTAGAGTTATAACGAGCTTAAGAGAGGTAGAGGGTTATTATAAGAGGTTATTATAAGAGATTATTATAAGAGGTTATTAAGAGAGGTTATTATAAGAGGTTAAGAGATATATTAAGAATATTTATTACTAGTACCTATCTCTACCTTATTAACTCTACTATATAACCTTAACTTTACTCTTACCTTAAAATTTATATAATATAACTCCTTAGTAGATATAATAACTAGCTAACCGCCGAATCTAGCTAGCTACTACTTATCTAACAACTAGTTAATTATATTCTAAAACTAGCTATAAATAACACTATCTATAGAATATTATATAATAGTATACGTATAAATTAGTACCTAATTCTAATACTAGAAAGGGTTAAAGTAGTAAAACTTTACTCTTCTACGTTTTTAGCCTTAATTATTTATAATTTTTAGCTTTAATTACTTATAAGGATATAGATTCTCTTTCTATACTTTAAAACTAAAGGACTATAAAGCTACACTTTTAGTAATAGCTATACTTATATATAAGCTTTTAATTTACTTTAATATTACCTTTACTTTTACCTTTATATAACTAATATAAGTAGAGACCTTATATATCTTAAACCCTAGTATATCTTAAAACATTACTACTTCTTAAAACATTTATATAAGTAGTAGTTTCTATAAGGTATAAAACTCTTTATCTATAGTTTAGTAAAATAACTAAGAACTTCTAAAGTCTTAGAGCGCTTTCTCTAGATTTTAAACTAAATACTTATCTCTAGAAAGTAATATAGCTCTCTCTAATATCCTATCTTCTTCCTTATCTACTTTAGATAATATGCTTATATATAAGAAACCGAAGTATTTACCTAAGTTAACGCTTACTCTATAAATAATAATTCTAGTATAATTTCTACCTCTTAGAGTATTACTTACTTTATATAAAACAACGCTAGTATACTATTTTTAAACTTCGTTTCTCTCTAAGATCTATTAATTTAATACTATAGTTTTAAATACTAGTAATAGTAATTTAGAATAGTCCTATTCTAACTGTTTAAGATAGATAATAAAGGAAGTATATCTAGAGAATTAGTAATAAGTTAAAGTATATATATAAAGAGAGCGATGTTTCTACTATAATAGTAATTATACCCCTCTCCTACTTAATCTCTAATAATTATTTCTCTAAGAATGTCCTAAGTAATAGTAATATTATATTTCACGTTAATAATCTTATAAGCAAATATATGTTCTAGTATATATATTTCCTATTAAATTATACAAACATATAGAAGAGGTAGGCAATCTATATATATAATTATATATAGCTTTAGTAGCTTCTATAATAAGCGTATAGCATGCTTTTAAAAGAGAGAGAGCTAGATTTAAACAAAATATATATATATATATATAGAGGTCTAAGACTTAAATAAGAAAGAGTATTATAAAAAAAAGAATAGTAAGTTATAACTTAAATAACGTCTTCTAGTATTAGTAATATATTATAGCGAGATTCTAGTAGTATATATATATATATTAAAAATATTAATTACTATTATAATAAGACTAATTATATACTATTTAATAACTTATATACTAGAATCTATAAATAAAGCTATTTTAACTATCTATATATACTTTATTAATAAAATAAGATTATAAATTCAGAAACTAATTAGTTAGGTTTTTAGTAATAAGAACTAATTTTAAAAAGATAAAGTTATAAAATTATTAATAAGTAATCTATACTATATTCTATCTATATTTAGAGACTAATTATATAATAATACTAAGATCTTCTCTACTACTATACTATCTACTTAATAATATAATATATAGAAGTAACTATTTTTTATTAAGAAAAATAAGAAAAATAAGTTTAGTTTATAAACTATTTAATCTATCTAAGCTATTTTTCTTCTTACTTTTAAATAAGCTAGTAATATTAAAGAATATAATCTTCTACTAGAACTTTAAGATAATTCTATTAATTTATAACTTCTAAAAATGTTCTACTAAGATACTAGATAGAAAGTAATAAAGAGATTAGTACTAGTATTTAATTATACTTTTACTTTTATCTATATATACTTCTTACTTAAAGTATATTAGCTAAAATAAAGTTAACTTAAGAGTTAAATCTAAATAATTTAAAGAACTTAGCTAAATACTAGAGAATAAGAAAAGTAGACTAAATAACGAAGTCTATTCTTTATATAGCTAGAAGCTATTTTAAAGTAGTAATCGTTATTCTATAGTTATCTAGCTATATATATTAGACTTCTAGAGTCTAATAAAAGTTATATATTAGACTTTTAAAGTCTAGTAATATTTTATTATATATACTAGAGTCTAATAAAAGTAAAGTCTAGTAATAGGAGACTAATATTTCACTATCTATACTAAAGTCTAATAAAAGTAGTCGTTTATCTTATTATATATATTAGACTTATAAATTAATATCTTACTATCTATACTAGACTTTTAAAGTTGAATAAAAGAAGGCTTTTATCTTCTTATATATATTAGACCTTTAAAGTCTAATAATAGTTGATTAATATTTTATTATATATACTAGACTTTTAAAGTCGAATAAAAGAAGGCTTTTATCTTCTTATATATATTAGACCTTTAAAGTCTAATAATAGTAGATTAATATTTTATTATATCTACTAGACCTTTTAAGTCTAATAATATTAGGCTAATATCTTACTATATATACTAGACTTTTAAAGTCGAATAAAAGAAGTCTTTTATCTTCTTATATATATTAGACCTTTTAAGTCTAATAATAGTAGATTAATATTTTATTATATATATTAGACTTTTAAAGTCTAATAATAGTAGGTTAATATTTTATTATATATACTAGACTTTTAAAGTCGAATAAAAGAAGCCTTATATCTTCTTATATATATTAGACCTTT
>LLCB01000393.1:0-46746 GCA_001414345.1 Hymenoscyphus infarciens
ATAAAGTAATAAATATAGCCTATATAAGATAGATTTCTAGATATATTTCTATTAATACTAAGTACTAATTTAATAATAATAATATTAGATTAAAAGTTATAATATAATAGATTAGTATATTAAATTTATTAAATTTTACCTTTTAATTATATATAAAGATTAACTAAATTAATATTTAAAAAATTTAGATTTTATACTACTTTAGCTAAAATTTATATATATTTCTATAAAACGATTTTATTTATTTAAATAAGGTTTTATATACTTAATTTTTATTTAATTAATATATATATAAGCTTAAAAGAAAGCTTTAAATTAAGGCTTTCTAATAATATAATTAAAACTTAATTCTATAGTATAGATAATTTTTAATCGTGCTCTAAAGATAATAGACTTTGGATATTTAATTTAGCTTTAATATACGTTCTTATATACTATACTATAATTAGTTAAAATATATTCTAATTATTCATAGATTAAAGAGTATTAATTATAGTTACTTTAGATATAAAAAAGGTCTTTAAAAGGCTCTCTCTTTCTCTTTAAAAAGTCTTTTATCTTTATCTTTTATATCTATTTTAAAGTCGTTTTATAATTATTACCTACCTCTTTTTAGTACTAGTTACTAAAAATTTATAACTCTTACTACTACTATTAATACTTTAAAAGTTTAATAACTTTAGTCCTCTTAATTACTTTTACAATTTTATCTTTTATTTATTACCTCTATATCTTACTTTTTACTAATTTACTATATCCTCTTAGATATTAAGCTCTTAGTCTTATATTCCTTTAGAATTACTACTAATATTACTTATTTTATCTCGTTTAAGTACTTTAAGCTCTTAGAAGGACCTCTTTAAAACTAAGCTAGTAGTAACTAATATAAGTACGTCTTATTTAGATCTATAAGAAGTATTCTAAATCCTGAAAAAGCCTACTAAAAGACCTTAAACTAGCTATGTTTAGCTCTATATAATTAATAAGAATTATAAAACAGTTTATATATAAGAAACTCTTAAATCTAATAATATAATTAGCTTATTAATTTCTTAGTAATAAATCTACTAGCTACTAGGAGTAGTGTTATAAGTACTATATTAAGAGATATACTATAAATAGTAGTACTAAAATCATAACTACTTACTTTCTTAAGAATTATCGAATTAATATTAAAACTTTATACTAAAAAGCTATTAAAAAGAGATAAATTAGTATTAAAGAAGCTATAAATATAGCTTACTAAAACTCTTAAAAAAGGTATAAGATTATATATATAATCTATTCTAACTTTAATAATAAGTACTTAGCTATTAATTCTAATACTCTAAAGGTTTTATTTATAAACCTTATTACCTCTTATAACCTTCTTATATACTTTACTAAATATAAGGCCTTTTATACTCTTATTTAATATCTTAATAACCTTAAAAGTAATATTCTACTTAAAGTATACTCTATACTATATAACTAGGTTAAGTAATAATACTATAATAGTTTTACTAAAATAAAGTATTATCTATTAAGATTCTAGTCTAAAATACATATATCTAATAATAGGTAGAAGTTAGATAATAGTCTTTCTATTTAAGAATACGTAGTCTATAGAGTTAATAAGTTTAGTAACCTAGTAGAAGTAGTACTTAGTATAAAACAAATTAAAGAGTCTTATATAGATAAAAATATAGTACTCTTTTTACTTAAAATACTCTAAGATTATAGTATATAAAAACACTTCTAAAAATCCTAAATAAATACTTATTACTTTTAATAAATATATTTATTAAAATTAGCTACTTTCTTATAAATAATATATCTAATAACAACGTTATACTTTACTAAGTTACTTTAGTACTAAGTAAAAGTAATATAAGAGGCTAAGCTAAGTACTACTAAATTCAATATATATACTATATACTCTATCTTACTACTAAAGATATAGCCTCTAAAAAGTATATAGATTTTAAGCTTAAGATAAACTAATTAGAAGATACTTACTCTTAGAACCCTTTATAGAGGTTTAAAGTTTATAATACTCTTAAACACCTCTTTAAGTTTATAAAAAAGATATATATAAGTATAGTATTATATAACGAATTTAAGAAGTTAACTAAGAGCCTTACTATACTCTAAGCTAATAAAACATACTAGATATCTTAGTATAAGAGTACTTAAAGAGTAATTACTTTAAAGCTTAAGATTAAGCACTTTTAGAATATATATAAGTTTAATCTTAATAATATAATTACTACTTATAATTAGTCTAAACTTAGTTTAGTAAGTATAGTACTACTTTTACTTCTTAATCTCTTACTAATTTAATTAGATAAGGCTCTTTTTTAGCTCTTTTAAGTACTCTTTATTAATACTTAAAAGCATGTCTAGAACTCTTAATAAAATAATCTTAATAATAGACTTTATTCTCTCTCTTTTTAAGAAGGCTTAAAAGAAGTATATTAACGATCTAGTTATACTATCTTTACTTTAAAAAGGTAAATAATATCCTCTTCTCTTTCTCTTTTACTTTACTAATAATATCTTAAAGTAGAAAAAGATCTCTAAATACTATAATTTAACTAGGAGATCACTAGTATATACTACTATAGTAGTTGTTAGTATGACTTATAGTTATAAAAGCGATGTAAAAAGAGTTATATTATCGTTCGTATATACCGAGTAAAGCTAGCTACGATGACTACTTAAGTAGCTCTTAAGCGAGAAGTATATATACCTACGTATACTAATCTAAATCGCTATTTACTCTTAAATATATATACCGATACTAGCACTTCTTTAAAACGATAGAAGTTACTTAAAAGCTATTAATATCTCTTATCTAATCTAACTAATCATAGCTCTCTATCTATTATCTTCGACTAATAAGGAGCCCTTATTACCTCTTATTCTATTCTACCTATTCTATAAGCTTATTTATATTAACCTAGATTAAAGTATATATTTCTTTATATTAGTAGGCCTTCGCTAGGATCGTCCTATTACTAATTATACTCTAGACGTTTAGTAAAAGTATCGAAGTTATTACTATTACTTAAATTAGAGACAAAGGTTTCAATATCTTTAAAGGTAGTAAAAGTGTCTAACTCTTAAAATAATACTTTAAGTTCGAAGTTACTTAGAGGCCTTAGTAGCTTTTAGAGTTAGCTATGTCCGCGCCTCTAGAGCAGTTCTAAAAGAGGTTTTAGGATATTAGTATTCTAGCGAATCTATAACTAACGAAGTCGACATTAAAGAGAGGTCTATTATTTAATATCTTATCTACTTAGGTATACTTTAAAAGCTCCTCCTTTTTTATAAGTTTATAGTATTAGATTATTTATTAGATTATTTATTAGATTATTTAACAGTGCTATCTTAGAAACTTCTCTATCCGCTAGTACTGTTCTAAAAGTTTAAGAAGTTTCAAAAGAGTATAGTTTTATAACTATAGGTTAAAACTTTATAGGACTACTTAGTAGTACTATAATATAGTCCTTATTCCTAACTCTATTATCTTCGTTATCTTAAGTTTAGATAGTATATAATAGACTAAGGTTAGTAGGACTGTCAAAGTTATTACTAGTAGTATCTAAGGAGGCTAAATATTATTATTATTACTATAGTTTTTGTTATCTTTTAGTATATATCTCTATATATTTATAATAGGATCTAAAGACTAATAGACCTAGGTTAGCGGGATTATTAAAGTAATTACTAGTAGTATCTAAGAAGGCTGAATATTATTATTATTATAGCTTTTATTATCTTTTAGCGTATTCTACTATATATTTATAACGAGATCTAAAGACTTTAGTACTAGCTCCCTTAGCTACTATAGCTTTTAACATTTCTTCGTCTAACTACTTAGTTTAGTTAACCTCGGTAGCGGTATTATATAGTATCTAAGTATACTTATCTATTCTAACCTATACGCCTCTACTATAAAGTGTCTATTATAACTTAGTAGTAGTAGATCGGTGGATTTTAGCGAAGTTATCTTAGTTCTATCTTTTAAAGTCTACTTAAAACTTATTCTAAAGAAGAAGGTCTTCGTTCTCTTCTTTAGCGTACTTCTGTAACAGTCGATTCAAGACTGTAGTAGTTCGGGTTTCAGACCTGACACGTGACTCCTCACCGCCTGGCAGAATCCTATATATTAGCATCGTTTAGAGCTGTCTTCGCTCTTTACCTTTAGTTTTCGCGTTAATAACTACGAATAGACTACTTTTCTACTCTACTTCTATCTTATTATTATATTAAACTAAAGGTTACTCTAATATATTAGGCTTTTAATCTTACTTCTATTCCAGCCTCTCTACTACTAACTCTACGACTCTCTTTTTTTTAAATAGCTCTTAGATACTTACGTATACGCTTTAGAACTCCCTTTTTAAACGGCTTCTAGATAACTACGTATATGCTTTATAACCTCATAGCTTCGGTCCTCTTTATAAGCACTAAACCTCTTTAAACGACTTCCTAGACCCCTTGCTAGTAACTCTTAAATTAATACTAAGCTTAAGACCCTCTCTCTCTAACGTCTTCAGACTCTCTTCTAGCGTCTTCGGACCTCCTTCTAGCGTCTTTAGACCCCTTTCTAGTATCTTTAGATCCCTCCTCTTCTAGTATCTTTAGATCCTCTCTCTCTATCTTTAAATAGCTAGTATCTAACTACTCTAATAATAGACTCTAATATCGTACGCTAGATATATAACTTTAGCTCTCTTATTGAAAAGAAATATTAATACGCTCGTATAATCGACGCTTTAACAAGATAGCTTATCTAGCTCGTTATTAGTTATTCTAAGCCTCTTACTAATAAGAAGGAGCTCTCTTACGCCTCGACGAGAGTAGCTTTTTAAGTAGACCTTCTTACTTTCGGCTATATTATTTTTCAACAACTCTCGAAGCCTCCTTCTCCTCCTCTACCTAATATTACGAAAGCTCTTCAAGCCTATACTTTAGTAATCGACAAAATCGTAGAAGTATATACTAGTCGCTTAGCAGATTATATAGATTAGTATTAGAGAGGAAATATAGAGAGTTTTAAGCAACTCGGCGTATAGCTAGCACCTTACTACTTATATAGAGCTAGCACCTTACTACTCTTATAGAGCTAGTATCTCACGGCTGCCTTAGTAGAAGAAAGAGTATAGGCTAGAACTAGTAGATATATAAATATACAAGTACACGGGTTTCTATAGAGCTCGAGAGCGAGCTCTACTAAAGAGAGAGAAATGTGATAGTCGATTCAAGACTATAGTAGTTCGGGTTTCAGACCTGACACGTGACTCCTCACCGCCTGGCAGAATCCTGTATATTAGCATCGTTTAGAGCTATCTTCGCTCTTTACCTTTAGTTTTCGCGTTAATAACTATGAATAGACTACTTTTCTACTCTACTCCTACCTTATTATTATAACTTCTCTTCTCGTTTAGCTATAAAAATCGTCTCATCTATTTATATTGACTTTAGCTTTAGTACTAGCTTTAGAGCTTATTTTAGTACTAAAGTTAAAGTCTCCGAAGTCGTTAGAATCAGTACTAGTATATCTGTTATATTATAGATATTATTATTACTTAAATTGAATTTAGATGTTGTCGAAAGTCTATTTATACTTTACTTAGTAGATTATAAGTAAAAGAGATATCGGGTTTCAGATGAATAGGTGTCTTAGAGAGTATAAATTATCTTAGTAGATAAGAGAAGGTCGGTAAGGAGTCGATATTCGTAATTAGCGCTTCCTATCTTAAGAAGCGTTTATAATATATTATCGAAGTTATTAAATAGTAGAAGAAGTTATAATTAGAGAAGAGAAGTCTACTAGTAATATCAAGTTTACTTTTATATAAGTATGTCTATAGTAGAAATATACAAAGTAACTAAGTATCTAATCTATACGTCTACTAATTAGTATTAGTATAACTTATAGTTATAAAAGCAATGTAAAAAGAGTTATATTATCGTTCGTATATACTAAGTAAAGCTAGCTACGATAACTACTTAAGTAGCTCTTAAGTAAGAAGCACGTATACCTACGTATACTAATCCGAATCGCTATTTACTCTTAAATATATATACCGACAGTAGTACTCTACCTAGCTTATAAGTAAGAGTACTTAGAAAAGGCTTAAGAACCTAGCTAGATAGCCTCTACTTAAGCTATAGTAGAAAAACTATAGAATAATAATTATTACTCTAAGATAGTATCTAGCTATATAAATAATACTAATATTAACCTTTAGATTACATTATTTAGCCTACTTTATTACTCTCTAGTATCTACCTAAGCACTTAATTTATTTACCTAGTTTTTATCTTAAAAGAGAAGTAAGAGTTAAGCTTTAACCCTTGTTTTAACTTTATTTCTTTTTATTTTAACCTTTTAATTTTACCTCTTTTTAGCTAATACGCTTTAACCTAGGCTTCTCTCTCTTATAGATAATAAGTACGCTTAATATTATACTCTTCTATCTTAAGATATAAGCAAAAGTATAATCGAATAGTAGCTCTAACCTACCTAAAAGAAGGCCTATCTTAATCTTTATAAGATATTAATAGATATACTTTCTATTCTATATTTAAGTGCCTTAGTAGAACGCCTCTAGTCTTTAGCTAAATTAGTAGTTATAGATTAATATAATTACTTTAAGGTATATATTATAGAGATACTTAAATATTTAAAGTCTTAGTATAAGATTATATCTTTTAATCTTATTAGCTAATTCTAGAGTAAAGAAGAGGTATTTAATATATAGAATATACTTTAAGATAGCTTAAATAGGAGTACTTTTACTTATAAGATGAATAGTAGGTCTAGTTTTAGTTTAAGTTTTAAGAGGTTTATAAATTAAACTTATTTTCGTTATTTTTTCTAGTAGTATATATTTATTCTTATATTTTAAGTACTTAGATAGTTATTTCCCTTTATCTAAAGAATTTTATAATATACTATTAATTTATTATTAAATAAAGAGTTATAAGAAGGCTTAGTTATTAGAGTACTATTACTAAGCTAATTATTTCAAAAACGTTATATCTAGTAAGTTAGTTATTCTTAATAACCACGTCTTCTAAAAAGAAGCTCTAAACGCTAAAAATTTAATTAAATACTAATTAGTTACTACTAAACTTCTTATTAAGTTTAAAGTATTATAATTAATTATATACTATAATCTTTATATAAAATATTTAGTAAGGTATACTAAGACCTAGATCTTAGTATAGTATATATATAATATATACCTTAAATATCTATTAATTATATACTAAAAAGCAACTTTTAGCTATATACTTAATTAAACTACTAGCTTCTTATAAAATCGCCTAATATACTTAGTTTAGGCTATTTAGTATATAATAAATAACTCCTACTAATTATTTTATTAATATCTATTATTATTATTATATAGTTTTAAAGTAATAGAAGAGTATATAAAAAAGTATAAATAGCCTTATTTTAAGAAAAAGTAGGTTTTAGCGCTTATATATTATTAAAAGATATACTATATAATATCACGATATTACGATAGTATTATAGTATATTTAGATATATACTACTAGAATATCATAATAATATATTAATCTAAAATACTATAGTATTTTATTATAATAATACTATCGACTATACTGAAATTTAAACTACTAAAAGTTACTTTTAAAAGTTACTAGTAAATAATTTAAATAAAGACTTTTAATAGTTTAACTACTAAAAGTTACTAATAAATAATTAGATAGAGTATTTAGAAGTTTAACTACTAAAAGCTACTAGTAAATAATTAAATAGAGACTTTTAGTAGTTTAACTACTAAATATTACTAGTAAATAATTAGATAGAGACTTTTAGTAGTTTAACTACTAAAACTTACTAATAAATAATTTAAATAGAGACTTTTAGTAGTTTAACTACTAAATATTACTAGTAAATAATTAGATAGAGACTTTTAGTAGTTTAACTACTAAAACTTACTAATAAAATAATTTAAATAGAGACTTTTAGTAGTTTAACTACTAAAAGTTACTAGTATATAATTAAAATAGAGACTTTTAGTAGTTTAACTACTAAAAAGTACTAATAAATAATTAGATAAAGACTTTTAGTAGTTTAACTATTTAAACCTATTAATAAATAATTTAAATAAAGACTTTTAGTAATCTAACTATTAAAAGTTACTAGTAAATAATTTAGATAAAGACTTTTAATAGTTTAACTACTAAAAGTTACTAGTTGAGATTAAGATAGAGACTTTTAGTAGTTTAACTGCTAAAAGTTACTAATAAATAATTTAGATAGAGACTTTTAATAGTTTAACTATTAGAAGTTACTAGTAAATAATTTAAATAGAGACTTTTAGTAGTTTAAATATTATATAGTATTAATTAAATTATAAATTTATTAAAATATTAGTTAATAAAAGCCTTAATATCTTCTAATAAAGTTTCTTCTATTCTAAGGTATTCTTTTTTTAATAGGTAACTTTTTATTCTATAAGAATTTAGACGAGATCCTCCGACCCTTAGAGCATGCCTGTGGTGTTTCAGTTCTCGTTACCTCTCGCCTTGTCGCAGTACCTCTTACACCAACTCCTGACAACTTCGTTCTTAGAGATGTTATAAAGAAGGGAAAAATTGCTAGCACGTTCTTAAATATGGTTGTTTACTATTCCATGGTAGTGGCGCAGAATTCAATCAAAGATAACTCCCCCGCCTTACAAACTTCCCAACTCGACGGCAGTAAAATGCTATACTAAATGGTGATCTGCCCCATAACGCCTACGCTATGTCCGTTTTTGGTTGTCGTTATCCATTTTAATTGATCATGTTATCCAAAACTCCCCGACAATGTCAACATTTTCCATTTTGATATCCATCTGTGATCCATTTCAGGGGAATGCTTCCCCCGTTCTTGAAAGTGGGAACAAGTCTCCCCTATCACACAATGTGAGTTTATCGCTAGTTTGGAGGTTGCTTTAGTCTTTGGCAGCCAGTGCAGTCATCCTTTGCAACTCCATGTTAGAACGCAATCAATGTCCGGCGCAAGTGCAGCCCATCTCCTGCTGAATATGGACTCCCTTCTCCTTCCGTGCAGCCTCATGAGCACCGAGCGCAGGCATTCCAATTTCCTCATACCATTTCATCTTGCCACCTGGATAGTTTTGAATACATTCCAAACACCAGGTGACGGGTAATTCACTTTTGGGAACATAGTATGGAAGAAGGATAGTGTTGTCTTGGGTTTGGTCGATTGGTCCACATTCGTACTCAGCCCATTCATCGTTCACGCGTAAAATTGGCAATCCGTTTTCCTTTCGGGCCAAAAGATTGATCATCGATATCTTTGGGTTGAATGGTGTACGCTTCTTAGCGTGTTGCTCGTTTCTCTTATGTCGTTTCCGAAGTTGTCCGATAAGCATGTCAATGTCTTTCTCAAAGGACGAGGTACAAGCCACAAATGGTGTGGCCTTTTTATTGCCCGGAGTCTGCTGATGTTGAAGATGAAGTCTCCGACGCTTGAAGGTCCCAAGTTTGGTGCCAGGGGCTGTGGCTTGAAAGGTATGGCTTCCCTTGAACTCAATGCCGATCTTGGAAGAACTCAGCCAGAATCTAAATCCTACTTTGGGGAAATCCTCATCCTCTGGATAATTCAACCATGAGTGAACGGCCTCTTGGTCAACCTCGTCCTCGCGTTTGCGTTTTTTCAATGAGTTTGGTTCTGCAATCAAGCCATCAGGCAAAGGAACCACGCCCGCACGGAGCAAAACCTTGATTTCCTCTGGAGTTATGGGAACTGGTCTCGGTTCTTCGCGATCTTCTGTAGTCTTTGATTTCTGTGTGGTTCTCGTTGCTCTCTCAAGCAGAGTCTCAAGGTTGTCGAGGTTGTGCTTCATCTTACCAAGCGAGGACTTTTGTAGAATGAAACCCCTCATTTCGTTTCCGCAAGTGTAATACTTCACGCCAGCATTGACTTGAGGGTGATAACCATTTTAAGCTTGGCCTTCAGGAGCAATTTTGTAGGATTTTCTCGATTGCAAATTTCCTTCTTGCGTTGTTTCGAAGCGGCTTGCTATTTCATTGGAACCTGGAGCGTGGTTTTCTTTGTCGGGATTAGGGGCGTTGTTCATTTCGTCGCCCTCGTTTACAGCATGTCCTTCCCCGTTTCCATTTCTGATGATCGGCTCCGCTGAAAAAGCTCCCTTGCTGATATCATTCATTCGGTTGAGTTCAGGTGAGGATTCTGGTGCTGCCACTTTTTCGACAATGTTAGAACCTTGAAATATTAGTGTAAACAACAATTGAGAGCCTGACTACCTACCGTCATAAGAAGCCATGATTCAAAAAAAATATATAAAAATACCAGGGATGCCAACTCTCACACCTGGACCTTTCATTTTGTTAGTGCCGTTTAGATGAAGCGATGTATAGGAGTGAAGAAGCCAAAAGAGACGCTGTCGGAAAGAAACTACTTGGTGGTTTTAGAAAAAGTGTGAGACTTGTAGACCTCACCTTAAAAGTACCTTCAGTGAAGTGAATAGTCTGAATAGTGTGAATCGTGTGGAAATTCACTCAGAGGAAGTTTTGATCTTTGAAGTGAAGTCGAAAAATTCAACTCTGGAAACTTGAGGTGAAATGAGTAGTCTGAATATTCACTGAGAGCTAGAAAGAGTGTTCCACAGCGAGTGGCAGTCTTAACCACAATTCAAAGTGAAGTTAAAAACTTTAAACTCTTGCTTTCAAGGTTAGCTTCCACAAAGCGTAACTCGGAGGGGATTCAGACATTTGTTAAAGCTAAACCTCTGAGGCCGAGAACCTGTGATAGTTCTTCGCCAATTGGAGCTGAAACACTGGAAAGGTTCAAAGACCGGGAAAACGAGATCTTGAAACTTGAGAAAAATAATTGAAAGCTTCAAGTTCAGGATTAAAGTAAGGGAGCTAAGCGGAAGTAAAACACCAGTGTCTTACTAACCGTAGTGTCAGATAAGAATTGAGACTTAGTTGGTAAGTAACTAGTGAAGGGGCATTGAGCTTGAAATGTTATGAGTTGGGAAAGGTTAGAAGATGAGGAGAACGAGAAGAACATTTCTTTTATAGAAGACTTTTGAAGTAGAATAGCTTTTGATAGGTGTCCTTAAGCGAAGAGGTAACTGGAGTGAAGTGGTAACTATCCAAACTAGTGAGTAGCGATGAAACTCCAGTAGAAGTTACTAGAATTTAAAGTTAAGTTTCAAATTTCAGTGTAAAACATTTAATGATATATTCTATTTTTATCTTAAAAGTCTCGATTATACGACACAAGTACTACTGAAATTAAGCGAGTTTCGAGCTTTCTATTAATGTTTTCTTTTTTTATTAAAATTTATTTATAAAGGATTTGAGTAACAAATCCTAGATTTTAGTAGCTATTAAAGTCCTTTATACTCTCTGTTTTTGCGAAAGAGTCTCTAATAATAAAAGAGAAATTTTAATTCCACGTTGAGTATAGATTCATTCACAGACTCCTGGCTATGAGTACCTTTTTGGACATTCTTTTGAGACTAGTTAGAAGAACATTGGTACTTTAAGTTATGGATATTAGAAATGGTCTCTTTAACATTTATTACCGTATTTCAAAGCTTCAATCCCTCTCGTTCCCCGGCCTTTTCGTGGCACCTCAAAACTTATCTCCTGTTGAAAAAAAGAGAAGTTTGCTAGCAAGTTCTCATGTTTTCTATTCTATCATTAAGGTAGTAGTGAGTTCTAGTAAGGATAACATATCTGTCTTATAAGAGGTTTCTAGTATATATAAGAATCCGGTGGTCTAGAGAAGAGACTAAGCTAGAGGTAAGCACTAGTGATATAGAGAAGAGTTTTAGATTCCTAAAATGCCATGTTTTCTAAGCCTCTATTTCTCACTTTTGGCCTCTAAACCAATTGCTGGCTTACTCGCCATCTGATCGCCCACTCGTAGCTTACACATTACACACAAGGTAGTAGTTTACTCGTAATTCTCTTTTAGCCTTGAAATTTTGTCGTCAGTTTGCTTATCATTTGATGGGTTACTCTTAGCTTATCATCAAATTTTGACCCCCCAACTTTGAAAGTTGGCTTGGTTGTCAATTAATAGCCTGTTTGTGATCTGATGGTGTATTCGTCACTTAGCTTACTTGTCACTTTACACCGTACTTGTCATTTAATAGCTTATTCGTCAATTAGTAGCTTATTTGCAAAACTGGAAATCACGTGAAATCATAAGATGCCCGTTTTTTGAATTATGTTCATGAAACGAATGCCATATATCCGTCTCTGTACTGAAAAACAAACATGTACCACTTCGACTCGATTGTATCAAAGAAAGCACTTTTACCTCGGAGAATTTTCGCCGATCGGACAGGCCATCGGAGCGAAGACTGGCTGCTTCCTTAACACAACGCCTTTCAACAATTCCCCTCTCATAGCTTGCTCCCATTGCCAATTCCAACATCCATCAGATCCTTCACTACATCTCCAGGTCTTGTTACGTTCTTCTTCCATTCCCTTTCGCCCATCTGCCACTCCTTTCTCACCCCTCTTTCCTTGCCTTCCATGGCGTCTGCGATATATGAACCTATGGTGGGCAAAAACTTGAAGCCATGACCACTATCTCCTGTTCCCAGAAGTAGATTTGGGTATCTGTTATGCGGCGAAATGAGAAAATGCTGATCCGCCGTGTCCGTACACCAGCAGACTCTCGCCCCTCGCAGCGGTCGGTCGGAAAACTGTGGCATCACGGCAGCGATGAACCTGCGAATTTCCCTCTCGGCCTCCTTCGGTATGCCGTCCTCGGGATGGTCGCTCGCATATCGTGGCACCGAATATGATACTCCATTCTTGTTGGTGGCAGTCTTGGATTCGTAGCCTTGCGTGGCGTTACATATTTTGATCCATCGAGATTTGGGATCTGGCTCGAAGAAGAAACCAAGTTCATGGTTGTCTACGACTGGCATGCCTCGATATTCCTCCACCTCCTCTGGCGTAAGCTCGATATGGGCCAGTGTCCAACATTTCGACCATAACTGGGTGGACAGCTCTGGCAAGAGTCCTGGTGATGCGGCGCCTGTGCAAAGGATATATTGCGAGGCCTGGAGCACTTTTCCAGATGCCACTTTGACTCCAACGAGTGTCCCTCCTGACATTTGGAGGCCAGTCATCGTACCCTCTGGGCCCGAGATAAACCGTACTCCTAGCTTTTCGGCCTACCGATGTGTTAGATTGATTTGTATGAGGTGGCGTGTTTCTACCTACCTGTTCAGCAACCAACTTCAAGGCATCGTGCGCATTTGCCCAGCCTACCCAGAGATCAGCTTTGTTTTTTCCCCTTCAAAATCGACTCTGTTTGTTGTACCGGCCTGTTTGTTCCACAGTCCTTTCCAGGTGGATATGTCTCGAGCATTTCGCAATTGGGGAGCATGTCGAATCAAGTCTTCCGGGGTTTCCACGAATTCTATTCCCTCTACTTCATCGTTCTTTTTCAAGTTTTCATACGACTGTTTGAGGTGCTCGCTCGCTTCTGGGTCACCGGAGGTTGTTACAAGCCACCCAGTCTCGTGGAATACGTCGTTCCACATTGGATCCCTCCATGCTTGAATGGCCTCTAGTGCTGTCGAAATCGTCAGTCGTCTCTGTGTTACTAGTACAAGGGAAAACGAACCCATTTCCGCATACAGAGGCTCGTCATATTCTGTTCGAATGATCTTGTTCAAGTCATATCCTGCACTGTCTACACTCGGATCTATTTTAGTCAGACTGGATTTGTAGTGTAAGATAATGCGGAATTTTACATGGGTGTTTGTCGATGCAAGTCACATTTTTATATCCTCTTTGGGCCAGGTGAAAGGCTGTACTTGCTCCAAATGTTCCACTATTCGATCAGCTAGGAATATTACTAAGGGATAGATGTACTCTGCCTACCTTCCGATAATCAAAATAGAATCGTCTTTTGCCATGTTTTCAATTTCAAAATCGATGAGTTTAGAGCTTCGTGTCTTGTCTGTGCAAAATCGGCGACAGAGGTTAGATATCTTCCGAGTTTATTAAGAGTAAGCTTTCATCTTTTCTTGCGTCTTAGTCGGCTGATCGGCCCCATCTTCCAAGATGGGGTAAATATCTGCCGATCGAGGAAGGAGTGGGGTTTACGATATGAAAAGCTTTTGGAAGCTTTCAGTAAGCTTTATTTTGCCCGCGGGGTGATAAGCCCCCATTATTGAAATGCCGTGTTGTGGGTGTTGTGGAGACATTCGTCTCATTATGCTCATCTTTGCTATCTATCCAGGCATAGGGATGATAACAATGCGGAGTAATTATGGAGACTTCACTTTGAGCTCAAAGTTATCGTGTGTTTCCCAATGATAACAATGCGGCGTCGCGTACACCTCCAAGTCAAATCAGACCATAAAACGGGGCAGTTTCCCCTTTCACCCAGATTTCTGCGTTCTCCCTTTCATGTTCCCCTTTTTATCTTTCGATGGCGTATCAGACAACCTCCCATGATTTCGCTGTCGAGCCGAGTACTGATGGCAGTCTACACGGAGTTCCATCGTCCACGGACGATAAGAAAGTGGCATTGTCATCCGCTCAAGCAATCGAAACTGCTCTCGGAACCATTTACGAAGAGTTCGCCATCGATTCAGATAATTCTCCGTACGCAGAAGTGAGAGCCAATGTGCCGAATATTGATGATGTCGAACTTCCTGTCAATACTGTGAGGATGTGGTTTTTAGGAATCGTGTTTACAATGGTAATTATCCTTCCTCCACTAGGATTTGGCTGGCGTTTGATTGCTCCAAAAATATATGAGGCACATGGGAGATATCATGAACTGATTGGTACCTAGCTTGGCTCTGGAATCAATCAATTCTTCTCGATGAGATACCCAAGCGTCACCATCACCTCGCTCGTTGCTCAACTGCTAAGCTTTCCCCTCGGATGTCTCCTCGCAAACGCTTTGCCTGTCAAGACTTTCAAAATATTTGGACGATGGGATTTCACGCTCAATCCCGACAACCACTTCAACATCAAGGAACATGCTCTTATTACTATCATGTCAAACTTGAGTTTTGGGGCTTCTTGGGTAAGAACTTGTGCCCTGTTTCGCATTACAATTCAAGTGGCTGACCGAAGCACAGGCAACCGATATCATTCAAGCTCAGAAGGTGTTTTATAATCTCCCAACCCCTGTGGGATATCAGATACTACTTGCCTTGAGTATGCAACTCTTTGGACTTGGAATTGCAGGTCTCGCATACAGATTTATCGTTGAGCCTCCCCAGATGGTAAGATGGCCGGAATTCAGTGACGGAGAACTTTGCTGATTCCACGAATTAGATTTGGCCCGCAACCTTGGCGAACGCTGCTCTATTCGAAACGCTTCATAGCCGTGTGAATGTCGAAGCGGACGGCTGGAAAATTTCCAGATACCGGTTTTTCCTTTACGTGTTCTGTGGTAGTTTCGTTTGGTATTGGTTTCCGGGTTTCATATTCACAGCATTGTCGACCTTTGCTTTTGTTTGCTGGGCTGCTCCAAGTGAGTACCTCCCAATCCTTGATGCTTGATGTTGGCTGATCTTGGGTAGACAATACTGTTGTCAACAATCTTTTTGGGATGTCGACAGGACTTGGGCTTTTGCCGGTTACTTTTGATTGGAGTCAGATTGCGTATAATGGTTCACCACTTGTGGTTCCTTTTTGTAAGTCAAAGGTCCCCTCCACCCGTTTCGTGAGTCGGGAAATGCTTACTATTTTTGGTTTAGGGGCTCAAGCCAATGTGTTCTCTGGCTGGGCATTTCACTTTGCTCTCGTAGCCCCTATTCTTTACTACACCAATGCATGGTAAGTTCAAACCCTCACTAGTGAATTAACCAATGTTTACATTTACTTAGGTATTCTGCATACATGCCACTTTCCGGATCCGATAGTTACGACAATACTGGGAATGTTTACAACGTATCGCTGATCGTCGATGCTCATGGTGATTTCATAGCTGATGCCTACGAAAGTTACAGCACTATCTTTATGCCAGTCACGTTTGCGCTAGGATATGGCATTTCTTTCGCCGTCATGACTTGCTTGCCGGTACATGTCTATCTCTATCACTGGGACGATATCAAGCAGGCTTTTAAAGGTACCAATAAAAAGGATATACATGCGAGGTTGATTTCACATTATCAAGATGTAGCGTGGTGGTGGTACGCTGGTATGACGGTAGGTTTTAAATATATTTCTTCTTTCCTCACACGCTAAAGTAAACAGGCCGTTGTTATTGTGTTGGCAATCATAACCCAGGAGGTCTGGCATACCGAGATGCCGGTCTGGGGTGTCCTCCTGGCGTTCGCGATGGCAGTTTTATATGTCATTCCCGTTGGAACTGTTTTCGCAGTCGCAAATTTGAACAGTAATGTTCTTACTGTGCTGGGCGAAATCATTTCTGGTTACTTAATCCCAGGAAAACCTATTGTGATGCTTATTTTCAAGGTAAGTTCTGAATGCTTCCAGGTGTAATTCAATGGATGCTTACTTTTTTCTCGCAGTTCTACGCATACACTGGTCTGAGTCAAGCTATGAACTATTCTTCTGACATGAAGGTACGTTGTTGATGATTCGAAAATCAGGTGCTTCGCTTAACCAATCGTTTGTAGCTTGGACTGTATATGAAAATCCCACGACGTACTCTATTTGCTGCGCAATTGACTGCCTGTATTTTGGGGAGTCTCACACAAAGTAAGTTCAGTCACTTGTCAGTGTTTTCAAATACCAACCTTGGCATTAGATGGTGTTCTGCTATGGATGCTTGGACACATTAAAGACATTTGCGACGCCGATCAACCAAATGGCTACACCTGCCCTCAAGGACGCGTCAACTTCACTAGCTCAATCATTTGGGGAGGTAAGTTTCATTGTCTCGCTACAAGTAATCCTTTCTCACATGTTTCCTCTTTAGCAATCGGGCCAGCTCGTCTATTCAGCGTAGGAAAGCAATACTCTGGACTTCTTCACTTCTTCTGGATCGGTGCTTTATTACCAATCGTCACCTTCTTTCTCAAGAAACGTTTCCCTGGAAACAAGATTCTAAAATCCATACATTGGCCTTTGTTCTTCGCTGGAACGGGAAATCTACCACCTGCGACCGGGATCAATTATACGACTGCTTTCGTGGTCAGTCTAGTGTTTAATAAGATTATCAAATCTAAGTATAAAGCATGGTGTAAGCATTTCCCCAACCTATTTTTTAATCGTCGCTTTGGGAGTTCTTCGCTGATGAAAATTGGTGTAGGGGGTAAATATAATTATATTTTATCTGCGAGTCTGGACTCCGGAGTCGCGGTTTCGGCGATTATTATCTTTTTCGCGGTTATATTTCCAGGAGGGAAGCTGGATTGGTGGGGAAACAATGTTAGTGGGACGACGATTGATGGGATGGGGACACCGTTGAAGGCTTTGGCTGTCAATGCAACGTTTGGACCCGCGAAATGGTGATAGGATTTCCAACAGCATTTACTATACACCCAAATACACGCCAAGCTCTTCCGCCCATTGAATATCTAGGTAGTTTAGCCCATTTCCATATCTACCTAAACCAAGACCAAGACATTTCCAAAGCTGTAAGTGGTTGTTTGCCATTTCAGGTCATCGACTTGCCTCCTCGCACATTTGTACTATTTTGAGCCTCATGGCGCCCCACAGAGCTTATTTCCAAGAGGGTTGGGGGTGGCGTGGGGTAACTAATTGCTAAACTCGGGGTATCATCTTACGGAAAATATAACCTAGGGGTGACGATGGCTGCACCGCCTCTTCTTGGTAAAACAAAAGTGCCCGAGGATATACTTCTCAGACTTTTGGATACGAAGCTGAGATGGATTTGTATTTTTCATATAGTCTAATTTATCTCCTTTGTTCCGTGTCTGTGCACAGTACCATATTCCTTTTATTTTTATTTTTACCAGAAATCATTAACAACCATGCCACCCCATAGAGAGCGTCGAGAAACACATTCTCACCCTAGAAACCATCCCGTTCTACTCCCAAAGCGTCTCAGAAAACTAGGCTATACACGACTACCATTGATATTACCACGGCTAAGTTTATAACAGCATTGAACCACTGACTTTTGACGATAACGAGAGTACTTCTCCTTTTCAAGTCTCCTAAATATTGGAATAGTACTAATCATTACCTATGATAGTCCCACATTTCCGGGGAACTATCACCGCTATAACCTGGCTCCTCTTCGCCATCTCTATCGTTACCTAAATAATCTACCTCGTCTTTACAGTCCTTTTCGTCCTTATCAAAACTAGGGATTACGACTCTCAAAGTTCTGACTATCCATTCTATAAGAACAGTCGTTTCAACAACGTCTATTTCTTCTGCTTAAATTTCACTGTAATTATCTCTGAAATCGGAAACTCCCTAGTTGGACAGCAATTGAACCCATTCTATCTAAATAAGGGGTATACACCTATGACTACCAAGTCCGAATTCGCGAATGGGTCTAGGCACGCCTCGTGCCAGTGTACAAATTGTTTTCACAATTTCAAGGTCATAACTTCGACTGCCCCAGACTTAATTATCGGATTGACGACTTTTGATCTCTGGGGTGAGCTAAATGTGACCGCCATCTCTGCTCCGGTGATACGAAATTGGACTCTACACAAAAAGTCGCGGCACTTCATACTCGGGACTGAAGTTTCTCAGTCGCTAACTTTGGCTAGTTTCTCACGTCTTCTAGTATATTTTTGTTAGTGCATAAGTGCACAGAGAGGTATAGTTAGATTGAGGTATCTAAACTTCATATTTTGACTTTTACCGCTGGAATCCTTCGAGAGACTTCAAGATTGAGAATTTATTACACTGAGCGACTTTATGTTTTTATTTTGAATGGAGTTATGGTTGGTTCATTTGGGGGGGGGGGGGGCAGGGGTGTTACTTTCTAATGGTTGTGTTTTGTTGTTATTTGCAGGTTACCTACCAATAGCCCATGTGAGACGAGTTTGGTGGACCAGCCAAGAACTCGTCTCTTTGGATTAGGGCTTCATCTGAATTGCAGAACATCTTTTCACTCAAACGAAAGCAATCGCCAATGACGGTTTAATACTGATATTAGAAACCATCTTTCCATGATTCATCTATTTCACCCCATTATTACCCGCCTTGAACATCTATCTAAGCCTACATCTCATTAAATGTCCAAGAAGCACTTGTCTTCAAATCCTTTTTACCCGCCCGGCAGCCAGAAATCTACCCATTCGCTCGCTTTCATTCCGCCATTCGGTCTGACAAACTTCGAATATCCAACTTAACCAACCAATCCGACCTTGGGTCCGACTTTGCCAACCACAACACTGTTAACAACATGCGTTTTGGGATGAACAACCAGACATAATTCCAACCCTTTATCCCCAATGACTCCCAACGTGGTCGGGTCAAAGACGGGATAACAGAGTCCACGTAACCCATCCACACTTCGGATAACCAACAAAGCTCCTTGTCGCATGCGGGAAACAATGCTTCGGAGGGTAGTCTCCTTCTCAACTTGCGTGGAGCCGACGAGTGCTGCAAGGAAGACAACATCATACTCGGAAAGGTCGGAGGAGGATGATTTTGTGACTGATGGGAGTGAAGAAGAGAGGGATGATGGAGAAGCTGGAGACACTTCAGCAGATCCCAGGTGGAACTCCATTCCCTTCGCAGTCGTTCCAAGGTTTCGACATAGGGCTTGGGAGAGGGAAATTGCCTCAGGGTTGTGGTCAACGTTCAGGACCGTGATCTCGTCTTCCTCCTTCGTCTGTTTCTTTCCCAATAAAGAGCGCAACCAGGCAGCCCAGCCTTTGGGTTTCGAAGGGGGAAGTTGAGCCTTGAGTTGTTCGAGAGCGCAGAGACTGGTAAGTGGCAAAGGACCAGAACCTATGAATGCAACTTTTCGAATTGGACGCGGGTCAACGGCATAAAGGGAGGCTAGCTCGAGACGAGTTAGGTCGACGTAGTTGTTGAAGTAGGGGAACCCATAGAGTTTCTCCTCCGCTTTTGAAGCATCCACTCCAGCAACCAGTGTCGAATAGTAACTTTCCAACTCAAACTCAGCCTGAGAACACAGAGAGTGTAGAGAAGGTAGGATTTGCAGGATCCGTGAATCTGTCAAGATTGCTTGAGATGTGATGTCGGGGATTGACTTGAGACAGATACACATTAGTGCTCCGAATAGACCGTTGACTGTCTCACATGGTTTGAGGTCTTCGGTTTGCGCGCGAGCGTGGAGTTGCGCGTGGATGCTGATGATTTGGGTGACGAAACTTTCGATTTCTGCCTTTTCAGCTGCTCGACTGTGAGTTGATGTTGCCCTTGAGCTTGATGGAGGGGTTGGTTGTGCCATGTTTGTGATATCTGGGTTTTGGTGATGGAAGGTATCGGATGTAAGTGATGGGACTATGGTTCTTCGGTTTCTGGGATAAGAGACTTCTAGTGATCGGTTGGAAGTTCTAGAAGATATGAAAGGTTTGAAAATAGATAGAAAGGATAGAAGGTTCGGTCTTTTATATCCCACGATCGCTCTTCGTTACACTGTTCTCCAGAACTCCACTCGGATCTCGCAGTGATTCAAACAAGCGAAACAAGACAGTCTATGCGTGTGAGGACAAAGGTATTGTAGTGTGAATGACTTTAGAGAAAACGAATGGTGGGTATTGTAGACAACGAATTGATGATTCCCTTGAGGCGGAAGGATTGTAACAAAGAAAGGGAAGTATGGAGGAGAGAGGTTGGGTGAGGTGTTGTTTACAATCACCACGTGCCCCACTGTAAAAACTCCCCATAACCCTCCTTGCATTCATCACCATGCATGGACAAGGAAGAAAAACTTTTCCGTCGTTCATCTGATAGAGGAGCTTGCATGCGCTCCCCTGCATCCTTCCGAGTTGCTTCCCGAGATATGAAAAGAGGTGGTGAGCGAGTACCAGAGTCGGTCGACCCTAAGGACAAACCCACGTGGAAAAAGCCAGAAAACACCAGCTATCCAGCACTTGCTGGGTTACCAATCGACTCCAAACTCTATTAACGAAGAGGAAGTGGAATTCATTAAAAAAAGGAAAACACGGGAGATCATGTAATCAATTAAGAATACCAAGCCAAGACAAAATTCGACAGCACACCTACAAGTACCCATCAAGGTTGTTCGCCCCGCAATAGCAACATCTCTTTTCAGTCCGACCACATAACCGGTTAACCAATAATGCAAACGAGCTTTATAAGGCGGAAACCTTGATTAGTGAGTTTGTACAAGTGGATATTTCGGAGAAAGGCTGCTGCTCAAGAGTAAGTGGAAGGATGGTGAGTAGAGGGCTGGAAGTAGCTGCTGACTCGGAAGCAGCAGCGAAGCTATCCAAAGGTTTGGAGGGTAATCCAGATTCATGTAGCAGGCTAATAAGAATGTCTGGAGGCAGTTCTAGTTGATAGGGACATGTTGCAAGTACACTTTCCACTACTTCAATTTTTGAAATTTGATAGTGTGGGCTTGTGAGGAGTTGAGCTATATCAAAGTGACCCGAGAAAGAAGCGACCGCCAACGGGGTGCCATGATGGTTCAAAGAATTTCCTGAATAGAGTTATGGTTCAGGTCGTGGATGAGGCTTTGGATTCTTTGGATGAATGAGTTGGTATGGAGGGGAAGAGGACGCTGATGTTGATTGAGTGGATTCGAGAGGTGATAACAGAGGCAACGACTGATTCTGTGTATTGACCTGAATATGTGTTTAGGAAAGCTCTTTGGTATGTATTGGCTCTCCCTTTCATCGGATAAAATTGACTCGATTTCTGCGTACTTTGAAAAGGAGTTCGCGATCATTCTCACGGGCGTGATGCCATCAATTCTGGCACGCAAAGGTCTCGCTGCTAAAGACAAAGTGGCCCAGGCTTTCAAGGAATATTTCCCAAGTGGAGGCCAAGAAAAGGGTTCACCTCTGCCCTAACAACATCTTGCTCTGTGCACGAGACATGACGCAGAAATCGAGGATATAGCACGCCTGGAGGTGGGTATATATCCATTGCATTTCTGGACAACACAGCTCCCGCGTTATTCTGGCTTCTCATGTTCATCTACTCCCATCCACAATTGCTTTAGGAAGTCCGGATAGAGCTTGAAGCCGTTGTCGAAACAACAACCAATTCCAACGGAGACGTTGTCCGAAATCTGGATATCACCATAGTCACAACTAGTTGTCCCCTCCTCACTTCTGCCTTCCAAGAGAGGCTTCGTTATAGGTCCATGAGAACTGCGGTTCGGCAGGTAATAGAAGACACCATCCTGGACGGGAAATGGCTCTTGAAGAAAGGTGCTTTGATCCAGATGCCCAGCCATCCATGTGAACAGCTCCATTTGGGGTTCCGATGCAGCAGAATTCGTCCCTTATCGTTTCACGAAAAACTCCATTCCCACGACATCAAACGGTAAATGCCCTTCAAGAACCGCATTTCGTGCTTTCGGAGGTGGCACTACCTTATGTCCCAGTCGGCATTCCACAACGAATGAGATCTTGGCTCTGGTTCGATGTTTGTGATGAGCTTCGAAATGAAGCCCACGAAGGGAGGTTGGAAACAAACAAAGACCGATAACACGAGGGTCGCCGGTGATGATAGAACCCGATGAGGATATCGAAGTAGATCATTACATGCGGGAAGGTCTCGAGGGTGTGGAGTGGGTGTTTGGGATTGAAGGATTCGACATCATTTTTGGTCTATTTCATTGGAGTCAGCGAATTGTTGTTTCAAGCTCCTAGAGTAAGGAATAGCGGCAGATTCTGTGATAGTCTAGAACACGCCTCGAAATTTCATTGATTGATAGTCCCCAAAGAGGTTGAGATAATCTTTGTATGTAGGTTTCAGGGAGAAGCCCTGAAAACGCACTGGAAATGATCGCCGACCACGTGCATCAGCCCATGGTCCGGCGGGATTCCACTTCTACAACACCACAATCATGTTCAGGAGTCGTATGAACGACCAGCCCTACACCAAAATTGTTTATGATTAGGATTTATGGTTGAGAATAGACCCTATTCTTAGACAAGAAGAATCACAATCCAGTTTCCGAATCCTCAAGAACATTTCACCGCCCAAAGAGTCTTGATTGACCCCTTTGTTACGATTAGGTCTGCACAACGAATAGATGAATAAAATATTCATTATAAATATTAAATAAATATATAGTATTCGAGCGATTATTCGAGCGATAAGAGCTTAAATAAATATATTACGAATAGTTTCTATTCATTAAGCTTAATATCCGCCCCCTAGGTCTTAGTATAGAGGGTTCATATAAGTTGAATTTTACTCCCTTTTTATATATATAATTAAATACAACTAAACTATAAATTCACTTACTTTTAATTATTATTAATAGATTACTATCGTCTCTACTCTTTATCACTTATATTATATAAAATAGGGTGTTATGTTAAAGGGTATCACATAACACCCTACTTTCTAAAGCATTATACACGTGACCTTTAAGCTAAGGTTTCAACTAAGGTTTCGACGTCGAAAGAGTCGAAAGGCTCTACTCTTTTCACCTTATTTAATAGTTTATCTACTTTTTTAGCCTAGAAACGCCCCGGCGTAGCCTAATCGAGACGACGAAAGCGACCAAAGCGGATAATTTCGAGGGATTTTCATATAAGTGGGAAACCATACTAAAAGGGTGGAGAATACAGAATATTCATGAATAAACGACTGCTATTTACACCCTAAACTCTCCTTATTCTTGAATAATTCAAAGGGTAATTTATCCGTGGAAAATCGTGAATATTCTGAATATATTCGTAGCTTTTATTCGTTGTGCAGACCTAGTTACGATTGCTGTATATTTATTTAAATTTTGCTTCTGATTGCTTGCTTTCTATGATCTCTTATTCCCATTCTACCCTCGTCTTCTCCCTTCTCTCAGAAATCATAACTCCAGGATGCGCCATATCCGCTTCTCCGTCTGCGAGATACTTTTGTATGATCTCGTTGGTCAAAGGCTGGGCTCCCTCCAGTGGGTACTGTTCAAGCAACTACTTAGAATATCAGCTTCTCATAAGCACGGCTAACAATTAATAAAGAAAGGATTACCTTCGCAACTTTAGGCTCATCACCACTCTCCTAACCGACACCTCTACGTATCCGCCCTCCATAATAATCATGTGGCTCTGGAAGATATCCAACATTGCCCGGAACGAGCGAGCCATCCAAATGACGATACAGAACCTCCCGTAATTGCTTTATGGAGGAGATCCCGTCGAGTGATGGATCATCGGCTATGTATTCGATAAAGCGATCCGCACTCCTAACACATGCTTCATGGACTGGAAAGTAAAGCTCTCCTCCTCGACTTTCACTTGGCACTTTACCCCGCGTGAAGTCTACACAAAATACATAGATTTCTTTAAATTTTGATGTGCTGCCAGTCCTGACATTTACCCGTAACACCAATCGAGTTGAAATATCGGGCGGTTCTAGACCAAGATGATAACTGTACGATATTCTTGGGTAGAATGTGTTTAAATAATACAGATTTGGTTCGAGTCCAGATTTATTAGCGTAAGCGGTGGTCAGAAGAAGGAAATTGGCAAGCTAAGTTTGAGGTAAGTTACGTATGTATTTTGTTAGTTTTGCTCATTTTTTGAGAAAGGAGGAATACAGAGTGCCAGACTGGAATATGTTGAGCAGCATGTCTGAGGAATTCCCATGTTTTCACCTTTTGAGTCGTATTGCTGACGTTGGGTTTAGCTACTGCGGACTAGGTGAAAATAGTTGTAAGCCAACACACAGCCGGAATTAGGAGGCTGTAAGCTTATTATGTCTTCCCCCAGATCAAATACAAAGGTACATATCCGAATGGACTACGCGTGAAATCCCTCTAATTATAGCGACTGACTCGTTTCAAAGAGACACAAAGCCAGTTTTCACTAGATCTTTTTCCCGGTGTAATAGGGGATGTAGGAATTCGTGACTGACAAAAATGTAGAATCTCTGCTCTACGTCCCCAATTACTCGACTAAAACCCGGAAAATCAATTCAATTATTCTAAACGACTAGAACAATGATAATGATATTATCTTTAATCTCCTAGAAGTGTTAGGACAGTTATAGAAGGGAAAGCGCGAGGGGCTTGCAACCCCTGGTGGTGTATTCCATCACCACGATCCCTCCAGATTTCACTGGGTCAACACTACCTGGAACAAACTTCAAGACAAACGACAGGTATACCACTACTAATGATGGCGGTAGAACCACTCTCCTTCCCCTAATCGTAGATGGAGGTGGTTGTGAATCAGGTCCTTGAACCACGACTTCAAATGGCAAGAACGTCATGATGCTTTGGGATTGGAATTGGGATCAGGACAAATGATTCTAAGGATTATAAGAATTGGTTCATGATTGCGATCGATAAATGTGATGAGCGTACCGTGGTTGAGAAGTGGGGGGGAGAAGATGGTTTATATAGGAGAGAAGGGATGTGTTTATGTTAAAGTTCATAGGGAGGAGGTGCATTATGCTAGTCGCTTTTGTTAGTGTATAAGATGACGTGTGACGTACTTGTTTGTATATGTTTCTGAATTTCTAGATTTCATTAGCTTAAGCTGAAAGTACTATAATTGTCTTGCAGTATTAGAAAGAAAGATGCATTTGATCTATCCTCATATGCCTACAAGTTTGAGACAATTTCAACGACATGCAACAAAAGTCGTACCGATCGGCTTCCATTACTCTTGTACTTGTGGGACAATAATAAACCTTTAATGTGCAACAGACGTGCCTAAAGAATAATTCTGAAGTTGGTGTGTGCGGAAGTGCGAAACGCCTGCCCTACTGCCCTACTGTACTGCCCAAGACTTGGCACACGTATCTTATACTACTATCTCAAGTGAACAAAGTAAGAAAATGATCAGTTGATGCCATAAGACCGCACACGCTTTTACAACTCATGATCGGATCCCCTTTCAGATCCCCCAAGTTCCGACCTCCTCGAAGGACATAACGCCCCCTGCAGAGGATTTAGGGAAAACCATAATCCATAAAGCAGCCGGGGTCGCAAATTCTACATGGGTCTAATTGGCCACAGGCGTCCGAAACTCCAAGAATATCACATCCTCACTCCGAAGGCAGAGGAATATCGTCACTACATCCGCATTTCACGACTGAGAATGCGAGAATTGGAGACAAGCATCTGGTTTCAACATGGAGTTTACAGGTTCCGATTTCCGGTCTTTTTAGTATAAGAGATGGAGGGTTTCCAAAGTAAACTTGGATCCGAATCATACAAAGACACTGATTCAATAGAGAGGAAATCGATATAACAACATCAACGATATATATTCAAGAAAAATCAAAAATCCAAGCAACAGCCCAGAAGATTCAACGAACGACAGACACACCGACTCCCAGCCCCAAAAATGCCACAGATATCAACAATCTCCCAATACTTCCCACCCGCCCCAAAATTCACAGAGAAACACCTCCCTCCCCTCGCCGGAAAAGTTTTCATCGTCACCGGAGCCGCCTCTGGAGTAGGATACGAGCTTGCAAAGATCCTCTATCTCGCAGGAGGTACAGTCTATATCGCCGCTCGATCAGAAGCAAGATGTCAAGGTGCAATCGAGAAGTTGCATGCGGAGCTTAAAAGTACATCCAAATCCAAACATGGTTCTTTGAAGAGTATGATCATTGATCTTGGGGATTTGGGGAGTGTGAAGGGTGCTGCGGAAGGGTTCTTGAAGAGTGAGAGTCGGTTGGATGTTTTGTTTCATAATGCTGCTGTGATGGAACCTCCTGCTGGAAGTAAGGATCAACTAGTAAGTTTGAGCCCCTTTTGGACGAACGAAACCCGAGAAGGAAGTGCTGATTCTTGGCTATGAAGGGACATGATTTGGAACTGGGCACAAATTGCTTGGGACCATATCTCTTGACTTTGTTTCTTGAATCCGTTCTCATCAATACCTCCGCAATCCCGGGCATGACCCCTGGAAGTGTCCGAATAGTCTGGGTCGTTTCCGTTCTTCAAGCCGGGCCACCTGATCCAATGGAGTTCGAGGTAGACGGAACACCAAAGATCAGGGAAGGGTTCATGGTCAACTACCTGCAAAGCAAAAACGGAGCGACTTGGCTAGCCGACAAATTCGCTCAACGATTGGGTTCGAAAGGAATACTTAGTGTTGTAAGTTTTGCAGCTCAAAAACATCACCAAAAACCCAAATATACTGATGAAATGATAGTGCCTTCACCCGGGTTTGATGAGAACCGAGCTTCAAAGAAACTACCCCTTCCCATTCGCATTGATTATGGTAAGCTTGCAGACTGCCCCCTTCTAGAAGTAAAGGAAACGAATATTGCTAACGAATGAACAGCGCATCATCTTCAAGGGCCCTGTGTACGGCGCGTATTCGGAAATATTTTCTGGACTTTCACCAGATGTTAGAATGGAACATAATGGTGGGTACCAAATGGCATGGGGCCGGCACTGCGATTTACCAGAGAATCTGGTAAAAGCTTTGAAGAGTAAAAGTGAAGGCGGAACTGGGGTCGCGGCAAAGTTCTTTGACTATTGCGACCGAGAAATTGCTTCATACCGATGAACTAGGACCGTTCAGGTTGAAATTTTCGTGTATTTTGTTTCTTATGTCATTGCGCTTAATTATGAATTCAAATCACTGGAATAAGAGGTCATTTATCTGCCAGGACGGCTGGGTGTCTTGTCTTGGCCAAGCATAATTGTCAAAAGTTTCCTAATTAAGTTTAGTTGGTACTATTGTATGAGCTTTGAGAGAGGCAACATACCCAATCAAGGTTTTCGGGCATATCCGTGAATGTTCCAAATGGATCATCGGCCATAGTGGTCATAATATCGTCACTGGACAAGAAACCAAAGCCGGGAGACGCAGTGTTTTCCGCTTGGCAGCTCCAGCGTGCTTCGCACGTTTGTGTGGCGTTTAAGGAAGCGATAATGGTCTCATCTGGCGTGTGTTAGGCTCAAAAACAATTATAAGAACCGCCAGGAAGAGACGCAAAGAAGAAAGCTATAAATGGAGCAGGGGAACTTGCCGTTCAATTTCAGATCAGACATTGAAATCGGGTTTTCACTCCTATTGGTTTTCTGAGACTGACCCCGCAGCCCTGCTTTAACCCTGTTAAACATGACCTCAAAATATGTTGTGGCTTGTGGGCAGTGCCTGTCTTGTACTTGTTCCCAGACCACGTGAGACTTTTCAAGAGATGAAACCAGGGAATAGAGGTCCCGGTTTGACGGTTCATTGATATTGTCCACATTCAATCCCCTTTTGATGGCTTTCAAGACTTCCATACAGATGAGCATGGCCGCTAATAGAAAGTCGTGCGTTGAAAGAGTCGATAAAAACCATCGGTCGTTAGCTAGTGGCCCCCCTGGAGTTGCAGCTTCATAAGTCATTGCTTGCCCACTGAGCAACTCCATCGATGAGTCCAATGCCTCCTTCTTAGAGAACCCGTATTCTAGAGTATTTTCTCCATACGCAGCATAGTTCCGGTGAAGCATACAACGACATTTATGGTAAACCAAGAACATGCTGAATTGTTTGACGATAACATTGGCAGAGTCTGTGATCGATATACCGGTACTAGGGATACGGTAGAATGTTGGAATTTGGCCAAAGGCATGATGCAAATCTTTGTCCAGCTTCATAATTTCTTCGTGGGGGACCCCAGTCAATTTGTTTGCCATTGTGGTAATTCTCCCAGCCTGTTGGCATAAGATACTCTTAGCTATGAGGTAAGATATTGGGGTAAGCTCTGCCGGCGATCGAGAGGGTGGTAACTTGGCTGAACCTTCCCCAAAATCCTCATCTCTAAGATTCCTTGGCAGTAAAGTGTCGGAGTCAATTGAGGAAACCATGCCCGGTAAACCAATATGAAAACAAGAGAGCATGTCTAATTGAGAAACATGGTGCCATAATCGTCGTCTCATCTCGGATTGATAAGGGGTAAGAGTGCCGCCGATATTGCTAGTATCTCGATGGAGACCCATTCTCAAACATAGACGGACTATATTGCCAACGAAAAGATACAGGTAAACTTCATCGTCCTTGCTTAGAAGAAATTCAGCCTGGCGGTATATGTTAGAAATACGATTAACGTGAAGTTCCACTCTCCCAGCTTACCTCCGCAAAAATGATCATTGTCTCAATCGTATATTTGCCAGGCTTCGTGTAATTGGATATGATTAGAGCCTGGGTGCAGTAGTTACGGTAGAAACGGAGCATTTCATGGGCCGTCCCACGAGTATCTGGATGAACTTCTTTTCCCCCGATGACCACCAGAGAAGCAATGGTCAGCATTGAATACAATAAGGCGAGCCAGTTAGCTGAAACTTCGCCTGGGTTTTCCCAAAAACTCCGATACTAAAATAATAATCAGTAAGAGTGATACTAGAAGGCAAAATATGGGAATAGTAAGTGAAAGCACCAGTGGCAGAGTGACAAGATCCATAATCTTTTGCATACCTCTTTTTGGAAAGTTGGCGAGTGGATTATGGCTATGATAACTTTAGTATCATTCTAAAAAAAACCTAGAGAGGTTCACAAACACAAGGAAGGGCTGTTGGAATTGAAATGCCGGGCAACAAGGTGGTCAACAATCTTTTTACTTGGTAGAGCCGTTACAAGGTCCTCCTTCGAACAGGTTTGTGAAGCGTTGAATGCCATGGAATTGAATGCTGAGAGATCTCTTTCCGGAGCATCGCGTTCTCGCTCAAAATCGTCGAAGTAATATCTTACTTCTTCAAGCTATAAAGCTTTGGTGAGCCTTGTTGTCTTCAATTTTCGAGAGATCAATCTTACGTCTTCAAGAATAGCACCCCAGTGCGTGGCGCCGACATAGGTCGCCTCTTGCGATCCTTGCACAATTCTTGCCGTGGATGCTGGTGGTGATGGCGCTTTCTCCGCTCCGATCTCGAATTGTTGATGTATGGGGAGTTTTACTATCTCATCATGAAACATTGCTTGCTTTGTTTGGCCATCACTATTGCTCGGCGAGATCCCATTTGGAAGTGGATTTTCTTTGGACATAACATTCTTTACTAAACTTTCGAGATGTCTTAATCGATTTTGCATGCTGACGGCTGCTTTCTTCCGGGGTAATGATGCTGGGATGGTGCACGTAGATACACGACCTTTCTTAATACATTGTGTACACGGCACTTGTCGATCGCATTTTGATTTGGCGTGACGACCTGTCAACAAGTCAGTAACTGAGTTTGTTGGCGAATCCAGCTGATTGTGTTCTGGAATGGAGACTGATGAACAACAAAAGCGGCAGCCAATCGTTCTAAGTTTCCAGGATAATTTTAATTAAAAAACTGTAGGCTATTGACTGTCGCCCTTGTTGCCTATGCCGAGATCGGAAGAAATTTGTATGCTGCCTACAGTTTGTACAGCTCAATTGCGGTCGATTCCTCTTCCCCTGGGTTGGGTGCGATGAGACATCGTGATCGATGCTCGTAAAATCTGACTGATTTGTCGCGGACATGAATTCGTCGAACGGCCACACAGACTAGAAATGAGAGGCCGAGCGGGTAGGTGTTATTGGTGTTAGAAGTGGATGAGTGAAAGTAAAGTTTCCAAGGCTTGAGACGTTGTCGACGTTTATGAAGTGATGTGTGTCAGCTTTCATGATCTACTCGGTTCTTCCGCAGCACGTGAGTATACATTCTATGTAGATACCAGGTAAGCTCCTTTGGCTCCACTTTGAGGTACGCTTTCTCTATTTGTATTACATGACCAGTTATAGTCAAGCATGAAAAACAAGTTACTTTTCTTCCGGAATTATGTACGTGTGGCGCATCACGTGGTCATCACTCTCCCCGCCGATCTAGTAAGGATCGAGTATTCACGCTTTCTTTCTTCGATTTGCTTCACCAAAAAAGGTGATAGCATCCAAGCACAATGTACAATTTTATATAAGAAGACGAGCTAAATATAACTACATTTCTCGAGCATAGGGAAATGCCGGGATGGTATCATTTTGGTTTGTAATCAACCAGAATGATTCATAAGGCAGACTCTTCGAAGGAATGATTGATGAGAAGAGAGGAGGAAAATGAATGTCATTAGCTCCGAAATTGCTCTGTAGATTCATGTACCTCTTGAGGGATAGCACATTTCAAGCCTTTTGGTGCATCATTAGGTACTACCTAATTTGTGACAAACTCTTGGGATGTCACTCGATAAATAAAAAAGGGTGTAGAGTTATGAAAAGATGAGGTTTTCATGTTGGTTGAGAAATAAATCTATTCCGACGCACGTGTCAATCGTAATTCCTGAACTCCCCGCCAACAACCCCGCCAACATCGACCCAAAACACCTCTCACTTCTTCGCCGCAGGAGGAGCCTTCGACATTGATGCAAAGTCGTCAGTCGGAGCGGCCTCCTTTGGGTGTTTCGCCTAGATGTTCAATTAGAGGGATATCTTGAGACACGAATTAACCAGATAAACCTACCTCCCAGTGCAGCTTCATATTGTTGTAGTTGTCGACTTCACTCTTGCAGGTTGCCTAATGGTTTGTCAGTTTGATTTCCCGCCAGGTAAGACTGTTTGAACATACACATTGGTACTTCATTCCCTTATCCTTCTTCAGAATCGAGTTGCCGCCTTTCTTTCCTGCCGCCTGCGCTTTCTGCTGGGCCTCGATCTGAGAGCATTTGTTAGCGCTAGGGGGGGAATAACCATCCATACGAGGTGATTTACCTTTTGGAGTCCTCGAGCCATGATGATGAAGTTGCGAAGAGGTCGGTTATTGAGTGAATGGAAAGTGGGGTTCAAGAGCGAATTGTTTTGTTCATGTCGGAGAAGTTGCGAAATGCTGCCGATATCAATGCACGTGATATTTACGATGGATTTGAACTCAAAACTGGAATTTTCGTAACACTAATCTGGAAGAAGTCAACCAGTCTCTTAAGTATTCAACCATTTCTCCCAGAAAGCGTTATTGGGGAGGCAAAGGTCACATATCCTAGGTCACGTGGTAGATGATCGGCCCCGGTACCTACGGCAGTGGTATCGGAGCCCATTAGTAGCTCCTCGATCATTTGGCGAAGGAAGTTGGGACTTGCTTGCGAAGGCTATTGAAGCCTATCGAGCAAAGACAAAATGATTATGTTGCCTCACTTCTAAGCAGCGCTTCTTAGTTCATTTTGATGACTTAGAGACGTATCCTATCTCAAGAAGCCTTGCAAAGCTATTGATCTCTGTTGAATTGCTAAAAGTACTAATGAAGAGCAGAGAATGACGGAATTTTTCTCGCTAAAATTCGAGGTCCTCTAAATAAAACAAGCGTAACCAAAATTGAAATTTTGTTTATGTAAATTATTATTTTATAGAGATATATATATAGCTAGAACTGCACCGCTTTAATACTAACCTAGCCGGGCGGCTCTCCAGATAGCGCCCGGCCCTTAGTCTAGGCTAGACTTCAGAGTTAAAATAATATTACAAATTTTTGATTTCGTCGCGTTTCATTAATTATGGAGTCAACTATACATCAGACTAGCAAAGTAAAATCCTAGATATAGCCCTGCTATCTTAAGTGTGAGACGTAATATAGAAAAATACAAATACAAATATTAACTCTCGCTTAACTACCTTTTTAGGATACCGACCAAACGGCTATCAAACTTTCGCTTGTTTTCAGGTTTCGTAGTAGTGAGAAACAGGGATACCAATACTCTGAAAAATCTAGGAAAGAAACGGACATTATCGAAATCCCGGAAAGACACGAAGAAGGTTAGCAGGTTAACTCCCTATAACTTTAAAATACTAATATTTATAGACTCCGAAAGTGCCGACACTATGGTAGGAATCAACAACTACGCCGGAAATGGTAAGAAAAGGAGAACTATCTAAATACAGAGACCTCTCTAACTTTCATAAAAAACGATTTCCCCGAAGATAATAATATAGAGCTCGATAACCAATGTAAAGTAGACCAAGTGATTATCAAACGTAAGTAGAATCCTCAAGCGACAACCCCAAGTATTAACATGCGATAGTTCAGGAGTGGAGTGCGGAGAATTCATCTGATGAGCAGAACAAGGAATCTATGGCCACGGAAAGCGAAGACTCCGACGAAGGAACGGATGACGATGGTTAGGTGGTGACGGAGTATCGCTATGGATTAATGACCTTGGAGGAGAACACCCAGGAGAATGAAGCTGCTTCCGACGGTACCATACTACACAACTCCGACGATTCCACTGTTCCGGAATTGTTTAATCAGGGCTCTTCCACTGTGGGCTTGTCCCAGGAAGATGAGACTTTCGGCTTCGACAATGAGTCCTACGCGATTGAAGGGAGCGAAAAGAGCACAGTCTCCACAGAACCTTGAAATCTTGACGGAAATGTCATTATCGCTCTCATCACCGAAAACGAGACTCGAAGGGGGACGCTAGATATACCAGAACTAGAAAGGAGAAATAAAGGAAAGGAATGCGAGATGATGCTAACAGGAGAGGACATTATCGATAGCGAAAACGTAAATTCAGACGCTGGAACCCCCCCCGAAACTCCCCGCAAACATGTCATGACCGACTATCAACCCTTCACAAGCGAGTCACCTGCAAAGAAAACAAAGTCACAGCAAGAAAACTCCCAGAAACCTCCAACAGAAAACAAAGATGGCCCGAAGAGCAAAACAGCATCGAAGAAACCAGTCAACATAGCCTCTCCCGGCGAGAAAAAGAGCAATATCTATCCCGAGATGTTTCATGACATCAACCACAAATCGTTAACCAAGCTACTATACGAGTACGCGCAACTTCTCCCGTTCGAGAAACCAAAGGAGTTTTGAAATATCGTTTACACCCAGGGCCAGAAATTGGAAGCAAAGGATCGCATTCATGAGGAAGAACCCGAGAAGGTCATGTTGACTAGTCCGAATGGAAGGACACACTTGTACCAGCCTAAAAACTTGAAGGAGGAGTACAACGCCACTATCGCATGTATATACCACGAGCTACATCCATTTGCTGTGCACTTGTCGCTTGATGATCAGACTACAGTGAGTTGCGAGTTAAGCTTGAATTTGCCCACTTTTTTTGTAATCCAAGCTTTTTTTTTTCAAAGCTTTCTCCCTCTTTTCTTTAGAAGACAGAAAATAAAAGTACTCTAAAAGAGACAAGGCCTAGCTAGAAAGAAGCGCTATATCTAATTATCTCTCTTCTATATTACTTATTAATTTAAAGTAAGTATAATAAAAGTAAACTAAAAAATAGATAATTCTTAAAAAGACCCCTTTTTTTGAAAAAATTTCACTGCCCCTATAAGGTCTTATTACTACCTCGATAAGGCCTTTTAAAAAGTAGAATATAAATATAAACTTCTATTTTATATATAAAAAGTTTATAGAGTAATAGAGGATATATAGAGCTCTCGTTTCCTATTATTTAGAGTATACTACTACATGTTGTTATTAAGTAAAGAGCAAAATAAGATAGCAGAGAGAGAGCTTTTTTCAAAAACGCTGGGATTATAAAAAAACGTTAAAATTCAAGCTTAATTCGCAACTGACTGTAAGTTTCACGATCGTACCTACACATTGTTTTGTTTCGCCGCGCAAAAAAACCGGCGATCGACCGTTAACCCGAAAAGAATTGGAGCACGCTTTACGAAACGAACCGCTGAAAGCAAGAAGACAAAGTGCGAAAATCAAACAGGCAGAGGGAGAAGTAACGGAAAAGACCGAAGAAGATCAGCACCCTTGGCTCAACCAACCTCATCTTGTGTTCATAGGACCGATGTATAGAGTCATCACCCGCGAATCCAAGTCTCAACCTAGACTCAAAGACCCAGATGGCATAATCTTTACATCCGAAGCATACATTGTGCCACTTCACACCTATCACCATCGACCTGCAGCGCTCAGAGACCACGAAAAGTTCAACAGCAAGACAAAAAGTCCCTTCATGTCAGTGACCAGCAATGTGAAAGAAATCGAGTATCGTCTTAAATTGTTCAAAGAAAAACGGAAAAGGAATCAACGAGACACGGAAAAGAACAACTCCGAAGACTTGATCATCGTATTGAATCCATTGCAGCGAATTCGAAATGGATGCGTTATCCTGAAAGCACTAGAGCAGCTCCTCTACTATGAGACAGGAAAAAAATCGCCCCCAAACACAGACGAGTGGCTGAACCCAGAAGTTAAGAACGAATATTTCTATCTTTATGCCACCCTATTGAACGAAGTTGTTGGAATTTGGTGTAGTAAGTGCTACGAGAATGCGGGAGGGGAAAAAGGATGGGAGGAGAAGGAAGCTTTGCCTGCGTTTGAGAGGCACGAGAATGAATGCCAGAGAGTTATCCGAGCTATTGCTTCTGGGAAACGACAGGATACAGGTCCGTTTATGACTTTGGATCTCGGTTATCAAGGCTGTAAATGTCCTTCTAATTGGGCTTGAGAGGATGAGAAGGACACGCACGGCTTGGAGTCAGAGATTTCAACCGCCCCCAACATGGAAGCATAATTTAGTCGAGGGGATTCAACAACTGAAGAAGCATAAGTTCTCAAAAAGAAAAAGACAAGGAGAGTATGACATTGAAAATTGGGGAGTTTGTGTGATAGGATGAAGAACAACACGAATGACGACAACAAAAAAATGTATTTAGCGCAGGCGTTATCAAAGCAGATCATCAACTATTCCTTTTCAATGATGAAATCTGGAGGGTCGAGGAGTTATCATCAACAGAATATTCATCTGCTCCAACATGAAATAGAAAATCAAACATCTTTATGAAAACACAACAACAGAATAAGAACACCTGAAAGTTTCATCACGCACGCTTTGGACAAAATAAGCGCAGCTTTTCAAGTTGATACAAGAAGTGACAAAAACGGTACTTAGCCCAGTCTCTTCTCCAAGCCACCAGCCTTTTTACCCATACTAGGGACTTTGTACCGTTTCTGTCTGTTTCCTCCCCTCTCGAGTCTTGATTGGTACTCATTCTTTGCTCTCGCCTCCGCCTTTATCATTTTATCCGCCACTGCCATCAAAGCTCTCTGCTGGACTTCTGAGACACCGATCAGACTGGTTGACGTACCAGCTCTCATAACGAGTCTCTGATCCCTTGATTGATTTGCTGACACTTCCTCAGATTCTGGTTCGTCGAGAACCTTTTGCTTAGAAGAGGGAGATGAGGATCTTTTGGGGGGTCGTTGAATTCGGGTTGTCCGATTTCCAAGAATCTTTCCCGAGGGCAGTCGAAGCTCATCTTCATCCGGAACAAGGGTCGTGGGTTGTGTTGTATCTTCTTCATCGGCATCTCCTGAGAAATCATAAAACTGCTTGAATTGATTCTCCGCATCCTCAAGATCAAATTTGCAGTGGCCTTTTGATTTCATATGAGCTTGGACTGCGAACTTTGAGCTCTTCACACTTGCGCAAAGGAGGCACTCGTTGAATTCAGAAAGGATAGTGAAGAGATAGCTGAGAAGCGATTCCATGTCAATAAGATATTCCGCATCCGGGATGAAGAAACCATGTGCGTGAGACATGTGCTTCAAACTCGAATCCATGTCTGCCGACCCGTAATTACAGAACAAACATTGCTTGGACTTGAACTCTTCGTCATCGTAGGCAGATTGGTTTTCGGGGTCCTCCAAAGAAAGATTTCCAAGGAAAAGACTGTCTTCAGAGGTAGTTGCTTTCGAGTTGAAGTCGGCAAAGGCCTGAATATGATTTCGTGATTTGAGGTGCGCGTGCCAGGCTTTTCGATTCGAGTAGTGTTGCTGGCACGCTATGCACGACTTTTGAAATGCTGGCTCTGGCTCTGGCTCACCATCTGGGGTATCGGCAGGAAGCACTTGCTCGTGAAAAACTTTGGATGATATTGGGGGCAAGGAAGTAATCCGGCGTTTGAGGTTGTAGACACTTGTGATATTAGCTTCGGGTGTCTTTCTCTACCGAGAATTGACACTTACTGCCACTCATCCTTCATATGTGATCGGTGTGTTTCGCGGCTGTTGAAGCTGGCAAGGCACGTGGCACAATTGTATTCGGCTTCCAAGATTGGGCTTGGGCTTGCAAGAGGTGCTCCTAAGGTTGCTCCTAAGGTTGCTCCTGAGGTTGCTCCCGATGCTCCCACCATGATTGAAGAGTGAAAGATGGAGATTGATGTACTAGTAGTGGAAATAGAGAGTGTTTGGTACGGTCGGGTGAGTTATTATAGATTGAGAGAGGGAAGGAAAGACAGTACTTGTACCCTGAATACTAGTTAGTCTGTGTGCTTGTGCGACGACGATGGCTCAACAACTGAGGTGACTCGATTGATGTGATGTCTGCGCCTGTCTTCAGCACTTCGACAAAGGATGAGTCGAAAACAATCACGACTTGACAGGGGTCCGCAGCCGAGTGGGCAAACTTCGGAAGATCTTTCTGCCGCCAAGTTTGTACACCGCCTGGAATTTGCCCCTCAGCTCAGCTCGCATTTTATGACAGCCCTCATTTCTCCCCCAAAAAGACCATTTCACACCTTCAAGATGGCCAAAACGAAAGGGAAGAGGAAGCATCAAGGCCCGCAGATTGATACCAGTTCGAAGAAACTCAAGACTGGCGCGATTGTAACGCCTCCTCCAGACAAGTCCCAATCAACTCCAGATGTTGAACCCAAGAGCATCCAGGCTATTGGTCTGGACCAGGAAGACATTGAGCTCGCCATTGACACTCTCCATGCCTTGTCCGAGAACCCAAGCGTTATCAAGTCAAAGGCTTGCAAAGATTTGAGAACGGCGGTTTACGAATTCCGCCAGTCTTGCACCACCGGCTTTAATGCAGCAGGTTTGTGGCCCATTGAAACCACAAATGCTTGATATTAATTACTTACAGGAGACACAAATCTGACGGCTCGAATCAGCGGCGCATTGGCAGATGGCGGTTATGTCGATGCACAAGTTCTTCTTGCTGAAATGCGAATTCGAGGCAAAACACCAAAACTTGGAGCATTGTGCCGATGGGTACGGGATCTGGATGTTGTTAGTGGGCTGGCAGAGCAATTGGATGGCACATCGAAACGAACATCAACCGAGGAAACCCTTTTAGTCGTGCTCGACTCCATTCTTCGCCTCACTGGCCCGACCGACTACAATGTAGGAGCAGAGGCATCTGGGCCTATCTCACCAATGGCAGAATGGGATCTGAGGGGCGATTCGACCAGAAGGGGGACATATGCCAGTGTTCTCAATGGCAGCATATCTTCCTCCCTCCCAGAAGATACCACTTCCAATTTCCGGATTATCGAGACAACGGCGGGCCTTCAACGGAAGCCAGCGAATCTTCACCCCGCTATTCTATATACCTCCAAGGATGACTCAATCCCTCTATCCACAACCCACTCAAAAGCATCTCACCATAAACACCCCACTGTCCCAAATCTTCACTTACTGAAAGATGTGCTGATGCCAGAAGAATGTACACAGATAATTGCTGCCGCTGAAACGATTGGGTTTACGCCGGATGCACCTATTCGAGAAAAGGGAGAAGAAAGTAGCATACTGGCACATAATTTCTATTGGGTTGTGGACACCACTTTCTGTTCCAAAATCTGGAGTAGAGTTCAATCTTTTGTTCCGAAAGTTGTGGGTGGCAAAAAGGTTAGAGGATTAAATCGTCGTTTCAGAGTTTATAGATACGTACCAGGAGCAGAATATCGAGCTCACATTGGTAAGAATCACGACCTAACCCCATGACTTCACAATTTACTGACCAAACTTTCGCAGACGGAGCATGGCCCCCTTCCTCGATCGATGCCCAGGATAAATATATATACGACTCATCTCCACCCGAAGCAAAACAATCGTCCCTCTTCACATTCCTCATATACCTAAACGACGAGTTCGAAGCTGGAGAAACCACATTCTTCTTACCCAGCGCGAAAGAAGGTGTCATGAACGCATACCCCGTCAAGCCCATCCAAGGAAGTGTGGCCATGTTCCCCCATGGGGAGACAGAAGGTAGTTTATTACATGAAGGCACCGGAGTCCGAAAAGGCGAAAAGCCATCTGCAAAGTACGTCATACGTACGGAGGTACTTTACGATGTTGATTCATAGCAATGAAAATCTTCTTTGGAAGCATGGCTTGATGATTCAACTACGTATGATATTGATGCGGGCTGCTAAATTCGATGAGTACTTTCTCCGTCAATAGGAAGAGGCACCGGGATCTCTAATTATGTCTTCTGAAAGAAAGTTGCTTTCGGGGGGTTTTCAGTGTGTGCCGACGGTATCTGCGGGCCGCCCAGATATATTGTGTTGCGAATTTATGCTAAACTGACAGTCCCGCAGTGCATTTTCATTTGCGCTTCACGTCTTTGTACTCATATATCCAAAACATTTGCGGAGACTCTTCTGGGGCTTTCGGGACTGTCGTGTGTGTACCTTACTGCCAAATTAATGATCTATACATCCCCGCGAATGGCCGCGAGTTTGCGGCTAGAATTCTTGATCTCATGATCACCCCTATTGCACATTTATAGTGATCTACATTTCATTGGGCAATGCGTATTATTTTTGAGATCAAGGGACTTGGGCTTTCTTAGGCACTGTGTCGTATGTATCTTGGCGGGGTCTTGGGGCAACTTTCTTGGTTCTTGGTTAGGACGGCATTTTCATGCTACTTCTAAAATCAATCTTCTTTCATTTTGCCTCTCTTCTCGTTTCCTTCCCTCTTTTTCACTTCCTCTCTTCTCTTTCCTCCCCTCCGTTTCCCTCACAATGAAGTTTCCAACCTCTACACTTTCCCTATGGCTCGCCCTAGCAACAACAACCACCACCGCCGCACTAGGAGATGGCGATTGGGCTGCCGCATACACGAAAGCTAAAACCTCACTAGCGAAACTCTCGAATCAGGAGAAGGTGGGCATGGTTACCGGTGTTGGGTGGCAGAAAGGTCCTTGTGTTGGGAATACGGGGTCGGCGAATAGTATAAAGTTTCCTGCTTTGTGTTTGCAGGATGGACCTTTGGGGTGAGTTTTATCGTGAATTGGATTTCGCGGGGGCTGTGAGGGGTATGGGAAGCGACGGAGAAGGACAGAATGGGTAGGAGTGGAATTGATGGCTGATCTTTATACATCTAGAGTGAGATACGCACAGCAGGTTACGGCTTTCCCTGCGGGCATTACGACGGGTAGTACGTGGGATACTGCATTGATGAATGCGAGGGGTCTTGCTCTGGGTAGATTCTCCCCTTCCCATCCCCCACTTCTCGGTTATTGACAGATGGTGTAGGTCAAGAAGCGAAATGGTTGGGTGTCCATGTTCTACTTGGTCCTGTTTCTGGCCCTCTTGGGAAAATTCCTACAGGAGGCAGGAATTGGGAAGGCTTCTCGAATGATCCTTACCTATCTGGGATTGCTATGTCTGAGGTATGATCAGCCTGAATGGTGTACGAGCGTAAGCTGATTTGGGGATAGACGATTAAGGGGATGCAGACTGGTGGGGTGCAGGCAAATGCTAAACATTATAGTGAGGAACTGTGTAGGCCTCTTTTTCGAAATAACCATTGACGGAATTCAGTTGGTAACGAGCAAGAGAAGAACCGAGATTCTCAGAGCGCAAATATCCCAGATAGGGTTAATCACGAGGTAACTGGGGATTACAAATCTCGAAGGCATTGCAAAATTAACATATGAAATAGTTGTACCTATGGCCGTTTGCAGATGCTGTCAAAGCAAACGTTGCTTCGGTAATGTGCGCATACAATAAAGCTAACACTACGTGGATATGTGAGAATAAACTATTACTTTCCAGCATCCTGAAGGACGAATTGGACTTTCAAGGTTTTGTTGTTAGCGGTGAGTTTGGAGAGATTCCTAGTCTAAGATAGGTTGCTTATGAGGCACTTAGATTGGGGTGCTCAGCATACTACGAGCGGGAGTGCAAATGCCGGTTTGGTGAGAATTTCACGAGATGAAATGGAGTTGGAGTTAGTCTAATAATTATTATCAGGACATGACCATGCCAGGAGACGGGTTCGGAGACGGAAAATTCCTCTGGGGCTCCGCACTAACAAGTGCTATATCCTCGTATGCCTCCGACTCTCCCTTTTTTCCTCTCGGCTAACCATCCCCAGTGGTCAAGTCCCACAATCCCGACTCGACGACATGGTAACCCGAATCCTAGCCTCCTGGTACTTCGTCGGTCAAGACACTGGATATCCAAGCATCCAAGGCTGGACATCTTGGAATGGAGGAAAGGGCGGACCGGATGTTCAAGGTACTCATAAAACTGTTGCTCGAGCTATTGCGCGAGATGGAATTGTGCTTTTGAAGAATGATGGAAATGCTCTGCCGTTGATCAAGCCGAAAAGTTTGGCTATTGTTGGGCAGGATGCTATTGTTAATCCGAAAGGAGCGAACGCTTGTGTTGATAGGGGGTGTGATACCGGGACTTTGGCTATGGTGTGTGATGGTGTGATGCTTTTGGTAGTTGAGAGGCTGACTTGTTAAATTAGGGTTGGGGATCTGGGACTGCCGAGTTTCCGGTAAGAGAGATAATTGAGCTGCCGCTTGGGGGAAGTGATTACTGATTGCTGTTGTAGTATTTGATCGCACCACTCGATGCTATCAAAACTCAAGCATCGAAAGATGGAACTACACTTACAACATCTACCACCGACGCCCCAGGTGGTGGCGCAAAAGCTGCTGCTGCTGCCGAAATAGCAATAGTTTTTATCAACTCCGATGCTGGAGAGAATTACATCACTGTAAGTCTGTTTCCTCCGTCATTACCTCATTTCTCACATCTTCCAGGTCGAAAGTGCAGCCGGTGACCGCCTAAACCTCGACCCCTGGCACAACGGGAATGATCTCGTCAAAGCAGTAGCTGCAGCTTCCAAAAAAGTCATTGTCGTAATCCATTCGGTCGGTCCCCTGACCCTCGAGCCCATCCTCGCCCTCCCCAGCGTCGTCGCCATAGTCTGGGCCGGAATCCCCGGACAAGAGAGCGGCAACGGTCTCGCAGATATCCTCTACGGATCCACTTCCCCTTCGGGAAAACTCCCTTACACAATTGCAAAACAGGCTTCTGATTATGGCGCCGACATCGCGCCGGGTGATGATAACTACAGTGGGGGGCTTTATATTGATTATAGACATTTTGATAAGAATTCTATCGCTCCCAGATATGAGTTTGGGTTTGGGTTGAGTTATACTACTTTCTCCTACACGGCTTTAACTACAACACCTATTTCCACGACTTATTCTTCGACTATCAAAGCCCCTGGTGGAATCGCAAATCTCTATGATATTGTAGCCACTGTTACTGCAACTATCACCAATAATGGAACGGTTTCGGGAGCGGAAGTAGCGCAACTTTATGTTGGACTGCCGGATTCTGCTCCTGCTACACCAATTAGACAGTTGAGGGGATTCCAAAAGGTTGCTATCGAGGTTGGGAAGAGTGTGACTGTGAAGTTTGGATTGAGGAGGAAGGATTTGAGTTTTTGGGAGTCGCCGAGTGGGAAGTGGGTTCTTCCTACTGGGACTTTTAAGATTTGGGTGGGAGCTAGTAGTAGGGATTTAAGGCTAGAGGGAACGTTGAGTGCGTAGGGAGGGAGAGGTTGAGGCAGAGGTATTCTTTCTTATACTATGTGTTTAAGTATAAGCATACTATAATACAACCTTTTGCTTATTAGCAGTGTAAGAAATAAGTATAGTAGAGTAGAGTAATAGCTACTACTCTACTCTACTTAATACTACACTAAATAACTCTAAGTAATACTCTAACTAATTAGACTAAATTAACCTAGGCTAGGCTAGAGTATTAGAGTAGAGTTTTTAAAGTTCTAGAAACTTTCGTAGGATAAGCGAGCCTTCTTTTATACTCTTTTTACTATATTACTAAATTCTTTATTATAGCTTAAATAAATTAGAAATTAAATCTATAGTAAATAATAGAGATATTAAATCTATAAAAGACTAATAATATATATAATAATTAGATTTATAAGTCTTGGAAATAGTTAGAAACTAATTATTTTCTAATATAGTTCTAGAATATTCTAATTAATAATATAGCTTAAAAAATAAATTAATTAATAGAATCTAATATATAATAGCTAAAGCGTATAAAAGAGCGATTTTTCCTTTATATCTCTAGATTAAAGATTTAATAGTCTTTAGATTAAAAAAGATAAGAGAATTAGTTAATAACTAATAGTTTTATTATAAACTTAGTTTTTATTAATTAAAATTTAATTATAGAGTAATTATAAAAATAACTTATAACTAGTCTTTATATTTTTAGTTTTAAGATTTAGTAGTTCTTAATATAAAAATATTAAGAAAACTTCTTAATAACTAATAGTTTTTTATAAATTAAAATTTAATTATAAGAAAACTATAAAAATAACTTATAACTAGTTTTTATTTATTTAGTTTTAAGATTTAATAGAGTTTAATATAAAAAAGATAAAAGAACTAGTTAGTAACTAGTAGTTTTATTATATACTTAGTTATTTATTAGAGATAATTTAATTATAAAATAATTATAAAAATAGCTTATAGGTAGTTTTTATATCTCTAGTTTAAAGCTTTAGTAAATTTTAGTTTAAAAAAGTTATAAGAACTAGTTAATAACTAATAGTCTTATTATAAACTTAGTTATATATTAAATATAAAATAATAAAAAAGATTAATATTCTATTAACTTATAACTAGTTTTTATATTTTTAGTTAAAGTTTTAATAGTTTTTAGTTTAGAAAACTTAAAAGAACTAGTTAATAGTTAATAGTTTTATTATAAACTTAGCTATTTCTTAATTATAGTATAATACTGAAATTATTATAAAAATAGCGTATAACTAGTTCTTATATTTCTATTTTAAAGTCTTAATAGGTTTTAGTCTAGAAAAGGTAAAAGAACTAGTTAATAACTAATAGCTTTATTATAAACTTAGTTATTTAGTTAATATAAAGTTATTTAAAAGATTTATATTCTATTAGTTTATATGTCGTTTTTATATCTTTAGCTTAAAGTTTTAGAAAGTTTTAGTCTAGAAAAGTTAAAAGAACTAGTTAATAATTAGTAGCTTTATTATAAACTTAGTTATTTATTAATTATAACTTAATTATAAAATAATTATAAAAATAGCTTATAACTAGTTTTTATATCGTTATTACTAGATTTGAATAGCTTTTAGTATATAAAAGTTAAAAGAACTAGTTTATAACTAATAATTAGATTAAAAAGTTAAATATCTAATATATATAAATTAATTATTAAGAAATTTAAAAAATATATAATATACTAGCTTCTAACTAGTTTTTATGTCTTTATTATTAGATTTTAATAGTTCTTAGTATATTAGAGTTAAAAGAACTAGTAAGTAATTAAAGCTTTAATTAAAAAGTTAAATATTTAATATAAATAGTTTAATTATTAAGAAATTTAAAAAATATATAATCTACTAGCTTTTAACTAGTTTTTATATCTTTAATATTAGATTTTAATACTTTTTAGTATATAAAAGTTAAAAGAACTAGTTAGTAACTAAAGCTTTAATTAAAAAGTTAAATATTTAATATAAATAGTTTAATTATTAAGAAATTTAAAAAATATATAATCTACTAGCTTTTAACTAGTTTTTATATCTTTAATATTAGATTTTAATACTTTTTAGTATATAAAAGTTAAAAGAACTAGTTAGTAACTAAAGCTTTAATTAAAAAGTTAAATATTTAATATAAATAGTTTAATTATTAAGAAATTTAAAAAATATATAATCTACTAGCTTTTAACTAGTTTTTATATCTTTAATATTAGATTTTAATACTTTTTAGTATATAAGAGTTAAAAGAACTAGTAAGTAACTAAAGCTTTAATTAAAAAGTTAAATATTTAATATAAAATTATAAAAATATATAGTTTACTAGCTTCGAACTAGTTTTTATATCTTTAATATTATATTTTAATACTTTTTAGTATATAAGAGTTAAAAGAACTAGTAAGTAACTAAAGCTTTAATTAAAAAAGTAAACATTTAATATATATAAATTAATTATTAAGAAATTATAAAAATATATACTTTACTAGCTTCTAACTAGTTTTTATATCTTTAATATTAGATTTTAATAGTTTTTAGTATATAAAAGTTAAAACAACTAGTAAGTAACTAAAGCTTTATTTAAGAAGATAAATATCTAATATATATAAATTAATTATTAAGAAATTTATAAAATATATAGTCTACTAGCTTCTAACTAGTTTTTATATCTTTAATATTAGATTTTAATACTTTTTAGTATATAAAAGTTAAAAGAACTAGTAAGTAACTAAGTCTTATTCTCGACAAGATTTTATGTTATACTACCTCTCTATAAACTAGAGTAGTTTAGGTTGGTTTTATACTACTCTATAAGTACTATAAAACTAAGACTAAGAAAATACTTTATATATGCTTTTATACTATAAATTATACGTTCTTTAAGATAGGCTTTCTAGAAAATTTCTATCTATTTTATCTTAATAGGTTAGAGTTACGTTTTCCTACTTAGTAATCTTTCTCGATTTCCTCCTAAGACTACCTTCTTTCTTAACTTCAAATACGTGTATTATAACTAATACTAAATAAAAACTAATAATAAATATAGAATACTATAATTGACTATTCATAGTACTATAATATATAATAATATTATAATATTTACTAAAGTAAAGCTTTATATATATTATTCTTGTTTTAGGAGTTAGTATAGTATATATCTTCTACTACCTAATAAGTAGTATAAGATTAATAGTTAGAAACTACTTTATATTAGGTTTTATACTATAATATATACATGCTTTTAAATAGACTTTATAGAATATTTATATCTATTTTATCTAGTTAGTTTAGAGTTATATAGTTCTACTTACTAATAATTCTACCTTACCCTAGCTCTAACCCTAACCCTAACCCTAACTCTAAAGGTACTATAGCTTTTACCTTTTCTAGATATAGTAGCTAGTTATATACTATTCTAAGTAACTTATAAAAAGTATAACTTTTATTATAAGTTTTTAGACTAGAGTAGTATAAAGTTATAATAATACAAAATATATACTACTATAAAAGAGGTATATAGTAGTACGTTTAGCAGAATAATATATATAAATACTAGGCTCTAATAAAGAAGAAAAGGAAAAACTATCTCTCTTCTAACTCTAGGAGTAGGCTACTATATATAAGAGGTTTTAAAACTAAACAACGATATACGTCGGCTAATATAAAAGCCTAAACCTACTTAACCTTCCTAAAACAGACAATATAAGATAACAACTATTAAAACCTTATATATAGTAGGTATTTCTAACTATCTAGACTAGTATTATATTATAAAAGCTAGTTATTTTTAAGAATTTACTATATTAAATAGAAATATAATAGTAAAATATAAACAACTTAAATCTTAAACTATTTTAAATAAATAAGATATAAAACTCTTACTAAGAGCTATTTATAAATAGTCTTATTATAATATTATAAACTATATATAACTAGTAAATAAGTATATAAGAATATATCTAATATAATAATACTTTAAGCTTAATAATAGTAAAATAACTATTAAATTTACTTTTTATAAAAGCAAAAAAAAGTTAGAATATATATATTTATAAGAGTTTAGACTATATAAAGTCTATAACTAAAATTAAAAGAATACTTTAGAAGTATAATACTTAAATAATATATAATCTTAACTAATTATACTTAATTAC
>LLCB01000394.1:0-46658 GCA_001414345.1 Hymenoscyphus infarciens
TATTATTTCTAGTAAGATAATCGATAATTAAATCTGTTATTTAGTAGTATTACTATTAGAATAATAGATAAATAAATCGATTATTTAGTATTATTACTAGTAAGGTAATTGATAAATAAATTGATTACCTAGTATTATTACCTAGTATTATTACTAGTAAAGTAATCGATAAATAAATCGATTACCTAGTATTATTACCTAGTATTATTACTAGTAAAGTAATCGATAAATAAATCGATTACCTAGTATTATTATTACTAGTAAGATAATCGATAAATAAATCGATTACTTAGTAGTATTATTTCTAGTAAGATAATCGATAATTAAATCTGTTATTTAGTAGTATTACTATTAGAATAATAGATAAATAAATCGATTATTTAGTATTATTACTAGTAAGGTAATTGATAAATAAATTGATTAGCTAGTATTATTATTACTAGTAAGATAATTGATAAATAAATCGATTACCTAGTAGTATTACTATTAAGGTAATAGATAAATAAATCGATTACTTAGTATTATTACTAGTAAAGTAATTAATAAATAAATCGATTACCTAGTATTATTATTACTAGTAAGATAATCGATAAATAAATCGATTACTTAGTAGTATTACTATTAAGGTAATAGATAAATAAATCGATTACCTAGTATTATTACTAGTAAAGTAATCGATAAATAAATCGATTACCTAGTATTATTACTAGTAAAGTAATTAATAAATAAATCAATTACTTAGTATTATTACTAGTAAGATAATCAATAAATAAATCAATTACCTAGTATTATTATTACTAGTAAGGTAATTAATAAATAAATCAATTACCTAGTAGTATTATTTCTAGTAAAGTAATCAATAAATTAATTAATTACCTAGTATTATTACTAGTAGTATTATTTCTAGTAAAGTAATAGATAAATAAATCAATTACCTAGTAGTATTATTTCTAGTAAGATAATTAATAACTAAATCAATTACCTAGTATTATTATTACTAGTAAAGTAATTAATAAATAAATCGATTATCTAGTAGTATTATTTCTAATAAGGTAATTAATAAATAAATCAATTACCTAGTAGTATTATTTCTAGTAAGATAATTAATAACTAAATCAATTACCTAGTATTATTATTACTAGTAAGGTAATTAATAAATAAATCAATTACCTAGTAGTATTATTTCTAGTAAAGTAATTAATAAATTAATTAATTACCTAGTATTATTACTAGTAGTATTATTTCTAGTAAAGTAATAGATAAATAAATCAATTACCTAGTAGTATTCTTTCTAGTAAGATAATTAATAACTAAATCAATTACCTAGTATTATTATTACTAGTAAAGTAATTAATAAATAAATCGATTATCTAGTAGTATTATTTCTAATAAGGTAATTAATAAATAAATCAATTACCTAGTAGTATTATTTCTAGTAAGATAATTAATAACTAAATCAATTACCTAGTATTATTATTACTAGTAAGGTAATTAATAAATAAATCAATTACCTAGTAGTATTATTTCTAGTAAAGTAATTAATAAATTAATTAATTACCTAGTATTATTACTAGTAGTATTATTTCTAGTAAAGTAATAGATAAATAAATCAATTACCTAGTAGTATTCTTTCTAGTAAGATAATTAATAACTAAATCAATTACCTAGTATTATTATTACTAGTAAAGTAATTAATAAATAAATCGATTATCTAGTAGTATTATTTCTAATAAGGTAATTAATAAATAAATCAATTATCTAGTAGTATTATTTCTAGTAAGATAATTAATAAATTAATCAATTACCTAGTATTATTATTACTAATAAGATAATTAATAAATAAATCAATTACCTAGTATTATTACTAGTAAAGTAATTAATAAATAAATCGATTATCTAGTATTATTATTTCTAGTAAAATAATTAATAAATAAATCAATTACTTAATAGTATTATTTCTAGTAAAGTAATTAATAAATTAATCACTTATCTAGTATTATTATTTCTAATAAGATAATTAATAAATAAATCAATTATCTAGTAGTATTATTTCTAGTAAGATAATTAATAAATTAATTAATTATCTAGTATTATTATTTCTAGTAAGATAATTAATAAATAAATCAATTACCTAGTATTATTATCTAATATTATTACTAGTAAGGTAATTAATAAATAAATCGATTACCTAGTATTATTATCACTAGTAAGATAATTAATAAATAAATCGATTACCTAGTAGTATTACTATTAAGATAATAGATAAATAAATCGATTACCTAGTATTATTACTACTAAGATAATCGATAAATAAATCGATTACCTAGTATTATTATCTAGTATTATTACTACTAAGGTAATCGATAAATAAATCGATTACCTAGTATTATTATTACTAGTAAGATAATTAATAAATAAATTAATTACCTAGTAGTATTATTTCTAGTAAAGTAATTAATAAATTAATCGATTACCTAGTATTATTATTACTAGTAGAGTAATTGATAAATTAATTAATTACCTAGTATTATTATTTCTAATAAGATAATCGATAAATAAATCGATTACTTAGTAGTATTATTTCTAGTAAAGTAATTAATAAATAAATCGATTACCTAGTATTATTATTACTAGTAAGATAATCGATAAATAAATCGATTACCTAGTAGTATTACTATTAAGATAATAGATAAATAAATCGATTACCTAGTATTATTACTAGTAAGATAATCGATAAATTAATCGATTATCTAGTATTATTACTAGTAAGATAATCGATAAATAAATCGATTACCTAGTATTATTATTACTAGTAGAGTAATTAATAAATTAATTAATTACCTAGTATTATTATTACTAGTAAGATAATCGATAAATAAATCGATTACCTAGTAGTATTACTATTAAGGTAATAGATAAATAAATCGATTATCTAGTATTATTAAATAAATCAATTACCTAGTATTATTACTAGTAAGGTAATCGATAAATAAATCGATTATCTAGTAGTATTATTTCTAATAAAGTAATCGATAAATAAATCAATTACCTAGTATTATTATTACTAGTAAAGTAATCGATAAATAAATCAATTACTTAGTAGTATTATTTCTAGTAAGATAATTAATAAATAAATCAATTACCTAGTAGTATTATTTCTAGTAAGGTAATTAATAAATTAATCAATTATCTAGTATTATTATTTCTAGTAAGATAATCGATAAATAAATCGATTACTTAGTAGTATTATTTCTAGTAAAGTAATTAATAAATTAATCGATTACCTAGTATTATTACTAGTAGTATTATTTCTAGTAAGATAATTAATAAATCAATTAATTACCTAGTATTATTATTTCTAGTAAGGTAATTAATAAATAAATTAATTATCTAGTATTATTATTACTAGTAAAGTAATTAATAAATAAATTAATTATCTACTTCTATTTCTCTTAAATTTATTATAAGGTAATCGATAAATAAATCTATTACCTTATACTTTTTTTTATATAGATAATTAATAAATTAATCGAGTATATAAAAACCGGTTCTTATAAACTTATAGTTAGATATACACATAAGATCCGACCCTTGGTAGAGTGTCTATGCATGCCTAAGGTGTACTTTCTTCTCTTTTCATCACATTGGTAGCAGTCTCTCGACCATCATTCACTCGACATCGTTCTCCCAATAGACGGGCATTCGCCCTTATCTCAGTGCCACTTTTATTATCTCCATCTAGGAGCATGCACAAGGCCGCACCAAATTCCGCAACTTTAGAGTGCGATTTTGAGATTCTCGGCACAGGTCGCATTGCCATAAGTATCGTACCTACAGGAGTAAATATTTGCGCCACCCCGGACCTATTATGTTGGATATGCAGCCAGTACCATCGTTTGGAACGAGGTTGGGGATAACTTCACTCACCTGCGCGTCTCAAAGTACGCGTTAGCCCCTCCATATGAACATGCGCTAGCACTCCGGGTCGTGTTAGCAGATAACCGCCAACCACAACACCATCTTGACCCTTCTTTCTTCGGTCCACGAATCTTCAAGAGCAGCCGTCACGCTGGCTAAATAGTCGTCTTCGGGCACCTTCCTCTTCCTCGAAACCAACACCCGTGGGTGTGCCCGCACCAGCCCTCTTGCAAGAGCGCTACAGTCTTCTTCTGACAGCGCAGGATGAGAGCCACAGCTCACCACGACCTTTGGCGTCTCGCCACCGCCCATCCATTTCAAAGGTTGGTGGCCATCTGCCGTAATGCCATGGACAGCAAGGGGTAAAGAGATATTAGGGTCATAGGCGGTGATATTGTTTAGAATGAGGTCTAATGGTGCTCAATGCTGGAAGGTCTGGAAGCAAATATTGTGTTCTTTCGGAGACATGCGGTCCAATACTCGGAATCGGCCAGGAAGTCCGAGGGCTCTGCCACCATCTGGCGAAAAAGGGGCGACAGCAAGAAACAATGAGACGCACAAGAATATACACATTGGGCAGAATTAGGTGAGCAGGTAAGGAAATTGGAAACCCTGAAGACATGGCTGGGTATTTCCATAATACGCCTCCCCTCGGTTGGATTGAGGCCAGCAAGTCTTTGAGGCCCATTGGAGACAAAATCACCAGCTTCATTCCCCTCACACTGTGTCGACAAGCGTCGATCTCAGGCGTGAGGGTTGGATCAACCGCTACGACTTGCGGTGATATCACGGGAATGTTGTACCCACATTGTTGAGTTTTGCTAAATCCCCTGACCCTTTTGACTAAATCGCCTGATCTAACTAAATTAGGACATTTTCCGGTCGCGAACACTACCAAAGTACAAAATCATATATCACTAACCCTTCTCCCTAGCCCTAACCCATACCCGATCCCTAACCCTAACTAACCCTAACTAACCCTAACCTCAAAAACCAGTTGACTATCCCTTAGAATAGACAATTAGTGTCGTGCGCGCGCAATAGGAGTGCCTAATCGGGTTAGAGTCAGGCGATTTAGTCAAAAGGGTCAGGGGATTTAGCTGAAGCCACATTGTTGGCTCACTTCCGCTTTCAAAACTCAAGAGCCGAGGTTCAGGTATTCGCGACAGAGATTTTTCCCCCTCCCTTTCCGTTTCTTTTTTGCAAGGTTTGAACCGAGAGTATGATGAATGAAATTTGGGCAGTGTTGTCCCATGCTCTCATAATTGAGGGGTTGCGGGTTTCTGGAAAGTCAATGAGCACCCATCTCACCCAAAGGTCTAGGTGGTGAGTCGCTCCCCTGCTCACCGTCACGTCTCTGGTGACCAATATCACGAGGCAGGTATCTCCAGGAAGGCCACAATTGAGAAGCTATTCTGTACTCTCCTCCCCACAATTATCATAAGCAAGGTATTGCACGCGTCCAGATACGACACGGACGGAATAAGTTTGATTTTGTCTACGCCGGGAATATTCTTGTATGTGCTGTGCTGAAGCCTTGATGAGAGAGGAGAACGGAAATGAAGATGAAGGGGGAAAGGTTGCTGGAGAAGCCTTCCTCATTACGAACGACGAGCCCATGAAGTTCTGGGGCTTTGTGCGTCTTGTTTGGCGACTTGGAGGTGATCGTACGCCGCCGGAGAAAAAAAGTGTTGCGGTGCCTATGTGAGTTGCATCTGTTGTGGTTTGGTTTGCTGAAAGGGCTGTGTGGGTGGTTATTGCTGGGAGGAGGATCCGGGAGAAGTTTAATTGAAGTCAGTTGGGAGATTGGTGTTTGAGTCAGACTCTGATTTTGGAAAGGTGAGGGAACGGTTACTGGGAAGCGAAATTTGAACTCAAGGAGGGGCGAGGAGTTAAGGTAACGGGCTTTGAAGAAAGCTATATAGGTACTCCAAGACGAATGGGATGAGTTCTGGTTTCCCTTGTCAAGCGAAGTGCATTTTTGCAGAGCAAAAACATAATGGAGAGATAGAGGCAAAGTTGGGACCATTGTTGGCATGGCAGATAGACCAATCAGCAGACCTTTTACTGTAAGGAAAGAACGACCGCTCATAATTATCAATTGTCCCAACTGGCCGGGTCAATGGAGTCAAGTTCTCCTAAACAATTGAAACAATTTATGGTATTGACCTAGATCGTCTGGAACAACTAATTCAATTGCAAGACTTAATAAGGCGTGTACATGAAGTGGTGGCAACCGTCCTAGGGCTCTTGAGTCCTTTCTGCCAAATGAAATATTCTTGCCCAGCCAGCATTTCCAATCAGCGTTTTGCACAACCTCCCATCTTCATCTCGTTCTTGGTTATTCTTTTCCAACTGCTTATCGAGCCCAAATCTGTCATTGAACTTTTGTGTAAGTTCATCGGAGATGGTATACGGAACACTACCACGAAAGTACAGCCTGTCGGAAGGATCAAGGATAAATTCACGTCCGAAAACAGCAACTCGGCGTATCTCCTCGTGGAGGCGGTCAGTCAAGGTGTGCTTGGAAAGTGCGAGGTATCCATCGAGCAGGTGGTGTAGGAAGAAAGAACCATCGGAGTACGTTCGTTGTGTTGGATCCGGAATCGACTTGTCCTTCAATGCACCATCTGGGTTCATCGCAGCTTCCGCAAGCTTCGTTGCACACTCCAAATGTTCTGGTCGCTTAGTGAGCTCGTATAGGAGAGTGAAACCATGAATGGCAAATCCGGTATTGTAAGTCCACTTCATCTTGTTGATCTCAGCCGATCCATCTTCCTTGTACTGCAAGCTATCCCATATCAATCCATCCTCAGGGTCTCGGAAGGTCTCTATCATAAATGCTAGGGCGCGTTGAGCAAAAGCGAAGAGGACTTGGTTGTGTTCTATGGCACAGATTCGAAGTGCAGCGACAGCAGCAGCTGTGGAGGATCTTGGGGTCAGTATTACAATTTTTAGAAGCATATCTGGTGTATAAACAGGGTATTGAGGAGAAATAAGTGCCTCGACACTCCCAAAACAGCCTGAAAGAGCGGGGGGGGGGACTGGGAGAATACCCACGTCCACAAGAGCATGCGTTTCGACAATTCTGGTTGTTGATATGCCATGGAACTCCGCCATTCCTCTGAGCTGATGGCAAAATAAGATGAATCAGGATATCTTTTGCTTGTCCAAGAAAACTCCCATCGCCAGTTGCTTGGAAGGTACTGATGAGACTTTGGGCTGCATGTGCGTTGTCATCGTAGTATACATCTTCGTTTCCGGGAAACATCTTCCAGGCGCAGAAGCCATGTCTCTCTGGGTTCCAATATGCTTGTAGACAATCGATGGCTCTTGTAAGCTCTTTTGGAGACAGACACTCCGCAGCGGCATGTACCATAATTACGACCGGCTGGCGAAGGTGTTAGCGCCTGCTATATTGAAAATTGTGCGAATACTCTGGGACAGTTATAAATATTATTCGAGAAAATTTAGAAGAATGAGAAATCTAAGTTATACATTCTCCCAACCGCTCTCGGAGAATGTGCGTATTATCATCCGAGAGCATCGCACAATAAGATAGAAGACTGTTGGTACATACCCAGACGACATAGCCAAAGTGGTCATTTGCACCAAGAGTGCTTTCTGACTTTACACGACCCTGGAACTGGCCATTATTAGATGAATAGAAGTAATTGAAGGTACTCTTAGCAAGGTCGGTGGAACCAAAAAGTGTAGTATGGGAAGCCGATTGAGGAATGGCATGTTCCATGTTTTCGACTTTGCTACGGATACCTCGCATCAATTTCTTCATCTTGTTTCGAGATATTAAAATGTCGTCCGCTGTTGACGTTCTTGCGACTCGAGATGAGAGGGTTTTTGAGGTCGAGGTTCACATAAAAAAACGCTCTGACCACGAGGTGGAGTGTCTCAATTGCCACCCTCCATGGAAACTGAGACGTGACAACCTCGAAAACTGACAAAAGAGATCTCCAAATACCCCATCACATTGGTCTCCGCTAAATCATTCTTCAAACACTTTGTCAAATTACTCTGGCGATGGACAGACAATGAATACTTTGGGTTCGTAGCTCCCGAAGCTCTTGTCCAAGTGCTTACTCTAAAAACTTGGAACATTCTGAAATTAATCCAATTGTCTGGAACATTCAGTATCAATTATCCAAACTATCCGGGTTAATATTTTGAGTTATCCAAGAAAGTTGGGACAATAGGAGCTTGGGCAGGTACGAACATGAAGTAGTCACTGTTGTTCAACCGGAGTCATTCCACATTACCCATAAATCAATCTCAATCTGCTACATACATTCGATAATTGAAGGATTCAGCACAATGACCGCATTGGCCGCATTTTTCACTGCATCGCGTAAAGTCCTCAGCAGCATTCATATCCATAACTCTTGAAGTCAAGGGATTGAACTTCAAAGGAAAGGGATCAGTGAATCCACTTGTACCTCCAACGGCTCCTCCTTCTGGCTTCTTACTTTCTTCATTCTTGTTTTTATTCGCCTTACTATTCCTTCTGTGCCTCTTACCATTCCCCGAGTCTGCTTGTCGCTGTTGAGTTTTCGGGATCGCGAATAAATCGGCCGGCGGGGGGACGCTTTTTAAACTTTCCCTTCTGTGGTTGAATCCCTGTTCCCCACGTTTACTCGAAGTCGTCTTTTCGTCTGGGAGTGGAGGAGGGGGAGGATTACTTCTTTCGGTATCATTTATGGTCTTTAAGTTCCCAGCACTGATGAAGTTCATCGCCTGCCATTTTTGCAACTGGCCGTTGGCAGTACTGGGAACAAACACAGGGGCTGAGCCTCTGAGGGGTGTCGATTTCGTCGATGCAGGCTTCCAATTTCTTGTTAGCGGCGTTGGTAATTTCCTCTCTCGGTATCACTAACAGTCGGAGAATCCTCAAAAAAAGCCGTGCCTTTGAAGATCTCGTTTATTTCAGCTACTTCCTCTTCAGACAAGTTGATATTGACATGCGGGCCCCTATACGTGGCTGGACCATCCCCGGCTGTCTTTTCTGGTAAGTCTTTGGGACTTCCAGAATTCACGGCCCCATCTGCAGGCGCTTTTTGGGATGGGTAGGATGTTTTCTTGGTTTCATTCATAGCTCGAGTTCTTCCCCATGCGGATGACACTGTGTGGAGTTTGGATTCTGGAAGTATGGTGAAAGCTCCGTCGTTTAGACTCCTAAATCACCCCGTATCGTCTTATGAAGAGATGCGGGGTTAGTGTAACAACAAGTCTGGTGCTCAATTACTGGGACAGCTGACGGAGAATCAGTCTTCTTGGTGCCATATTGAGCTCTCTCAAATAGAGGATTCTACAGGTCGTTTCTCGCTATAGTGGTATTATTCCGTATTCATCGTGATATTTTAATGCGATGAGAAGAAATCGACCAACGTTGAGATCAAAAGACCTTGGGGAAGTGAAATCTTACGCGGGGCATCATGTGATGCTCTGTCTAAATTGCCGTCTGGCCACAATTCTTCTAATACATTATTTTTTTGGGTTTAAGTCAAGTGAGGGTTTCCAAATATAGTTATTGAATTCGGAGCGGTCTATATTTCAGGAGTTTGTTCGTGTAAATAATCTAGGCCATGCCAAAAAAACCCCGTCAGCTCTGGAGGCCCGGAAATCCGTAGCCTGCTGCAAGACTTCAGCTGCGATGCCTTGACATCTCACTCCACCCAAAAATTCTGCCCCACTCCAGGCTTGTTGTTACGACTGCTTCGATCACCCATGTAGAATCGATCACAATGGCAGAAGCTCTGGGAGCAGCGGGCTCAATTGCGGGCATCGTTAGCTTTGGTCTGCAACTCGCCACAACACTTCAGACATATATCGAGACGATGCTCGAGGCTGAGGAAAGACTGCGCGATATCACGTTCGACATCAACTCCACTGCTTCAGCGTTGAGACAACTTCAAGATATCATTGACGAGGATAAAACCGGGAATGATGTTGGTAGATCCACCCCCAAGGTCTTCAAAGACGAGGGCCGCCAGGAAATCGAGGCCATGGCTCAAAAATGCAGAAAGGTTTATAGAACGATAGTTTTGTTGGTGAACAAAGCCGGTAATATAGACTCGAAGAAATCTGTGTCGACAGCTTCTTCTAATATGCTACCGTTGAAGATATCGAGTCTCACTCGAATGATGGAATAGCCGTGGGTTAAACCTCACATCAAGAGGTGTCAGGAACAATTGAGATGGTTAAAAATGAGCCTTCTTTTCAATCTGCAACTAGCAAGCCTCGCAAGACTACAACTAGGGTAAGTTATCTTGATTATTTAGTTAATATTCATAACTTGAACTTATAATAAGGAAAATAGTCGTATTTCTAAGACGAAACGAAATCGATGCTGCGAGGGTCTTGACCAGGAAACCAGAAAAGAGACAAGTAGTCGCATCGTCGTCGACTTCGTCTGCTTCGGCTCACATTTTCTCGAAACCTTTGGTATCTCAATCACCACCCGAAAATAATAAGCCCCCTCGAAAAGCCGATGGACAATTTCTCTATTAAAGCCCGCTCGTTCAATCCTGAAGCGGAAGAATTGAGTGGCATGGGTGTAATTAGGTACATTCAAAGTTTCACTCCGCAAGAAACACCTACTAAATATCTCAGCAAGAAGGAGAACAATCCCATCAACACCGATAATATCTTCCAGCTCAACATGATTCAACAGTATATACTCAGAGGTTCCAACATAAAATCCTCATTTATTAAAGCTCAATTAGAAATGTATCTCCGCATACTTCTGGCAAAGTCCAAAACGTAAATGGATTTCACCAATCAGAGAAAAACGCAAGGTATGTGTTACGCACCTCCCTCGAGAAGAATCATTTTTTGAAATAAATATAGGAATTTACGACGCAATATACGACGCAATATAACAAGGCTTTCGGAGGAACCAGAAGCAACCCCCAAAGCAAATGGTAGTATGTCAAATGGAATGTCACCAGAACCCAGTGAGGAAGCAAAACGGCAACCAAAAGTTCTCCAAAAAATGTCAACTATAACTCTAGGCGATCCTAAAATTTCCTCAAAAGAGTCTCAAAATCAACAAGTCACCTCACCACCATTTACTGAAGAAGCTGCTTCTAAAGAGACTGGTCTTGCTCTAGCTACTTCCATACAACAAAGTCGCTCTACGGTATCTGGCATGTCTAGAATCAAACGACTCCCATCTTGGCTGAAAGAAATCTTCAATCCACATGGAGACTCCTTTGATTGGGAAAGCGAAGCACTAGAAGCTTTTGTTCTTCTGGATGACTCGTCGAATATCATCAAGGTTCCTTTCGGGGACAGAGGACTTCGACAATTGAAGAAAAAATTGGAAGTATCATGGGACAAATATGCTTCTCTAGATTCAGACCAACACCAACGCGTTGATAAAGCCATCGTCGATTCCAAACTCATAGATGCGCGGGAGAGAATCTATCTTGGTGTTGGATTATATCCGAGAAACGGAATCGATGCGATCTTCGTTTTCTTCTCCTTGGGTGACCTTGTGGAGCCAGTGCATTTCACGGATTTTCTAGGACGGGAGTTCAACTTTCCACTAGAGTTTTTCCGGATATGGGATGTAAGAATTTACACACACGAAAATACAGCAGAATGCTGACCTTTCATCTAGAACTCGAACCAGGACTTTGTCCGTCTCTTTCAGCATATGAATGAAGTAGGATGGTATGTCTCAGATGGCTGCTATGATATTATCGATGAGGCGGGGAATATCCTGATGCCACGCACCATAAGATCCTCAATTGAGCCAGGCTCTCGTCTTGCCATGCGGATGTGGGCGAAACCCGAAATTAATCATGAACTACTCATTGCCGAAAAAGAAGCTATACAAAAGTCGAAAGCCATCGCTGGCTATCTTGCCATGGGAGAAGGAGAAACCGAGAAAAGTCAGATCATCAAGCTCAAAGACGAGCTTGGGAGAATGTATACTTTCCCGTTCGTTCTATATTAGCAAGACCTGGGATGTAAGTTTTCCTTATAAACAAGTTTGGGCTAATAACTCAAGCTTTTCTAAACATCGAATTTTATGCACCACATGTGGCAGAGGGACATTATGATTTGCTAGGACCAGATAGCTGTAGAATTCTACCTCAGTTGTGGGAGGCGACTGTTCAACCTGGATGGTTAGTTCTTATGTGCTTGTGGCCTAAGCCCGAATACCCTTCGAATATTTCGGTTCCTTGGCATATTTTTCCGCCCTCGCCTGCCACACCTAGATCACCAAATGACCTGTCTCGAATAGGCTTGGATCCAGAAACAAAAGGACTCGCTACAGGTTTCAGTGAATATCAATTGTCCCCTACCCGGCAATTGAAGGCAGACTTCGGCTCCAGGAGCGATTAGAGTATTTGCGACTTCAAAGGGACGAACAAGAAAATGGCGACCTCGAGGCTCCCTTTGAAGACAGAGTAAAAGCTGAGTGGGGTTCCGTGGACGAAATAATTGAGGGCATCATGAGCGGTGGTACGAAGACGGATTCGCCTGTCATCAAAGGTCCAAGTGATATAATGCGTGAACGTGCCAAACGAAAGATAAGAGAAAAGGAAGAACAAGAATCCAAAGAGGCAATGGAACGACAACGAGCAGAGGAGGAGCAACGGGAACAAGACCAAGACTTTTATTTCCACGAGCAAAAGTTGAGCAAAAAGGAACAGAAAAAGCGGGACAAGGAAGCCAAGAGACAGGATAATTTACTCCAAATCCAGAGGCAATCGACACTAGACACGAGGAACCAGAAAGCTACTTTAAAATGCCTAAGAAGTCCAAGAAAAAGTCCAAGAAAGATTCTACAGTCTTTGATTATGGTATGAGAACACTTGGGTCGGGTATCGGTCTTGCAGGTGCAGTGGCAGCTATTGCTCATCTATCGGATGTCGATTTATTTTCGGGGGAGCAGACACACTACAGGCCATCGATCAACCCTCAATATGGAGACTTGCTCCCACTGCCACCCAGCGAGCCAGCTACTCCAGCTAGTGAGGAGCTTGGCGAGTTTCCATCTCTACCAGAGAGTCGACTACACACCCCGGAAGAAGTTTCTTCGCAACTGAGCTCTACTCGAAAATACTCACGGGAGACTCCCGTCAAATCCCCAAGCCCCGTAGCAGTTCCAATAAGTTTCAAAAGGTGGAACGGGAATGCATCATAGGACAATACGAAAGAGTATCGACCCTTGTATCTTACGCAGGGCCCTCCAGAGAGACGTGGAGAGGCAGTCAATATCGAAGAAGAAGAACAACAGCCTCTACCAGAATTGCCTGCAATCCCACCAAGGACGGCTGGACACTCTCGATCTGCTGGTATTCCTCACTCCGCAAGTTCTCAACAGCAACCACCTCTTGCTCTCACCCACGCGGAGGCACTCAACCAAATTGCCAGAAGCTACTCTAGCGGCCATGCAGTACCATCTGCAGCACCTGGAGCAAAAGAAGGAGAGGGGGTATCGGTCAAGCCTTCTACCGTTCGACTCGAAGAATTGTTCGACGAGTGCATGCCTCCTCCACAAACGTTTTCGCAAATTTCAGAGGATTCTTGGGCATCAGACAGCATTTCCGGAGAGTCTGCTCTGAAGGCCAATCTTGTGAAAGATATTGACGAAGACTACCGTCTAGCTAAGCGTGTGCGAAGTAGGTCACGAAGACGCAATAGATCAAGATCCAAGTCGCGAATTTGAAAAGGCCGTGAGATTGCGGGTGCTGGTTTGGCTGGAGCTGCTGTTGCCGGGCTGTATGAGAACCGTAAAATGGGAAGGGATGAAGAACAGAAAAATGATCATAAAGTTGAAAGAAGAAGCAGATCCGTGAGCTCCGGATCTATAGGAGCATACTCTGCTCCAGCAGTTGACCCTGAACTAAGAATAGTTCAATACAATACTGAGCCCGTATACACCCGTCAAGTATCACAACGGAAGCCCCTCAGAGTAGATAAGCTTCCTCATCGGGGGCGAGCATCTTCACCCCTGCCAACACAATCGGAGCAACAGCACGGAGCTAGCTCCTCCGAACATATCTCACGTCCTAGGCCTTCTCCATCAGATTCTGTCTCGCCGCTTCGTAGAATCCAACACAGATATTTGCCTGAAGCCTTATATGGTTTTCCTTTTACTACTCCGCAACCCCTAATTTTCCTCCTTATCCCCGATTAGAGCCCACAAGCAATCTAGCGAGAATCTTAAACCAACTTCTCCCTTATCAGACAAGGACATTAATCTGGACTTAGATATAGATGTTAACACAATGGAGTTGAGTATCAGTAGGTTGCTGGGGAGATATACAAATACTACGGATATTGTTATGGGGATGAATGAGGATCATAAACTTAAATCCTCTGATAAGGAGTCTTCCAGGGATTAGTGAACTTAAGCTGCAATAGAACGGCTAGCAATTCCATAAAAGAAAAACCAGATCCCGGCCATGGTATTAAGAATATAGCCTTTTAAACACTTCAAGAATTACAAGAGAATTTAGCAAAGGAGGGCCTATTTGTTTTACAAAATAAAAAGTAAGCCTAACAAAATAGTAACCCCAACCTACCAATGAGTACCCATCACCTCTCTAGAGACAGTTCAGAGAAATACCAAGGACTTTTCTTTTATAACAAGATCCAGGAGCTTGATTAAGAGCAGATAAACAATGTGTTTCAAAGAGAGGGCGAGGATAGAACAGTTAGAGATCTTACGCCGTCTATAAATCAACTTGACAAGGCAGATAGATAGGTTCAAGATTTATAATAGGAAAGTCTGATATTCCTGGGATTCAATGGAAATTAGGGAATTTAGGAAGTCACCGAAGTCAGTCCTTCACCACAATTTTAGTAACCTTTCATTCACTCTAATATACCATTGATTTGATTGGCGGCAACATAAGAATTAATTTCTTTACCTTTTTTTTAGTCCTTTTCGTGGCCCGAGATCAGACTACTAAGCGAGGGGTCGGCAAGTTTGAGGCTTTTCTTTTCTTTGTACGCGTCACAATAAGTACTTGTTTCAGATTCTAGCACCTTTCCTAATTAGGCGGTTTGCGACAAAGTGCGATGTGCAACAAATAGCCTCTTTTACATTCACTTGGGCTGGGTATTTCCTAATTGAGCGGTTTGCGACGAGGCTTTACAATATTCACTTAAAGGTCAGAGGCGCTTTACCTGTTTAAGCGGTTTGCGACCCAGTGCGATGTGGAACAAATATAACTTCACTTAAGAGATGCTCCACTTGAGACCTGGCAGTTACCGATTATGCGATCTGCGACGAAAGTGCTCAATGAATGACGTGTACCTGTTTTGGAGTTTTCACTTGGGGGACGAGGGAGTGAGAGGACTTCGTCGTACATTTTGAGAAGAGATTTTGATTTAAAGTTTTATAAGATGAAATCTAAGAAATACTAAGCACCATTCTATGTCATACCTTGTATAGCTCAATAGCATTACCGTTCATCAGCAGACAAGCTATCCTTGTTGGGGGCAAATACGAGCTAAAGCAGGAAGAGCCAGTGTTTTAAATTTTCCCGCCTAAACGCTCCTAAGCATTAGAATAAGGAAGGATACTCTACGCTATTAGAATATAATAGAATAGGACAACTTCTCTTACACGATATAATAGAAGAGAAAGGAGAATTGTAAAAGAAGGATTAGATTAGCTAGGAAAGCTAAAAGAGAGGGCTAGGAACAGAAAGGCTAACTAGGCTAAGCAGAAGAGAAAGTAACAAGCGTAAGCAGTTTTCTAACAAGTGCTCCCAAATTTTCTCATAATTCTTCTATTCCCTTTCCTTCAGCTAACATGTAGTAGATCTTCCTCTCAGTGCTCAGTCTCAAGAATATTTAGGTCCCTTCACTCTTTTTAAACAATATGTAACTTTCTGTTTTACCTCTTAGTCAAGAGACTCGCAATGTCAAGTAGGAGGTGAGATAGGATATATACTCACATCCAAGGCAGCAAAAGAATAAGTTAGAAGAAGAAAAAAACAAGGAGGACTCAGCCAGGATGTTAGTGTCGGTTCAGGTAGGCTTTGAGAAGTCATAAGATTTACCGTAGGGTATAGGTAAGAATTTAGTTAGAACAACTCGTTTTCGTTCAATAAAGTTCGAGTAATTGTTCAAAGATAGAATAAAAAGCTACTATCGATTCAAATTCCACCGTCGATTCAAACCCTCCTAGTCCAAAAGACACAAAGCATTCTCAAATAGTGAGGAACTACCAACCACCTAGAAATTAATCTCTAGAATCCTTCTTACAATGTTATATCTCACTATTTAATCGATGCTATTACCCCAACTAGCCAATTCTAAGTATTAAAGTTTCGGAACAAAGGACAAAGCGCTTTGTGGTTTCCTCTACAATATTAAAGTAAGCTGTCTCGCGTTTTTCTTATCAGTATCTTGCAGATTGATCTTTCTACAAACGATTACACTTTTACAAGACTTAACAGAGAGTGTATTACCGTAACACCGTATGCTAACGATATCCTTATTCCAAAGCTAACACGATGTAGTTCAAATCTGTCATAAACTCCACTGTTAAAGAGTGCTGGGAAAGTTTTGGTCTTTCTTTAATAAGGCAGGTAGGAGATTTTTTATCTTATGAGTAGTTTTTTTATTATAACAAAACCTCGAGTCCTTCCTAATACACGTGGTAGGATATATATCTTTAGACTCGAAGACGCCGAAAGAACTACACAGAAGGAAAAAGGAGGAGGATGTAAGTCAAAGTCGGAGGAAGTCCATCTCGGGTTCTAGAAGTCGTAAGAGGATTGCTAACTAGTGTCGGAAAAAAGAACTTGTAATAGGTTGCTTAAAATTCATTTTAGATAACTTCGTATTAGCGTTTTTGATTTCCTAGCCGGATTAGCACTCCTATCCTTTCTAAAAGTTCCTATCCGTGCCTTTCCTTACTTTTAAGACTATCCTTCTATATTATATCCTCTCTTTTAAGTACTCCTAGCCTATTATATCCTGTCTCTAGCTTTTAATACGCTTATCTCTTCTAATCTTATACTTTTAACACGCCTATCTCTTCTACTTCTATATAAGGCTAATTTTCTTTCCGTACCTAGCGAGAAGAATAGAAAGGTTTATATATTATTCTATAGAAGTACGTAAAGTAGGTTAGTTTATAAGAGGTAAAGTAGGTTAGTTTATAAGAGAAGTTTTATATTTAGCACTACCGCTCTCTTATAAACTAATCTACTTTATTTAAAGGTACTCTTCCTCTCCTAGCTACTCCTATTCTATACTCCTTACTCTCCTCTCTCTTCCTAGCCTCTCTTTTTAGCTTTCCTAGCTACTCTAATTCTTCTTTTATAATTGTCTTTTCTCTTCTATTATATTCTAATATATTAGAATATTCTTCCTTATTCTAATACCTAGAAGCGTTTAGACAGAGAAATCTAAAACGCGAATTAGAAATCTACTATCGAGGCTAGTTTTAATATCGAAAACTATTCTATCCGCGGAACTCTCTTTCTTATTAACTTCAAAAATTGTTATATCGATTATTATCAGCGCTTCGTCTAAATTTCACTTACGAGTCTTTGTACTTTTAAATCTAGAGAGAAATTAAGTCTTATGTTATTCTATTCTTCTATTATAAACACTACTATTAATACTTAAAGTAACCTATTAGAGCGTTCTAGATATACTAAAAAGTTAGAATCGACTAAATCGTAAATCGTAAATCGTAAATCGTAAATCGTATAAATCGTAAATTATAAATTATAAAGTAGAGCTAAAGTAGAACTTAATAATTATATTATCTAAGCCCTTTATTAAAAAAGAGTAGAAGAGTCTCTCTCTCTCGCTACTCTTTCCTTCTTTAGTATATTATATAAATATAAAAGTATAGAAGAGGAGTATAGTCGATAGTATTATCGTAATAAAATACTATAGTATTTTAGATTAATATATTATTATAATATCCTAGTAGTACGTATCTAAATACGCTATAATACTATTATAATATCGTGATATTATATAGTATATCTTTTAATAACTCGTAAGCGTTAAAACCCACTTTTTCTTAAAATAAGACTATTTATACTTTTTTATATACTCTTCTATTACTTTAAAACTATATAATAATAATAATAGATATTAATAGAATAATTAATAGAAGTTGTTTATTATATACTAAATAGCCTAAACCGAGCGTATTAGGTAATCTTTTAAGCTTATATACGTATTAATCGAATAAATATTAAGTATATAAGACTTTATTTAAATAAATAAAATTATTTTATAGAAATATATATAAATTTTAGCTAGAGTAGTATAAAATCTAAATTTCTTAAACATCGATTTAGTTAATCTTTATATATAATTAAAAGGTAAAATTTAATAAATTCAATATACTAATCTATTTTATTATAGCTTTTAATCTAATATTATTATTATTAAATTAGTACTTAGTATTAATAGAAATATATCTAGAAATCTATCTTATACGAGCTATATTTATTACTTTATATTACTTAGGTTAGTTTAAGAGCTATTTATATAATTCTTTTTTTAAAATACTTTATTTAAATAGGTCTATAATTCTAGCTATTTAGTAATATATTTTCTATACTATACGTTATACTATATAGTTTTAAAAGATAAGACTAAAAAGAAGTAGAGTTAAAATCCGGGGTAAAAAGCTTAAATATTTAGGCTTAGTAATACTACGATATTATTATAATATGGATTAAAATACTAATAATATAAAGGATAATATTATTAGATATCGTAGTATTTAAATAGTATAAATAGTACGTATTAAAGTGGATTTCTAATAATATATCGTAGTAGTATAATATTATAAATACTATCGACTATACTATAGAAGAGAGAGAGAGAGAGAGAGAGAAGGAGAGAGAGAGAGAGAAGGAGAGAGAGAGAGAGAAGGCGAGGGAGCGAGGGAGCGAGAGAGTAAGTAAACATTTCAGTAGAAAGTTTTTCCTAGTATAATCCCCCCCCCCTCTCTCTCTCTCTCTCTCTCTCTCCCTCTCTCTCCCTCTCTTCCTTATTTATCTAGAAATAATAAGAAGAATACAATATAATAGTAAGAGGACGATAGTAAGAGAGCGATAGTAAAGAGGCGATAGTAAAGAGGTAATGTTACTACTATATACGTGATATATATTTTATTTTCCCTCTCTATTCTCTAATTAGCTAGTTACTATAGTTAAGACTATCTAATCTAAATATAGAGAGGGGGGGAAGGGGAGAAGGAGAGAGAGGGGTAATTTAAATTAGAAATTATTCTCTTTTATACTTATAGAAAGTACGATTTAGTTAATCCGACTTTTTAGTGCATTCAGGATACCGTACCATGTCTACTCTCGAACGATCCTGACTAACTAACGTACTATTTCATTATTGAAGTAAGGAATCTTACTCCTATGAGAAGTTTGTTCTAATTACATTAATAGACCTATGACTCTTAGCAGCGCTGCTATTGGAGTATATAAGCAAGTATCTTAACATCTAGTCGATTCAGTCAAGCGAGAGAGTACTTATACCTGAGTTAAGCTTATCAAGACTCGATAGGAAGAGTTATGCTTCTTATCTAAGTTCTTTTCTTTGATTCTAACAGGTGTATATAACCCCTCGTTATTCCGGTTCCTTCCTCTTAAGTATAAAACCCCTCTTCTATCTAACTCCAAGCGCTCGTCCCTTTCCTCGGGCTTCGAGCCCAACCAAAACCCCCACCAATAAACCCATATTTAAACCCTTCCTACTCCCACCTATCTATATCTTCTTCACAAATCGAACTAGCCTCACTGACGGCAATTCTTGCAGACGACCTAGGCGGTTCGACTTGCGTAATAGAAGAGCGAGATAGTCCAACATCTAATTTCTTCCCAGAGGCTTTATAATAAAACATTTGCTCTAACTCTTTCCAGTCAATACTATTCACGTTGAAAATGGGGCTGTTGTCGAGAAAAAAGTTTACCTTCGAAAAATCTGCTTAATTTCAGGGTTATCTCCGGAAGAGTATTTATATACCCCTACAACTCAAGCGTATTTCCAGAGCGGCGGATGGTATTCTGTAAAAAACTCCAGTATTCTCCTTACCCGACTTTTTATCTGGCTTCATCAACACCTTTATTTGATGGGCGAAATGGCTATAGCGAAAACTACCACGCAAATATCCTAGGACAACATACTTTTAAAAAATTTAACCAACCGGCTTAACCTGGTTTCGAATCTAGTACTCAACAATCCCCAACTCTCATTCCCAAACTCACCCTCAACCCCCATTTCTCCAAGAAAAGGCGTATAAATAAGCCATCTCCTCTTCCCAATGTACTACTAACACGCATCCACGAAACATTTCAACCTGAAGCTTTGGGGAGGGAGAAGCGAGTAGCTATCTCGGAATGAGAAGAACCAGTTATGTAGTCCGAGTAGATTGCCCTCAAGTTTAGGAGGCTAGAATTTGAACATGGATTTTTGGAGAGGGGTTACGGATGGAGGGGGGATTTGTTGTCTGATCCCCTCTAATGTTCACGTATCCTTCCTCAAAGCGTCTTCTTAAGTACTTTAGTCTTCCCTTACTGACAAACCGCTCTCTCTCTCTCTTTCCAACCCTCTCTCCCGGTAGACTTTGTAAGTGGCAGTAAATAGGCGAACCTACGAACACTAGAAAGGATGATTACTTGACAAAGAACAGTCGCAAATTAAGATAAAAATAATGTGGATAGATGCGCAAGATACTGATTTATTATTATATAGCATTAGGTGTATTTTTTTAAAATTATTTCAAGCTATTTACGCTAGGACACAGTGTAGAGGTGGCTAAATTACTGCCACATGCCTTCTCCACCAGGAGTCTCTACAACGACCGGAGAATCGAAGCACTCTACCTCCTACTCAAAAGCACCTCATAATCCTAACTTACTATCTATACTCTAACCTATCTCTAAATTTTAGTAATAAGCAAGAGTCTTTATACACTCTCTCAGTGTTTTAGGTTTCCCCGCCTAATCTATTATCCTATCCTTCCTTGACAATCCTTCTCCTTCCTACCTCTATTTTAAGGCTATCCCGCCTAATCCTATCCTAATATATCACTTCTCCTAGCTACTCCGATCCTATTCCGAAATTTGTTCTACCTATCCTTTCCTATCCGAGGTATTAGAGTAGCCTTTCCTAGCTTATAGGGGAGGCTAGGCAGGGTATATACTAGTCTTAAATATATTATTTGTAGTGTTATTAGTAGATTTAGCGGGAGTGGTGCTACCTAAGAAAAGCATGTAATATTAGTCTCTAATCGGTACCTAAAAACAGGGGTTTTACCATAGTAAATCAAGTACCTAGTGGAGCACTTATTTAGTGCCGTTTAAAAGGACTTAGAAGGTAAGTGGCAGGATAAAGAGAATTGGGTCGTTACTGATCTGCTGGGATAATACTGTAATTTAGGTATAATATCTCGTCTTTTAGCAGCTTTGAATACTTCTTAAATTAGTCTATAATATTAGTACTTTTTATTACTTTTTGCTTGTTTTAATGTTTTTTACTTATATACTTCCTATCCTGTCCTATCCTTCCTAGCACCTCTTCTTACCTAGCCCTCTCTTTTAGTCTTTCTTACCTCTTCTATCTAAATTTAGTATCTCTTCTACCTAATTTAGCCTAGCCTATAAGTGAAATTAGCCTATTCTCTCCTTTCCTAATAGAGAGGAGTAGCCTATCCTCTCCGAAGTGCTAGGCTGACTAAGGCGGGGAAAGCTAAAACACTATACTCTCTAAATTGTTCATTTTTTCATTATCTTATTATTCTATAATTAAGTTAAGTAATTCTCTCTCTTTTTTCTTCTTTTTTATCTAGTCTCTTTAGCTACTAGAGAGGCGCTATATAAACGTACTTATATATAGTGTTTTATCTAAAGAAGTTTATATACTTCTTAGAGTATCTATTACTAAGCTTTACGTCTATTATTTAAGACTTTCTAGTAATAGCTTAGTATCTTATCTATTTCTCTTATATTATTACTAGTGTTTTAGCTTTCTCTGCCTTAGTTAGCCTAGTACTTAGAATAGAATAGGCTACTCACTTAGGTAAGAATAGGAGAGGCTAGGCTAGATTAGGATTAAGACTAGGCTAAGTTTAGTAGGCTAGGTACTCTAACTAGGATAGGAGTAGCTAGGAAAGTTCTAAAAACAGAATAGGAGTAGCTAAGTAGATAAAAAAAGAAGGCTAGGCTAGAGTAGGATTAAGAAGGTAACTCTCTAATTAGGACCTAGACTCTCTTTTCTACTTATCTTCTAAATATTAAGCGAGATTAGAGACCTAGACTCTCTTTTCTACCTACCTTCTAGGCTTTAAACGAAATTAACTAGCCTAACTCTTCCTATTCTAGCCTCTCTATTTAGTAAGAAAAGGTAAGCAAGTACTATAGAATAGAAGTAGCTAGGAAAGCTAGAATTTAAGAATAGAAGAAGGCGAGATAGCCTTAAAATAGAGATAAGAGAGAGAAGAAGCGTTAAAATAGAATAGAATAATAGATTAGGTAAGGAAACCTAAAACACTGATTATTACTAGTATAAATAGATTAGATATAATATAATAGCTCTTATAAGAGCTTAATTAGCTCTCTCTTATATAAGAATAATAATAATTATCTTCTAATATATTATCTTATATAAAACCTTTCTCTAATATATCTCTAATCTAAGTCTCTTAGTTCTATTCTCTATTCTCTCTACTCTATAGTTCTATACCTTCTTAGAGGTATTTCTACTACTTTATTAAAGATACTATTAAAGATACTTTAAATATCTATAGATAACTAAATAGTAGAGAATCTATTTACTAGTTATAAAGATCTCTCTAGTTTTATACTCTTATTTATACTATCTAAGCCTCTCTTTATTACTATATTACTATTACTAAGAGTTCTTTACCTCTTTTAGTATTTCTCTTAACTTAAATATATTATATACTAACTATATAGAATAACTATTATAGATAATACTTCTAATCTTAAGTTAGTATATAGCTCTTACTTTCTTAAAGTTATATATAATTTAATTCTATAATATATCTAAAGTAGAACTTATTTAATATTAGTAAAGATATAGAATTAACTTTAAAAGCTTTTTTAATTAGTTTAGTAATTTATAGCTACTATTATTAAGTAAATAAGTTATATAAGTCTTTAATCTCTAGTATATTATTATATATAATATAGCTTCTTTAGAAAAGATTAAAAGATATAAAAACTCTAATATTTATAAAAAGAAGTACTACTATATTGCTTTTTAACTTAAACTTAGTTTTATAAATAGTTCTAAAGCTAGAATAGAACTACTAGAGGTTTATAGAATATACTACGTATAGATATAAATATTTATATATCTAGCTAAAAAAGATAATTATATTAAAGCTCTAAACTCTCTCTATCTTAACTTATTAAAGTCTAACTTAAATAGAGACTATTTAAGAAGAAATAAGCTAATATCTAAGAATTACTAATTTAATTCTTTTATTATAGAAAAAGAGAGGTCTTACGTAACCCCTTTTTCTTATATATATAGTAGAGTTTTTACCTCTGAATATAAGGCTTCTTAGAGCGTTTTTAACCTAAAAATACGTTATTATTATAAGCCCGGTTTATACTTATAGTATATTCTATAACTTTTATAACTTCTGTCTATATATATAATATTACTATATATTTAGAACGCTCTCTACTATTAGGGTTAGTATAACTAACCTCTTAATACTTATGTTTAATAAGTATTTGAAAGCCTAGTTATAAAGCTAGTATATTTTAATTAGTAGCTTACTCTCTTAAAAAGCTTATATAAAGCCTAGCTACGAAGCTAGCTACTACTACTCTTAGAGATATATAAACCGGAAGCCTAGTAGCGTATTAGCTTATCTTAAGAGGTGCTCGAAGATCGAATTTAGAAGCCTAGTACTCTACGAAGCTAGTAGTATAACGCTAACTACGAGCTACTATATCTACGAACGCTATCTACTCTTTACTAAAGATATAACTAAAGATACTAAAGGTATTAATATCTAATATTTATATATAAAAGAGATTAAGGTTTAGATATTATATATTTAGCTTTTTAGCTCTTATTATTTAGTATTAGCTATATTAGATAGAACTTAGTTATTATTATTATTAGACCTTAGTAGTTTCTAACCTTCTATATATAAATACTTATATTTAATATAGAAGAGAGTTAGTCTTTCCTTTTCTTTTATATTAGAGCCTAGTATTTATATATATTATTCTACCTCGAATACACTCTTATATATCTCTTTAATAGTAGTATATATTTTATACTATTATAAAAACTCGCTTTATTATATTAAAAAGTTATTAAATAAAGCTTAACTTAGTATAAAGAACTTATAATAAGATAAGTAATCTCTTAGAGTTATAAAAAATAATAATTTACTATAAGAATTATATAACTTTATCTTTATTTTTAATTTTATAGTTTATAAATAGTAAGACTAAGTATTATATTAGCTCTTAGCTAGATTAACTATTTTCTACTAATAATTAATAGTATTAATAATATTACTATAATAATTATAATAGATCTTTCTATTCTACTACTAGTAATTTTACTATCTAAGTCTAAATATATAGATATTATTCTTTTCTATACTACTACTCTCTTTAACTCTCTAATTTTCTTATACTCTACTAGTCTTAAATAAATAACTTAAGAAATAAAACTAAATAAACACTTTAAAAAATATATCTAATATCTATTCTTCTTTACTTCTTTTATAATAATATTTATTCTTCTATAGAGAATAATTTCTAAAACTATAATATAAGTAGCTTCTTAATTAAGTCTCTTTAGTAAATTATTATAGCTATTAATAACTAAATTCCTAGTCTTTTTCTCTAAGACGTTATATAAGTATTAAGAAATTTATTTTAAGCTATATTCTAGATATTATATTTATCTTAAACTTACTCTTATCTAGCTTTATTATAGAAACCTCTTCTATTACTAAACTTACTCTCTACTCTCTCTACTCTCTTAACTTCTCTCTTCTTTTAAAGTAAAATATATATATATATATAATATATAAATAAATAAAAAAGAAAATAAAAATATCTTATAACTATTATTATTAAAAACTCTATTTCTAAATAAAATCTATTAAAAACTCTTTAAAATTAAAGCTTCTAAAATCTATAACTTCTAGTAAATTAAGAATACTATCTTTTTAATTAATACTAACTCTCTTTTAACTAATATTAACTAATACTATTACTAAAAAAACTATATCTTAAGATATATTAAAAGAGAGAGAAAAAACAAATATTTATTATTCTCTAAAACTTGATTTCTAATATATATATATATAATTTAACTTTAAGCCTTTTATAATATATATATAACTCTCTCTCTCTCTCTCTCTCTCTAGAACTAAAAAATAAATATCTCGATCTAATCTAACTCGACTCGACCTCTCTATATATTATATCTCTACGTACTATATCTTATATACTATATCTCTATATACTATATCTTACGTACTATATCTCTATATACTATATCTTACGTACTATATCTCTACGTATTATATCTCTATATATTATCTCTACGTACTATATCTCTATATACTATATCTCTACGTACTATATCTCTATATATTATATCTCTACGCGTATATATAACTTAAGTAGTTAAGCGTTTAAGCGAGCTGATTTTAGTCTATCTTATAACTAACTTTCTTAAATCATTTCTCAAGTTCTAAAAAAAAAAAATAAAAAAAAAATAAAAAAAAAAAAAAGATTCTATTTATTAGTTACTAATAGAACTCTTAATCTAAGTTTTCTTTCAAGGCTTAAATTCTAGTCTATTCTAGTTTATAAGTATTTATTACTAACTTTTCTAACTCGTATATCACTAACCTATATATCTCTAATCTATATATCTCTAACCTATATATCTCTAACCCGTATATCTCTAGCTCTACGTATATAAAAAAAGACGTTTATTTAAGCTACTAGCTTATTCTATTAAAAGCTCTCTATATTCTAAGCCTAATTCAAGTTATAAAAAAGAGAATTAAAACTTACTATTCTTCCTAAGACTGCTATTGAAAAGTCTACGAAATCTAAGAGACTTTAATAGAGTGATTATAGTTATATATAGAAATTTAGTTTCTGAAGTTTAGATGCGGCTAGTGCCTTAAATAAGCGTCTTTTTCCTTATACGTAGAGTCTAGTACTGAGATCCGTCTCTTAAGCTAGCTAGCTATACACGTATACGTATATGTATTATAGAGCCAGCCCGGCTTATCCAGGGGTAGGTGAAGGGGGGAGGGGGGAGGGAGGGTCACCTAAGCATAGCCTCTAGCCTCTTTTTGAACGAGTTTACCTTGGCTTGGATATAGAGTCCCTAGCTGTATATTGTATATATTTGGACTCCTCTGATTCAAGCGAAAAAGACAGCTTGCATAAGAATAAGGGAACAGATGGAAAAGACAGGTAATGGGGTTTGTAAAATCACGCTTTGCATTGCATTGACTATTCCAATACTAGACGTACAAATATACATCCTTCAAAAAAAGAGTCAAAGGGAAAAAACAAAAAAACCACGGAAAGAAAAAGTCAGTGTCCTGGATTCCAAAAGGTAATCCCCCCCCCCCCCCCCAAAAGTCGTAACTCCATGTCCCTCCCTCCCTCCATCGATTCAAAAAGTCCCTCGATGCCTTCCCTCCATCAACGCCTATACCCATTTCCAAATTCCAGTCCCAGTGTGTATTTATGCCTTCTCATCAACCGATTCATAGGTTGGTGGTGGGCCCTGCACTTTCAAGAATCCCTTGCTCTCGTCATCACAATCCTCGATGATAACAATCTCCTCCTGTTGAACTCTAGTATACTGTCCACCACGACGGAAAAGAACCCGCCAGATAAGAACAACAAGGTTTCCAACAAGCATACCGACAAGGCTAGCCGTAATTCCGACCGCAACGCCGACGAGGATGGGGAGGAGAACGTGCATGGCGATCTTTCGAAGGAAACGACCGATATTGTGTTTATGGTGGTGATGACGGAAATGACCATGAGGGCGAGGACGACCAACATGTGGTTGTGGACGACCGTGGTCTTTTGGTGAAGATTCATCAACTGCTGTTTCTGGGCGTGCTTTGCCTCCACAACTAGCCTTGAGTTTGGAGAGTTTTGCTGCGATGATGGCGCGCCATTTGCAGATCACGGTTGTGCATTCTTGGTCTCCGTCTGATGGGGTTGGGGTTTGGGCGGTAATGATTTCCGCGTCTCCAAGCATAAGCTTTCCACTTGGTGTTTCGAGGAGCTTGATTTCGACCGCTGGGATGCCGTTGAGGAATTTGTTGGCTACTTCAACGATTTCGATGTGGAGGGATACGAGGTCGAGTTGGTCTTGTTGAGAGTGGACTGGGTGCTTTACGCTCAGTGAGTAGCCTAGTACCGGCTCTGCGGCCATGTTCCAGTCGTCGCCGGTGTGGATGAGTTGTGGTGCTGTAAGAGGTTGCATGAAGGCCTCTGATAGAGGTTCCATGGGGTAGATGGGAACTCCATTTAGAATGAGTTTATCTGATTCCTCGCCCCGAGCGATGGAGAAGTCGAGGCGGAGGACATTCTCGGTATCGGTGTAATGGGCTTGACCTTGAAGATCGTTGAAGACTACTGGACAGCCGGGACAGCTCAAATCAAGCTCACGTCCCGAAGTTATGGCAGACTCTTCGAAAGGGAGGGCGTTGACGATTTCGGAATCGGCGGATGAGAGGGTTGGTGGGAGCAGAATGGCCTGTCCGATTTGTGCCAAAGACACGGCCGCTCCGAGCTTCGCGAAATGCATGTTTGTGTAGATGGTTCTCTAAAACCGTGGGTGATGGATTCTGGGTGTAATTTGATGTTGGTGGGTGATGGTGTTTGTAGCTGTACGGGAGGTGAGTTGTTCTGGTGTTGGGATGATCTCAAGACATAAGGAGGAGAGGGGTGGCGAGGCAAATAACCGCCCTTGCGCCTCCACGTGTTACTCAAAGCATTCGCTGAGGTGCCAAGAACTTCTTTGACAATTCGCGTTGCGACTATATCTTGGATGCGAACGCACCACCAACAAAAGACTTTTTGTCTTTCTTGGAAGAGGTCAGAGTGGAAAGGGTTGCAGTTTCATGAACCATCGATTACACAAGTACATTTTTGCGGCGAAGAGAGCGAAGGTCGGAGGAGGTGAATTGAGGTGCAGGTTATTTACACGAGTACAGCTTGAGTAATCAAGCTGCATATGTGAGTCTCCACGTACTATGTGAGTCTCCACGTACTACGTCAGTTGGTCTTTTTATAACCAATGACTGGATCTTTCAATTAGATCTGCCTCCTCTCGAGTTTTCAACTGCAAGATCTCGTGTTGTTGTTCCAAAGCCTCAATTCATATATATAAAAATCAAAATGTTGGATATAAAATTCATAATCATAACTCGTGTCAACATCGAATGGCACTCAGCCCAGACAGCCTCCCGGCCCTCCCCTTTTAGATCTGTCGTACTAAGGTAGTTAGTTAGTGTGGGGACAACCCGGGGCAACCTGGCTGGTAGAACAAACTAGGGGCAGACTAGGGGAACCTCGACGGCAACCGGAAGACCAACCTGAGATTCTAAGGGGGGGGGGAGAGTGCCCTGGCCTGCACCTCTCTCAACATCCTCCGAAAGACACCGGTCGCACATACCACATATTGAATATCTGCCAGATAAAGGCGTCGCGTCGCAATTGCCATACCTCACTATCCCCCTCTACTTGCAATTGCTACGCATCGTAGCATATAGGCCATGACTGAGCAGGCCACAGGGTGAATTTATGTACGAGTATCATTTTTCTAAGCCAAAAAGATGGGCGTGGGGTCCCCCAATGTTCAATTTTGGGTTGACGGCTGGTGCAGGTGGTTGACGGGACGGGGCACTATCGTGAGGTTCCATGTTGGTCGTCGGTCCAGGTGGATCAACCAATGCCACAGGACGTCGTGACGTCGGGAGCTTCCCCCCAAGCTAAACCCCAAGTCAAGGGGTCTTCTTAGCTGAGCAGAGAGAGAAGGGGAGAAGAAGAAGAAGAAGAAAAAAACACCACAAAACCCCTTTCAACCTCCATCAATTCCTTCCTCGTACCAATCCATTCCTCTCTTCCATCTCCCAAATCTTTTCTTCAATTAAGAAGAAAAACAGCGCTGCGTGTGCAGGATTCTACAGAAACACGCCCCTTCCTGAATAAGCTTCAGACTCTTTCTCTAGTACCTCTGGTTTCATTCCTCTTTACTTTTTTTCTTCTACCCTCCTCCCTCACCCATCAACAAAGCAACCACACACCATGTTCCGAACTCAATTACTTCGTCAAACTGCTCGCGCAGCACGAGCAACTCCCTCCCTCTCCTCTCGCACCACATCTCCCGCCGTCCAACGCTCCTTCCAATCCAGCTCGCTGCTCCGAAAAGACGTCAAGGTCGACGAGGAACATGAGGGCTCATTCGCGCGTACCGATTCCTCGGTGCAAGTCGAGTACCCAGCAGAGCGAGATCTCCCCTCCAGTACACCCGTCCAAGGTAGAGGAGGATTGCACTTCAAGCGTACGCTGGCCTCGTTCTCGCTCGAGGGAAGAGTCGGTGTGGTGACCGGAGGTGCCAGAGGATTGGGACTTGTGATGAGTCAAGCCATGGTGATTAGTGGTGCCGATGTTGCCATTGTGGATTTGAACAGTACGTTTATTCTATTGTCTCTGCTAATGGTTGCCGATGCTAATTTCGGATACTAGAGGAGGAAGCTCAGAAGCAAGCCGAGGAGTTGATGGCATCTTTCCGAAGAGAAAACCCTGGTGCAGAGCAGTATGCAAACCCTCCATTCACTCAAATCCCATCCGCTAACCCCATGAACAGAGTTCCCAAAGTTACAGCTCACTACGCCGATGTCTCCTCCCCCGAGTCCGTCGACGCCGCAATCGCAGAGGTCATCCAACAACATGGCAAGATTGACAACCTGGTCACCTCTGCCGGATTCACCGAGAACTTCGAAGCCATCAACTACCCAATCGATCGTGTACGAAAGCTCTGGGGCGTCAACGTCGATGGAACATATCTCTTCGCAATCGCCGTTGCAAAGCACTTGATGGAGCGAAAGGCAAATGGCAGTATCGTCTTCATTGGTAGCATGTCGGGAGCCATTGTCAATGTACCTCAACCACAAGCTCCTTACAATGCTGCCAAGGCAGCTGTTAGACATTTGGCTTCCAGTTTGGCTGTTGAGTGGGCTCATGCTGGTATTCGTGTCAACTGTATCTCCCCAGGTTACATGCTTACTGCATTGTAAGTTTTATCCAATTCCTCGATTGACAGGATACTAATAATATATCAGAACCAAGAAGATCCTCGATGAAAACCCAGATCTCAAGAAGCAATGGACTTCCCTCATTCCTCAAGGAAAGATGGGTCAACCAGAGGACTTGATGGGAGCCGTCACCTATCTCTGTTCCGATGCCTCAAACTATGTTACTGGTAAGTTCCTCTTTACACCTCCCCTCCCTTCCCATCACAGCATTTCTAAAATATCAAAAACAGGTGCCGATCTCCGCGTCGATGGCGGTTACACCGTCACATAAATGAACTCATGTCGACAATTCCTTTACATTGTACGATGGGAGTGCTGGGGATGGGGAGTTGGCGCGAGCCGTGTAGAAATTCATAGATGTTGTTACTAGATCGACCCTCAGGTTGGGGGAGGGGGGTACCATGGCTCTTTTCTTTTCTCGCTAGCGGGAGAATCTGTCGTATCAAGCGGCCCTTTTTACGTATTGGGGATGGGGATCTTTTGCCAGTACAATTTTTGCAACACCAGCTAAAGTACGCAAGAAGTCGAGATCCAAAAGACACAAGATACACTAATCACAAATGTTTTTTTTTTTCCTTTTCCTTCAAAAGTTACTGCTACTGCTCTAGATATTTCTCATACTTTGCAAATGTGCAAGATCAATTGAACTCTTGTTTTTGCTATATACTCGGGGGTGTGTTTTTTTTTATAAAAGTGACTAGTGAGTGAGTAATTGAGTGAGCGTAATTTTGTTGTTCGGGTCTTCTTCGCTCCCCGACCTCAATCAATTCGGGAGAACAGATCGTAAGCTATAAGTGAACGTTTTCCTTGAAAAATTAGGCGTCTTTAGAGAGTTATAAAATGTGTAAAATATGTAAGAGTTAATAATACTATTACTTTTACTCTTCTTTGCTTGCTTTACTTTGCTTTACTTTACTTTGCTTTACCTTACTTTGCTTTACTTTACTATAATAACTTTACTAGAAAAATTTAATTTTACTAGAATCACTTTAGAACTCTCTCTAGTTATCTAGTTATCTAGTTATTTAGTTATCTAGTTTTCTAGTTATCTAGTTATCTAATATACTTATACTTATACTACTAGTTAGCTTTAGAGATTTATATATTTAGGATTTATTAAGTAAAGTAAGTAAAGAGAGTAACTAATTATATAATTAAGTAAAAAGTCGATTTATTTAAAGTTTTAAAATACCTAGCGAACTAATTCTACGAGTTAGTTATAGCGATCTTAAAAGCATTATAATCTTAAAACTAGTATCTTATACTCTAAAATATAGAATTAATTAAATACTAAGTCTAATTTAGTAGTTTTTACATATATAGATAGGATTATATTAACTTAATAAAAGGCTCTATAATATCTAATTTATTAAAGATAATCTCTATATTATTTTATAATTAATTAGATTATAATTATAAGCTTTTAAAAAGAGTCTTAGTAAGTCTTAGTAGGCTACTCTACTGAAATAGTAAGTGATTTAGCGTATAAGGTTATACTTTTACTAGTATAATCTTAAGCTAAATTAATATACTATAAGCTAAAAAGTTACTTATAAAAAGAGAGAAGAAGAGAGAATTAGAATTAGTATAAAAGTTATACTAGATCTCTAAATACTTAGAATTCGAGTACTAAGATATAAAAGAATATATTTCTAAAGCTTTATATATCTACTATAGTTCTAAAAAGACTAACTTTAGAATTACTACTACTACTAAATATAATATTCTATATAATATACTTTATAATTAGTATAAAAGTAGTAAAAGTATAATAGATAATAGAGATAGAAATAAAAGATTAAATAAAAGATAAGAGACTATTTTAATTAACTATATTAATAATATATAAGCTAGATATTTCTCTCTTAATTATTAGTTTAGTACTAATATAGTAGTAACTATTTTTAAAGTTCTAGATAAAGTGAAGAAACGTTTAAGCTATAACTAGGTAAATAAATAGCTAAAAGATTAGTAGAAAAAGAGTAGATATTATATATTAGAGATAAAGTTAATAAACTAGAAGAGAAGAGAGATATTAAATTTAGATAATATAATAACCTATTTTAAGAGATTATAAAAGGTTATCTAGAATAAAGGTATTTTATTATATAATATATAGAGTATTAATAAAACAGGTTTTAATAAATAGTATATAAAGAGTACTATAGTAGTAATAAGTAAGAATTATAGAGAGATATAAGTAGTTAATAAATTAAAGAATATTTACTAACTATATTCCTAGATTTATATTAACGATCTTATAAATAGAGAGTTAGTCTTAGTTCTTAAAACTCTTAATACTATAGATAATATAATTAATACTTTTTTAATTATATTAGAGAAGATATATCTAAGTAAACACTTTAGTAATACTCTACTAAAGAATACTAAAATTAGCTTTACTAATAATAAATACACTTCTAATAATCTTATATATAATTATCTTAAGTACTTTTATTATTAAACTTATAAGTTCTAAAGAGATAATAAACGCCTTCTTTTATTTAATAGTTATAGAAGCTATATAATATTATTATAGAAAAGAGAGGTCTTATATAATCTCTTTTCTCTATATATATAGTAGAGTTTTCATCTTCTAAATTTAAGCTTCTTAGAGCGTTTTTAACCTAAAAATACGTTATAGTTATAAGCTCGGTTTATATATATAGTATATTATATTTATACTTATAATATACTCTATAATATCTTTGACTTCTACTTACGTATTTAACGTTACTATATATTTAGAACGCTCTTCGTTATTAGAGTTAGTATAATTAACCTCTCGATACTTATAGTCGACGAGTATATAGAAGCTCTTAGTTATAACGCTAGCTACTACTACTCTTAGAGATGCCTTTATAAACTAGAAGCCTAGCGGCGCGCTAGCTTACTCTAAAAGATACTCGAAGATATATTTATATCTAGAAGTCTAGTATTCTACGAAGCTAGTATATAAATATAATACTAACTACGAGCTACTATCTCTTATAAACGCTACTCGCTCTTTACTAAAGCTAGAGCTAATAACGTGCTAGAGTATAAGAGAGAAAGTTAGATAAGATCTAGGAGTAGAACTTTACTCTTAAGAGTATTATCTAGAATCGCTGCTTAGGAGTTAATAAGCGCTTTATAGGTTTCTCTATAGTAGGAATAGAGAGTAATATAATTAAAGAGTTCTTTTATAATATAATTTAAGTTTATAGACCTAGAAAGCTATTGTTTTCCTAGACCTAAGAGATATATTATAGAAAAAGAGAGGTCTTATATAACCTCTTTTCTCTATATATATAATAGAGTTTTTACTTTCTAAATTCAAGCTTCTTAGAGCGTTTTTAACTTAAAAATACGTTATAAATATATAACTTTATTAAGAGATATAAGAAGTAGAATATTATACTCTTTTATTTTATTATATATTTAACGTATATATATTAACCTCTTAATATAGTAACTCTCTACTAAATAAAACACTACTATTTAAAAAAGATTAAGAATACTATATATAAAGAGAAAGATTACTTTAATAAATATAACTTTCTATATATTCTCTAGAATATATAAAAGCTTACTTTTACTAAACTAATTATTATCTTAGTATAGAAAAAGATAGAGATTAATTTTATAGATCTTAAAGTTATACTTAAATAAATAAAGCTTATAAATAATAATAATAAGTATAAGAAAGGTATTCTAATAACTTCTAAAGAGTATAATCTTAACTCTAAGACTTCGAATTTAAAACTAATTCTTATACTAGTATTAAATTAATATATTTCTTAAGAAATTATCTTACTAAAGTCAATTTTCAAGCTACTATCTGCTCTATTAAAAGTAAACTATATTAATAGAGATAATTATAAACTTAATAATAATTATTTAGTCTTTTTAGAGAAGTTATTTCCTAAGAAATACTCTAGGCTTTTAGAAGCTTAGAGAGTCTATAAGAAAGCCTTTTTACTAATAAATTTTACTTTATATATATATAGAAGATTAAATATTCTAGTAAGTTAATTATAACTAATCTAAATAATCTATAATAGTATTATTATATACTCTTCTTAAATATATAATATAACGCTTATAGTATCTATAATTATAGTCTCTTTTTATATAAGTATAGAAATAAAATATTATCTCTATCTTATTACTAATTCTTTAATAATTTCTTTAAATATTTAGAGATTTTAGCTCTTAAAAAGAAATTTATAAAAGAACGATTATAGTAGATAAATAAGAAGAAAGTATTAGTATAAAAGTCTCTCTTTATTAATAGTTAAGATCTTAATAAATATATAAAAACATTATCTAATAGAAGAGTAATATCTTTAAAAGAGAAGCTTTATAATATATAAATAAGAAGCTAGAAAGAAGACAAAAGTAAGCTTTAAAAGATATAAAAGAGAAAAGAAGCTACTAATTAAGTATTATAAATTAAGTAAAATAAAGAGAATTAAAAGAAAGAATAAAAATATAAAAAGAAGATAGATTAAGATATAAAAGAGAAGTATAAATATAAGTAAGATAATACTAAGACTATAAAGAATAAGGAAAAGAAGTAAAAGAATACTAAAAGAGAGTATAAAAAAGAGTAAAAGAGGCTTTAAAAAGAGAATTAAGATATAAAGAAGGCTTAAAAGAGATAATAACTCTTAATAAAGTAAGATAAAAAGCTTTATAATAGAAAGCTAAAAGTTAAGATTAAGAAAGAGATTTTATAATAAGTTAGCTTTAGTATTAAATAATCTACGCTTTCTTCTATAGTAATAGTTGCTCTTACTACTTCTAATAAAGTCCTTACTATTAAGAATAAAGTATTACTAGTAATTAATATACTATATAATAAATTTAAAGTTATTTAAAAGAAAGGTAGTAGATAAAAAGATAGTAGAGAAGTAAGTAAAAGAGTATAATTTAGCGATTATTATTAAGAGACTATATTATTAATAATTAATTAGCGCTAAAGAGCTATATATATACTTAGAAGCTATATATAACTACTCTTTTAAATTTATTACGTCTTAATATATATTTTAAATATTTATTCTATTATAAAGATAGTTCCTTACTAGTATATCTTTAATTATAGCTAAGAATTACTATTTTCTAACTATTAGTTATTAAGTAATTAATTATTTAGCTTATATTTCTAAGATTACTACGTTTTAAGATTACTATAACTAACTTATATAATAAGTTACTAGAGAATCTTTGAAAAATAAAACTAATTAGAATTTTACTTAATTATATAATTAGCTTAATAAATCGTCTACTTTTATTTACTTTACTTATAAAGACTTAATATATCTATCTCTAAAGCTAACTAGTAATATTATCTTCTAATTATTTTAAAGACTTTTTAAAGAATATAATAGCTTATTATTTTAAATTACTAGTATTCGTAAAACTACTAATATCTCTAAGCTAAGATTACGAATTACTAATACTTATATAACTAAAGATATTAAAGGTATTAATATTCGATATTTATATATAGAAGAGATTAAGAAGTAGATATTATATATTTAGCTTTTTAACTCTTATTATTTAGTATTAGCTATCTTAGATAGAACTTAGTTATTATTATTATTAGACCTTAGTATTATCTAATCTCTTATATATAGATACTCTTATTTAGAATAAGAGAAGACTAATTTAGTCTTTTCTTCTATATTAGTATCTAGTATCTATATATCTCTTCGATAGTTATATATATTTCGTATTATTATAATAGTAGAAGTATATACTCTATAGAACTTCTCTTATAAACTAACTTACTTTATACTAAAATATAATAGAATAATAAATAAACCTTTCTATTCTCTCTACTAGATAAGAGAAGAAAATTAGCTTTATATAGAATTAGAAGAGATAAGCGATTAAAGGATAGAGATAAGATTTAATAAGCTAGAAGCGCTTAAAAGAGAGAATAGAATAAGAAAGAATAGTCTTAAAAGTAAGAAAAGACACGGATAAGAATCTTTAGAAAGAATAGAAGTACTAATCTAGCTAAGAAAATAAAAACGCTAAGTAGAAGAACTACGATTTATAAAAGAGAGTCTACTAGTAATATCTAGTTTACTTTTATAGAAATATATCTATAGTAGAAAGATATAAAGTAACTAAGTATCTACTCTATATGTCTACTAATTAGTATTAGTATAACTTATAGTTATAAAAGTATTATTAAAAAAAAAGAGTTATATATTCGTTTATATATACTAAGTAAAGCTAGCTACGATGTCTACTTAAATAGTTCTTAAATAAGAATATTACGTATTTCTACGTCTTTTATTCTAAGTAGCTATCTACGTTTAAATATATCGATAGTAGTAGTAAATAAATAGTTTCTCTTTATTTTATAATACTTTCTTACTCTTCTTCTACTTTTGGAGAGAGTACTAAGTATTATAATATAATATAATATAATTTAATATAATTTAATATAATATAGTATAATAATTATAGCTTAGATAGATATTCGTTCTAAGTAAGTACTTTCTTAGTAATATAGCTACTACTAATACTTTCTTAGCTTTTATTTAAAATAGACTATTATATATTAAGCTCTTTTATTTAGAAAGTATAAAGATATAAAATAGAAGAATCTTCTAAGAGAGAATACTCTACTAGCTTTAGAAGAAGAGTTAATAAATACTTTTAAAAGAAGAAGCTAGTCTATAGATTCTATTAAAAGTATTAATATAATCTTAAAAATATAGCTAGAATAGACTTTCTTTATAGTTAATCTTTCTAGATACTAGTATAGAAGAGATAAAATTAAAATAAATTACTTATAAAAGCTTAGTTTTCAAAGAGATTTTATTACTTTATAAGATATATAAGTAATTATCCTAGTAGTATATATATTTAAAATCTAAGTTATAACTATTTATACTTCTTCTTATTCTATATATAGTAGTAGTATCTTCTTTTCTATCTCTGTCTCTAATCTCTCTTACTTTCTTATATTCTCTAGAACTTCTATTTTATAGAATCCTTTCTAATATAGAAACTTACTATAATAATTAGATATAGATATTATATACTACTTATACTAGCTTCTTATTTAATATATATATAGATATAGTAGACGTATACTTTCTAGAGATAACCTAGCTAATTATTTATCTCTTTATACTCTATACTAATAGTATAAGCGTATAATAGTAATAGTAGATTAAGTATAAAAGTAAAAAAGTAAATAAAGTATCGTTTTTAAGTTTTTATAATAATATCTTCTTTATAAAAATAAACAAATTATTCTATAAACTAAGAATCTTTAAGAAAAGAGAAAATAAGATATAATTAGAAAGATTTATATAAAGATTAAGTACTTATATCTATTATATAATAGTATTTACTTCTTTTCTTATTAGAAAACTTACTTTTATTCTAACTCTAAAGTAAAGAGATATCTACTATAGTAATATCTATAATCTAAAAGAATAAAAGCTATTAGAACTTCTACTAAGTTTAGTAGATTTTATAGCTTCTATATAGTTAATCTATAATATCTACTTCTTCTATATATCTATTATAATTATTAATAAATCGTAGAATAAGTAAGTTTTAATAGAAGTTCGTAGTATATTAAGATATTTGTTTATATATCTTTTTTAACTTCTAAAAGTAGTAGTAGTAATAGTAATAATTAGTAGATAAAAGACTTATAAGCGGTTTTATTTACTATAGTACTAGATTAGTATAAGTATTATTACTCTTACTAATTATACTTCTTACTAGTATATATTATAGAAAGTATTAATACTAGTATATTATCTTATTTTATAAAAGCTAAAAGTTAAGAATATACTAGAACGCTTTTACTTATAAGATCTCTCTATTATATACTAGAATCTATAATAACTCTCTCTTTCTATAACTTCTAGGATTATATACTATAAGATTATAAGAGAGTATTATTATCTTTCTTCTTCTAGGTCTTAATTAGATATAGAAAGAGTATTTTAGTAATTTAAATATAGTTAGTAGCTACTACTCTAATACTAAGCTTAAGAAGCTTATTAAACAATTCTAGTACTAAGTAATTATTTATATATATTATAGAAGTAGTAAAGAAGAGATTTTATAAGTTAAGATACTATTAAATCTATAGAGAGAAATATTAGCTAAAATCATACTAAAATATATTAAACTTCTTAGCTAGAGTTATATAAAAATAAATAAAATCGAAGAAGTAAAAGAAGAAGATTTTATATATTACTAGTAGAGAGAAAACTATTCTTTTAGACTAATTCTAGAGTTTTATAAATATAAGAATAAAAGAGAAAAATATATATATAATTTATAAAATATAAAGTCTAGTTCTTATATCTCTTTAGAATTAGTTTATACTTATACTTTAAAATAAACTTATATATTTAATCTTTAGTATTAGAGATAATTCTAACTTCTTTATTATAATAGCTTTATTTTCTTTACTATTATTACTATTATTATTATTTCTATAATCTAAAGAATCTATACGCTTATAGTTAATAAGATTAGAATTACACTTATTATTAATAAATACGTCTATAGAGTCTATTTAAGAGATCTGCCTTTTAAAAGCTTTTTTAGTAGCTTTTAAGACTCTTTTAGTAGACTTTTTAGTACTAGAAGTAGTATTAGCTTTATACTATTCTAGAGAAGGTATTTTAAGTAAAAAGAGAATAAAAGAGTATAAAAGTAATAGTAGAAGTAGTAGAAGTAAGTAGAAGAAACTTAGCTTATATACTTATATTATTATAGTAAACTTTTTTTTTTTATTAGTAGAGCTTTTTAAAAATAAGATTATAGATAAAACTATTATTAAATTCCTATATTATTATATACTTTAGTAGAGTTTCAAGAATAAGATATATACTTTAATTATTTAGTTATATTAGAGTTAGAAGTATAAGATTAGAACCGCGTTCTACTAAATTACGTAGAGTATAAGAATAACGAAAGAGATAAGAACTATTAAGAACTCTTTTACTTTCTTAAAACTATCTAAATTAGTTTACTATTCTACTAAGTATATAGTCTTAAAAGTAGCTTAAGAGACTTATTTAAAATAGTATTATTAACTTTTAGAGTTATATACTAAATAGTTCTAGAACTCTCTATTCCTCTTTCTCTTTCTCTTTCTCTTTAAAATACTAAATGTTTATATACTCTATATTTAGCTCTAGGAGAGAGGAGAGTACCTTTCTCTTGTTCTTCTCTCTCTTACTAAATTTGTTAATCAAATCCTCGAATCATGAAAACCGACTAGGAACATAAACTTGACTTACTAAGTGGATCCATCCACTTCTAATATGCCCCCTCATTCCCGAGAAGCCCTGGCTCTCACCCGCGGGATCCGTTTCTGGAAATTCCAAAAGGAACCCCCCTGGTGTAAATCATACATATCTGCGGGGCCGCCAATCTCCTTAAAATGTTAACCTTGTCGTCTTAGGACTCATCTGACCGCTTCTTGAAAGGCCTGGCAAAAAGTGTAAATCTGTCATCATGCCAATCAAATTATGTCTAAAAAGGGAACGGGGATTGGAAGGTTGGGGGTCTTTTTTTGATATTGATCGTTGGTGCCCAATGTTCCGGACCCGTAGGATTTCGAAGTGTGTCGTGTTTTGTTTTGTTTTCGTTTTCGTTTTCGATTCCCCGGGGAAGCTTCACATGTGGCAAGGTGTCAACGGGTTCTCCGAAGATCTAGAGAAAGATTGAAGAAAGTCTTCAAATCCAAGAAAAATCTCGAAAATCCTGTAACCGTCCTAGGAAGGCAGTTTCACGACCTCCACAAAAGAAATCCAAACGGGCCTGGATCTTGAGTCTTCCCTCCGAGTCCCCACGGAAATTCTCCGTAGGACGCCTGCAAGTCTGGCAGGTGGTTGTTTCGTGCTCCGGCTTGCATATTGATTTTCTTTCAAACAGGAATGTCGCTAGCCTCTTCTTCCTCGGGCTTGGTCTTTTCTTGAATGTTTATCTTTCCTTTTGGGGATTGTTACTTTTGGCGCAACCAGAAGCAAATATGCTGAACATCACGAGCTAAGCGAGACCGTGTGATTGTGCAACGCGGACGCTGCAAACGACGACTTGAGGAAAGGAGCTCCTACCGACTTCTCGGGGGTTCGGCCTGCTGCCGGTTGGCCCCTTGCAGGGTATCAGGGGGTTGGGGAGGGAAACGTGGGACTGGAGAAGAACGTGGGGGTGCTTTGGCAAGGTGCGTGCCCGTCGCAGGGCTCAGGGGCAACGTTCTAGAAGCTTGTAAAGCCATTGGGCGGCTGGCAGAGTTGGAGGGCATCAGATGATCGATTTGAGGGGGATGGTGAGATGCGGTGCAAGGTGGTGACAGAATGGTGAGATAGCAGCTGGAGATTAGGGAGTGAGGCGGCGGTTTGGCAGTTTCTGGTAGGTAATTGAAAGCAAGGTGGGAGAGAAGCAGTAAGATGAGTCGTAGGAATCCGAGAGGGTTGGTGATTCCCTGGGGATGTCGGTGGGAGATGCACGACGTGCTTTTGTGGAATTGGCACCTGAGGGCATTCGGCTCTATCTCCGAAGGGAACCATGGAGAGAATCCCTTCATTGCTGGACATGGCCTGCACCATCTGCCACCGGATTGACTTATATGGCCATACGAAAAAGCATCTCGATGGCAGAAATGGCTACGCAGGCACGTCAAGAAAATCCGAGGGCGTCCAACCGGGTATTCTCTCTCATTCTCTCCCTTCCCGGGTGTGGTCACACGATGCCCTGCGCTACGACATCCACTAGGTTGTGTCGTCGAGTGGAAGGCGTTGAGGATGTCCTCGGATCCAGTCCAGTCCTTGGAATTGGCGGCGAGCGAACGAGAGGAGATTCAACAAAGAAGTGAGCGACGAAGGGTTCGCAGGTGACTGGTGAAATCCGAGGTCAGCAGTTCAACCATGACCGCCGTGCGGAAGCTCGAGTCCCTCCCCGGGAGTTACGCTACGATGCGAGTCGGCTGCGAGGTTCATGGGGTGTACCAGTATCGTCTTTTATTCGACCATGTTCCTTGGAGATGTCGAGGGGAGGCTGGAGAGGCTGGAGAGGAGAGGCAAGAGCGAGGAGACAGAGGATTGTTCGACTGAAGCGGTGAGGAGGGAAGGGCATCGAGTGAGAGCGGGGAGCAGTGGCAAAGCGAGAACAGCTGCTGCTATCATCATATATGAGCATCGACTCCCGAATGCATATGCAAGCCACGCATAGAGTACTAAGAGTAGTGATCTCTCATTCGAGCCTCAAGGGGCAAATTCGGCAGACCACCCATCAAGTGCCACAGTTGACCACGAGGGGTAGAACGAGTTTGTACGTGTTGTTGAGTGTACATTGATTGTACATCTGTCGGTTGCTATCACTGCATTGCACGTTGTGATGGGAATAGACGCCGATAGACGATCGAAGTGCGTGTGCGACCACTTGGGTGGTACCGAGCTACCGTTGCACCTACGTAAGGGCTAATCTAATCTAATACGAGGCGTATAAGAAAAAATGGTGGTGTTGAGTAGCGTAGCCCCGGCAGTTGGAAAGGGAGTTTAGAGGAGAGGCGGGAGAAGTATTACTTATTCCGTCCAGTCCACTCAGCGTCCCTGCGCCGTACAAATACTTTAGGCAGGTGCATGTGAGTTCGATGACTGTATCTGTATCTGTAAGGTATCTACCTATATCTATATATGGGTTCGGTTCGTTCCTTCCCAGCCAAGTGGTTCATGTAGGTATCATGTAGGTATCATGTATCTGCATCAGTAAGTAGAATACATTGACCGGTAGTCAAGTACGGTAAATAGGCACTGATAGGTAGCCTATCGATAAGTGCACCTCACACCTCACACCTCACACCTCACCGAGCGCAACCCCTGTGATGGTGATGCTGCAACCCAACCCACCCCCTGCCCACCCAACCAAACCAAACCCAACCCAACCCAACATCCGAGGTCCATTTAATTTTGCTTCTAGAAACACTTCCGTCAGTCCCACTTGCTTCCACTGGAGCTAAGCTAGTCCAGTCCAGTGCAGGTGGTTTCGTGGACGTGCTGACGGAGAATTTGAGTTTGAAGCTTCCCTTCCTAGTGAAAGTTCAATTCCTGACGGACGGCCCTGGGAGAATGCGATCCGTCTGATACCAAAGCAGAAACTGCTTCGACCGGTCTCCGTCGACAACCTCACTCTCGACACTTTACAACTTTCTTACTGCGCACTTGTACCATAACTTACTCTTACGCTCACTCTCACTCTCACTCTCACTCTCACTCTCGCTCTCACCCCACCCCACCACCCCCACCTTCTTCCCACCTTCTTCCCACCTTCTTCCCATCTGGGCCTTGCCTTCGACGCCCTGACAGGCACATCACATCAACCTGGGAAACCGCTGACCCAGGTACTACTGTATGTACAACCACACGGCCTCACCTGTCGCCCTCCACCGTCGTCTTCTTCTTCCTCCAAAAAGTAAGTAAGCAAAAAAGATGAGTACCTACCTCCTGTTGGCAGCCGCTCCCGCTCTCGCCCACGAACGCTGTTCCAGACTGCAGGTGCTCTGCTCACTGCTCACTGCTCACTGCTCACTGCTCACTGCTCAAGCGAGCAAAGGCGCATTTGTCTCTGCCGCTGTCTCTGATCGATGTCTCTGATCTCCATGTCTGCAAATCTTGAAGTATGAAGTCCCAGCGACCGACCCGCCAGATCCTGCCAGACTCAGACTCAGACTCCCGTCCACTTCGCCGACCTGTATAGATCCTTCTGACGTATCTCTGTACCGGCTTGCCATTGCCATTGCCATTGCCATTGCCATTTCCATTTCCATTTCCATTGCTAATTTGCCTTGCCAGCATTCTGCTCATCCTATCCGACGACCATCGAAGAGAAGGACCACCAAAAGTAATTCGATTCATAAGCCAACTCCCCCAAGAACAATAACGCCGAGGAATCCCAAGTCAATTCAAATTCCATACATTTCTCCCATCAGCCATTCACTCACTCCACTTCCAAACACGGAGTCGAGTCACAAAGTAAAGAAGACGAAAGAATAAGAAGAATAAAACGCCCCCCATAGTGCTGAAGTGTCGGTACCTCCGAGCAGTCCCAAGTAGATATCAGTTCGCAGAGTGAGCACGGCCATCCCCTGTACCTATTACCCTGCCATTGTGGTTTCCAATTTAGAGTCGCTACTTCCATCCTTCGTAATCGCCACGGGACCAGACCTCTGGCACGCAAATTCGCTTTCTCTGGATGGATCAGCCCTTGCTATAGAAAGCACCTCGTCCGCAGCAGCCTCGAGCTGCTGCTCACACCCATCTCATCTTGGCGTCGCTACGAGGATGGAGGATGAGGCAAGGATACTGCCCAAGGGCTTCGTGGTAAATTCGGATCAGATTGGAGGGAGTATTGAGCGCATTGCAACCGAGCCCGTGGGGTTGGAAGACATCGCCAAACTCTGGAAAGGTAGCTCCGCAGAAAAGCCCTCCTCGCCCTTTCCAATCCCGTCATCCACGGTATCCCCAGGTCTAATCTATTCTTGACAGTATATACAACAACCAAACGGCGCTTGCTCGATCCCACCGCCGAGCGTTTAGAGAATTACTGGTGGCGCATATGGGGAAGTCGACGCCGTCACTTGGATGCCGCTACGGTGGCATATCTCTTTGCCGAAATCTCCCATGGCCAGACTTTCGTCCCTCTTCGCGGTCCTCCTAATCGGGATGAAGGAACTCCGCCATCGGTATGATTGCCCGCGTGCTTTGCGCCCATTTCCATGCCATGGGCCGTACTGAATTTTGGATATGCAGAAGAAGAAAGCCCAATTGGGCATAGAAGCATCAAGTGCCACCGACCTACAAAGACCTCCTCCACGGCCGACGAGGTATAATACCAGCTCATCTTCCAATCTATCCAGACCGCCCACTGTCATGCCACATCCAATATTGAAGAAAACCAGAGGCCCTTCAACCACAGGACCACGCCCCACAGCCCGATTCGTCTCACCGCATGAGTCCGAACAAGAGACCGAGCCAGTTTCGTCTGCTGCTTCAAATTCCCATGTCGTCGTACAACCCCCTTCGCCCGTCGGTGTGGAGAATACGAAGGCGGACAAGAAGTCATCTGCAACGACCAGAAAGAAACCCGGATTTGTTGCCACAAGCGCTACGAAGAAGAAACGGCCAGTGATGCCTCGGCGACAAAGCTCGCAAACAACACAAGTCTCACAGGTTTCAAATACATCCTCGGCAGCTGGGTCACCAGCCTCTATGCAATCTCCCGCCCAGAGAACGCTTACAGACCTAGGTATAGCACGCGGCAAGAAGGCTGCACCCTCGAGATTCCAAGAGAATTTCTCACCGGTATATCGATCGCAAACCGCGAATCCGGTGTCGAGAGGACCGGCTGGATCCAAAGGCGGAGATCCGAAACGATCCTCGCCAAAGCAACCAGCCACGAAGGAACAAAAGGTTCGATATGAGGATTCCATGGTGGAAGAATCGATTCCAGCCATTTCCAATGCATCGTCGTCCTCGAGTTTAGGTCAGAAGCCGAGAGGAGAGTCACAGCCTAATGGTTTGAAGGAACCTAGAAGGGAGAGTATCGGGAAGCCCATTAAATCTTCCCAGAACCCACCGCCTCTAGCCCGAACACTACCAGAAAGCTATCGGACACATACATCTGAACATCGACTCGGGAATAGAGAAGGCAATAAAAGCTCTGCAAGCATAGCTCCAACGCTTACGGCAGTGACCGCCGGTGGACAACTCGCGTCGGGAACCTCATTACCGGATGAACGAGCGGAAAACCAGAAACCCTCTCCGACGGGCAAGGAAAAGGGCAAGGGAAGAGCGAGTGGTGAATATCGACAGGAGGATGTCTTTTCGAAGAGACCGGCTCAGGGTGGTGATAGTTCAGCAACCTCGGAGTACTCGGGTTCTTTAGCGCGGAGTAAGAGTCAACTTACCTTGCTGCTTGAGAAGGATCAGAAGGATAGGGCGAAGAATGCGGGGCATAAGAGTCCGAATGGGAAACGGCGGTCGTAAGGGAGGTGATAGCCGGTCATTCCTTTTTTAAAATCAGGGAAGGGGAGAAGAATCTTACACACTACTCACCTTGCATATATTGCTTTATAGGTGTGGGATGAATTCGGGAGATTGGTAGTAAATGGCAACGAAACAAAACCATACATTTAGACTGATTTTGACAACTAGCAAGCTTTGCATGAAAGAAATCGGCGCAATACTGGGCAGAGTGTGTATATGGGTGGGCTTTAGTGGGATTTTTTTTTTCTTGTGGCATTTTCGGAGGGCGTTTTCTTCTTCTTCTCAACTTGAACAAACTGGCTTGTAGATAGATGGCATGGATGGGGGGTCGCTTTCTTCTTGGTGAATGTTGTTTATATATGTATATATATATACATACATGGTCTGCCTACCTACCTATCGGGTGATGGGGGGAAAGAAAGGGTAGTTAAGTGTAAATATTCATTTTTTTTTTTCCAGCTCTGATATGGATTGATTTGATTGACGATAGACGGATGAGTTGTTTTTACTTTTGTGATAGATGATAGGTTTCCTTTTTTTGGATTGGATTGGATTGGGTTAGATTAGATTGGGTCAGGTTGGATTAGATTGGGTTAGATTGGGATTAGGTCGGGTCAGGTTAGATTAGGTCGGGTTAAGGTGAAGTAGACTTAGGCGGCGATATTATCGGTGGCATATCAGGGGGGGGGGTCTATGATATTTTTCATATTGTATTAAGTAAGCTAATTAATACTTGATTTCTAAGGATAATTGATAATATATCGATTATTAGTAGAGAATAGCTAATCTAAAGGAGAATAGTTCTTCTAGCCTAAGAGCGAATAGAAGACCTAGTCTTACTATTTTCTAAAAAGAAAGATAAACAGAGGACTCGAGAGAGCGAAAGAGGTTTATTAATAGAGGTTTATTAATAGGTATATATTACGAAGAGGTAAGAGGAAGAGGAGAGGCTCTATCTACGAAAGTAAGATAAGTATCTAGAGTACTCTCTCGGTGTGTCTAGTATACTCTAATAAGAGCTTTTATCTCTATAAGTAAGCTAGCTAGCTAGGATTGAAAAGTGGAGTTTAAGAAAGTAGAGTTTAAGAAAGTGGAATTTAAGAAAGCGGAGTTTAAGAAAGAGGGGTTTAAGAAAGAGGGGTTTAAGAAAGTGGAGTAGAGACTATAGGCGCTAGCTTTATCGTTTGAAGTGTTTTTAGAAGCTATAGAGGTTGATAATTAGAAGTAGCTGGTAAAGAGCTGATTATAGGAATACTCAGCTTCATAGAGAACAGTATAACCATCAGAAGCAGAAGAAGATGAGCTCATGCGATGAGCAAAGTAGTAGGTATGACAATCATAATAAGCATCATAATAATAATATAAATAAGAAT